>JAJJMC010025027.1:303544-332654 GCA_023531435.1 Papaver californicum
CTTTTTCCGGCCAAATTCGGATTTGGGGCTATTTTTCCGGCGTAAACCTCTAATTCTTCACGTGTTTAATCTTGTATGGACCTCTAGTATATTGTGTATCAATTTGGGAGCAAAATATTCCAAAAATTTCATGAATCAAAGTGTACAGTTGCATTCCGTCCGATCCCGTGACTGGCTTGACTTGGTCAACTCGGGTTGACCGATTTGACTCGGGTTTGACCCGATTTTGACCGAGTTGACTCGAGGGTACCCCTTATCCACTTCTAGGGTGCCAAATAACACTTGTCCTTGGGTGCCTTTATCACTTTTTAAGACGATTTTTCCACAAATCTTTATTCTTCAAATGTACCTACAAAAGCATAAAAACGCGTAATAGTTGCAAAATCGAATACTAACTTAATAGAAACTAAGGTGCAAACTAGACACTAAAATGTGTCTATCAATAGGGATGTAGCCGACGACTTCAGGATTTCGAATTGAGCCAGATCATCAAAAACGGACATCGTATAAAAAACTACAACGTTTTTACTCAAGAACGTCACATCTGAAAATTCTGGACATGAAAAGCTAACATGTTATCGCGAAGAGCAAATAAGAGGAGGAAAAATAATAACAAAGAAAATAGAGGGTTGTGGTATCGGCGCCAACCGGTCGGCCGGTTGGCCACCCTTGACCGGTCACATTCCCTCTTCTCTTAAGTTTTGTTATTTTTACCTTTTATTTTAGGGTTCTACAATCTCTTAAAACTTTTTTACGCTTCTAATAGCTGCACACATCAAGGCCATGCACACAACAAGGTCCTGCAACCACCTAATATTTATATTAAAATATTATAATTTTAATATTCCTATATTTTGCTTTTCTCTCTAATTAATCCTTGCATTAATATTATTATTAAAAATATGTCAAAATACTGCAAACAATTATATGATAGACGAAGCATAGAGTCGTGACTAACGAGTCCATTCTCACTAAACCGTGTTACCACCTTGGTCGGTCCCTGTTACTACTTTAGTCAGTCCCTTTATACCACCCTAGTCGGTATCTCTCTTCCACCTTGGTCGGTCCCTCAATCACTCATTGGTCCTACTACCAACAATATTATAAATTTCTTTACTTTGTCACTCACAGTAAGACGAAATTAAAATTATTTTGTAATTATTAACACTAATATTCACATGAACCTAGCGTTCACACAAGCCTGGTGCTTATATAAATCTAGCGCTAACATAAACTTAGTGCTCACACGAGTTCACATTCACATAAGTTTTGTCACTTGTGCAGCTTCAAAGGTCATACAAGTACATTGATGTCCCAGCTGGCACAATGATACGCTGCAACTATCAATGTTGATATCAATTAGAATCTTAAACACAATGATGTATTAAGCATCATTGCTAGTCTCAACAACATGTTAGACTCAGGAATATGCTAGTTTAAATAATATTTTAGTCTCAGCAACAAGCTAGACTCATTAATATGCTAAGACTAATAGTCTAGCTAGGTCAACAATTGGCCAAATAATACACTTCTATAAAATAGACTCAAATCATGTTCGAGACATCAACAGAAAAATGGGGGATATTCACTAGGGTTTTGGTCTGGCGGCCTACAACACGTGCGGTGTAACAATACACCTACGACGAGAAAGTATACAAGTCGTGTCGGCGGTTGAAGGAGTGAATGGAATAGTGGTCGTACAACTGTCAAGTCCCACTAACCTACTGGAGTCGGTTTTCACCATGATTTCCACTTCTATAAATAGGTTCTTCAACCTGTTGACAAGGACATGAGTTTTCTTTGACGGAAGAGTTTTATCTCAACAACACTTGAATGATCACAGAGCTATCATCTTAGAAATTCTCAGAAAACTCACTTTCGTCTTCACAGCAGTTTAACACATCTCATCATCATTGACATTCAATATTATTGATCTCAATACTTTCTCGGCTTCCCTCCCTACATTGTGCAAGTTCACCGAGAGGAACCTAAAGAAATTCCTGCATTCTATGTTTTTTATACATTTCCAAGTGTAGAAAAGACTAAGTGCGGGGGTAACTTCCATAAAATAGCAGTTTTAATATTTATACCTTATGCTAACGTTTTTGTGAAGCTGTTATTAGAACTGCAGATTGTTGTCTGGGTGGATCCCCAGGTTTTCAGATTGTTGGTTTACGGACGCTAACCAGAAGGTCAGGCTGAGGACGTTAAACTAAGCGCTTAATGGGAGGCAACTCATTGGTTTTGTATTTCTATCTTTATCTTTTGATTTTTAGTAATTTTTCATATCATTATATAATTTCACATCTTGATTTTACATTGGAAGAGTCAATTTACATTGAGGACAATGTAAACTTTAAGTGTGGGAGAGTGATTAAGTATATAGAGTTTTTAGTCTTTATTTTTATATGTAGAATTTTTGAACTTTTTGTACATATTTGTATGAAAAACTCCAATTTTAAAATATTTTAAAGTTACTTCTAGTTAAGTTTACATACGGAATTCTAACCGAAATAACTGAACTTAGAAGTATTAGAGAACTACATTCGGGTTGCTTAGTTGTTGAGAGGCTAGATATGAAAAAAAAAAACTTAAACTGCCGACAAAGAGTAAAGTATTAGAGAAGCTAATCATTCAATACCCATGGCACCAAACCTTGAATTGTCCGTTTAGAGTGTTTCATCTGTGCAAATTCCGGGTAAAATGATGAGTTATCCAACTTCACACCAATTTCAACACTACTTTTTGATCTCTTGAGTGCTGATTCTATCAATCATGAGGGTATCATCAGAATTGCTAACTCTATCTTGTAGTCTTGTTTGCAGTTAGCACCATTCTCTCTCTCGACAATAACAGGTCCATAAAAACATATGATTATCAAAAAGCGGAGCATTACAAATTTGAAGGAAAGTTGAAGACGTTCAAGGTTTATAAGCAACAATACAAGAAAGAGCAAAATTTCATATTCAAGTAAAACAACAATACAATAAGCAAAATTATATATACATGTTGAAGACTTATGTACAAGAGTGAAAGAAATCAAAAGATGAGTGTTAGTGAAGTTTATGATATCGAGACAATACAAATTATGAAGAATCAAGTGGTAAATTAATTATCCCACGGCCATAGTAGTTTCATTGTTCATTTTATTTAATTTCAATTGTATTTTGGAGTTTGTTTTTTTTTTAAAAAAAGTAAAAAGTAAAAAAATAAAAAAATATATTGTTTTAGTGTATATTTGTTTTTATATCATTCAATAAAGCCGTGGGGAAGAAGAAATCTATAAAGAAGTTTCAAGCAACAAGAATTGAGGAAAAGAGTTACAATTGTCGAAGTTCTAAGAAGTTCAAGAGTTCATCATCAACGATTGAAGACCGAAGACGTTTCTATTGGATGCTGTGAAAGTGGTGTTGATTGCCGATCGGGTGAGAAGGTGGGTAAACATTCTCATCCTTACATAGTGGTTGATTTCCTTTCTTAGAGGTCACCAGAGAAAAGAAAAAAAGGTTCTTTTTCGTCCCATGTTCTATGGGATAACATCTTCATATAATTCGGAAGGTTACCTTTCCTTTCTACCATTCAACGTGTGCAGGATTTCTATCTTCATTCCTTCTTGCACACGTGAGAACCATAAAGTGCGTCTTTTGAGTATCGATTTCATAAAACCCTATTGGTAAGGAAGAAATATTCGGTCGCTCTCGAACCTGGATTCTTTCGTATGGTGGTTTTCTCCTAACTCAAGAGTTAAGTATGAAAATAATGTTATTTGGAACTTCTAACTTATTATTGTTAGTGTGCAGAAACTTTATGTCTTTGTAACTCATTGGATGCATGTGCTCTGGAATGTTTGAAAGTTGAAAATTAAGGTTTTGTGGGTATACCTCTTGTAAACCCTCATGAGGCTATAACTCGTCCACTAGGGACACCTAAGGTTTTAAAGGATTGTTGCACATGCTAAGTGTAACCGTGTTCTCAACGAAATGGAGTTGTTGTATTTTAGTTATGATAGTTTAGATAGTAGTTTGCTCGAGGACTAGCAAAAGCTAAGTGTGGGGGAAATTGATAAGTGCATAATCCATATATTTCTAGTGTCAAATCCATACTAGTATTAGCTATAATTCCTCCACACTTAGCTTTTGCTACTCCTCGATCAAACTACTATATAAATTATCCCAATTAAAATAGTTTAGTTAGGATAGCTTAGATAGTAGTTTGCTCGATGACTAGCAAAATCTAAGTGTGGGGGAATTTGATAAGTGCATAGTTCATATATTTCTAGTGTCAAATCCATATAAGTATTAGCTATAATTCTTGCATATTACTTGTTATTACTCTTGTTTTCTACCTTATATGTTATATTAGGTGAATCATCCAAAAAGGAGCTACAAAGTGCTTATAAGAAACAAGGAATTGAAGTCTATCGATGGAAAACGGGCCAAGGATAAATTCTACTCATTCAAATCCAAGAGTTCTTAATACCATCTTGAAGATAACGAGAAGAAGAAGCTAATGCAAAAGAATGAGGTCATTCCGAGTTCGGACGAAGGAGTTATGGACAAAACAACCGAGACGAAGAAAAGGTCACCTATAACTCAACAGTCGGCATTGCTTATAAGCAACATACCTATGCCTTATGTAGAGAATTCAGTGGCAGAGAATTAGGCCAACAGTCGATATTGCTCATCAACGACTAACCAATGCCGGCTGTAGCAATTTTGGTGGCAGAAAGTTTTACCAACAGCTGGCATTGTTAGTGGGAAATTCCCTATGTCCACTGTAGAGAGAAAAGTGGCAGAAAGTTTTATTAACAGCCGGCATTGCTGTGGTGAATTCCATATGCCAACTGTAGAAAGTTTAAGGGGTTCGTTTGACGCGTTTTTGACTTCTAAAGCAAGAAAACATGGTTAGTGAAGGATTCTAAACCCTAGAAGGAGAGAATACTTGAGGGTCAAGCATTGAAGTCTATAAAAGAATACATCTAAGGCTCAAACAAGACATCATCTATATATTCTACATCTTTGCATCATCTTTAAGTAATTTCATATAATCTACCTCTCATATCACAACTTCTATATCTAAACCTAGGGTTTACCCCTTTAGAGGAAAACCAATCTTCTTTGTAATATGAGTAGCTAATTCTTTTGTTGATTAAGGATGAATTCAATGTTCTAAGCGTGAAGCTTTATCAGTAATACAAGTTTATTTGGAGTTTTAATCATTATCGTTTGTTTTCACTTTATCTAGGGTTTATGATTGATTTCTAGATTGTTCAAGTGTACAATTGGATTAATCTATTGATCAGTTTAATGCTAGTATTGAGTTATGGGATAAGTAATCGTCTATTGACTCGTACACAAGTAGAAATCGTGAGACCTTGCATAGGGATTCTGTGGAGCAATTTCGAGTGAAGACAACATCAGCAAGTGTATCTTGATTTAAGATTTTAACTACTGAGATCAATCTGAATTCACAAAGCTTAAAGCATACGATTGGGTTATACCTTGAGTGATATACTACTTGGTGGTTCAGTTGAATAGAATCTGGTAGTCGAGAACTTCTGTATCCAGTGATAGAATGAGTTTTGGGGATAACACTGATCTAGCTACTATTTAACGGTTGGTGATGAATGATTCTGACGAAAGATAGATAAGTATACTAATTCAGTCAATGTTTGGTAACGACGAAGGAATCCCTAATCCTCTTTTCTTCTTATTATTATTATTTTTAATTACTATAAGCAACCAATCCCCCTTAGTTATTTACTTTTATTCTTAGTTGCTAATATAAATAACATCTCAATTACACAGCTCTCCAAGAGAACGATCTTCACTATCGTTATATTACTAGTTAATGAGTGAGAAATATCCTGAGTAATTTATTGCACTTATGACACATATCAGTTAGCCGTGGAAGTGTTTCTGATACATGTGTTGTTGGTCCATTAATTAAAAGTTAAGATGAACTACGGTCGTACTTGATCCCTTCGAGCTATGGAGAGGGTACGTAGACAGCCGCTCTGCGGTTCAACACAAGATTGTTCATATCATCTGAAAGTGTTGGTTGTTGCGCGGCAGTTCATATCATCTACTTAGAGATGATTGCAATCTTCTCGAGGTAGTTGTAGTCCAATTACTGACTATTCATACTACCTAGTAAGAGATGATTATTACCATCCAAGGTAATTCAAAAAGATAGGATTGTTTTCATAAATAGAAAGTCAAATGTTTTAAGATTATTATTTTGTTCATTTGGGAACACTTTTCTTTATTAATTTTATTATTTAAATATAAGTGGATCATTTTTTTAAATAAAAATTAAGGAAAAAATATAAAAATATAGTTTAAATGATTGATTTTTTTTTAAAACCAAACAAATATATCATTTAAAAACGTGAAAGTATTTAACCGAGCTACTCGTCCACCCTATGGCTCACGTCCACCAGCCTACTCACTCTCTCTTGCGTCAGTTTTCTTGTCAGGATTTTTTTTTTCACTCCACCAACAGAACCAGCCACCCTCTTTTCTCAATTTTACGTCAGTCACCTAGCCAATGGCCAACATAGCCTCACTCCATTACTTCAGCCACGTCCCTTCTATTTACACGTCAGCAAATGTGTCTGACGCCTACCCCACTTTCTCACCACGTTTACTTTTCTGTCTTCAAGTCCGACCACAGCCTACTCCTCTTCACAAGCCACCCATTTGTTTCACTCATCTGACACGTTCTCTTTCGTAATTTTTGTGCCTTAACTGTCAGCTTCACCTCACCTAGCCAACGTTCTTTCTTTCACTAATTCAGCTTTTAGCCATCAGACCGAGCCACACTCCACCGCTTCTATCTCAACAGCCCACCTATCCTATCCTAGCCAACGACCAACGCCTACTCTAATCACATTCTTCTTTTCTACGTGAGCGTACCACATGCCCTTTTCAACTAGAAACTCAAACAAAGTCTCCGGCTAACTATCAGCCAAGTCTCACATTTCGGCCAATTCCATAAGTTAAAAGGAATTTAGCCCGTTTCATCGTATTTATTTGTAACTCCGGATTTTATATATACTAACTATAATAGTATAAAAATAATAAAATTAATATAAAAATAAGTACTAACAAATATAGATTGGGTGGTTAAAAAGTATAGATTAAGTGTTTATCAAATACCCTCAAACCTATATTTTATTAGTTCTCAAACAAAACTAATCAAAAAATAAAATAAAATCATAACTCACTTTCGCAAGAATCGTGACTACATTTAACATATGTAACAAGCCTTTAAACCCCTAGGTGTCCCTAGTGGACGAGTTATAGTCTCGTGAGGGTTTACAAAATACCCACAAAACCTTTACTCCAAGTTCTAGTTACATGTGAACGATTAAGGATAGACAATAAACAAAATATTTAGTAGGTTACAAAATTCTTCGGCTATGGGAGAAATTACCCTATTTTGAATCCAATTGCTATACACAAGTTTGCACTTAAGCGTACTACTTCATATATAAGAAAACAAAGCACTACTCAGAAAGTCGTACAATAGACCACAATACTCGGAATCTAAGAAACCACAATACCATGAATAAATTAAGAAGATGAATATGGATATAGAAGTGTGCATACGTTGACTAAGGTGAACGATGTTTCCAATAATATCTATATGATTGTTTGTGCCAAATAGATTGAGACACGCATCCACTGGTCTGAATCCTAATTCTAGTATCAACTCAGCTGGTATATATAAGCGCCCTAGCAGTCGATTTATTAAACATATATAATTATTTTTTTTTTTTTTTTTTCAAATTTTTTTTCCGGCAACATGATTAGATCTTTTGAATCTAAGCACGCTCCTTGTCAGCAGATTACATGATAGTTCCCATGGATCCTGTGTTCCACGTTTTCTTAGGCGACGGAGACAGGGAGAACACACACATATTGTTATCCAAGTGTCATTTTCTTTCACAAATTTTTTTATTGGTCAAGTTCAATTAAAACAATGGAGCTTGATCTCAATCATTATACTTCATCCTGGTGAAAACAACGCAATACTAGTGCCCCACCAAATCACTTAGAGAACCACAAAAGGTTACAAAAATAAAAATAGAACGTGATATGGTGACGACTATCATGTTATTTCTAACACCTGGGCTCTGTCCCCTTACGAATAAACCATTTAGTTGGGTCCCTCAACTCCTACAACCAAGAAATTTATTTCTATCTACCTAGAATGGTTAGTGTCATCCTGAATAGCTCACAAGTTTCTAAATTTTGGAGTTTCTTATTGACATCGATTTTCAGAAACTCTACCTCCAAACCTGAATCTAATATTGTCCTTAATGTGTTAAATTGTGCAACCTAGAATGGAATGCAATAAATATAAAAAGAGAAACAAATATAAATCAAAGAGAAGGGATTGGAAGATTTCACCTGATTGACGCAAGAAAAGTAGTATTCTCTATAACACACATCAAACGACAGTAATAACAAAGAACACTGAAAAATAAAAAATAAACAAAAAGCCTAAAGAGAAAATAAAAACAAGAAAATAAGAATCTACCTACTGGATATGTACAGAAAGGATTCCCATACACTAATAGCCTGAAAATTTGGGGATCAACCTAAAATACAATATTTACAAATGACAGCTTCACACTTATGTTATGACAACGTTGAGATACTGAAACTATCAAAAATAGAGGATTACCCCCAAACCAAGTTTTTATTACATATGGAAGTGCGTAAAAAACATAATATGAAGATAATATTGGGATTGGGGAAGTATCAATTGGTTCATGCACGGCGTCAGGAACATGCAAATCCTTTGGGTATTTGGATGCAACGTAGTCCAACAAAACTTTAGAAATACATAATTCTAACTTTAAATTAGGTAACTTTTGGAAGTCTAGGGGTCTAAAAATAACCTCTAAGTCGGGTGAATAATCTTGTGAGATAGATTCATCTATGGAATTAGGCAAATCATCCACATGGTCATTTATATATTTTTTATGGAATAGAGAGTCACTACAAAACTGATCATCATCAGCATACAACCTCTGGAGTTCCAGAACTCTCAATCTTTGATCCAAACGGGACGATATTTGTTTAGAATACTTCTCATATATCATTTTAGGCAATTGTTGACTTACCATATTTGAAAAATCAATCGCATGGTATTGGGGCTGATACTCAGCTGAATAACCACATATAACATAATGATGTGGATGCCAAGTTCCATACCTGAGACGATTATAAGCACAAATTTCCTTATATTGTGACCCATGCATATACCCCCCCATCGTCATCTCAGATGACTTCTCCTGAGAAGGAGTCATCATCCTCACAAAGGTACCTGAAATAAAATTCTAAAACACAAAACAAGTCAAATAGAACTAAAAATCCTAAAATAAAAATAAAAATATATACAAAAACAAAAATAAATAAAATAAAAACCTAAATTACGATTAGAAAATCAAAAATACTAATTGCAATATTCCACAACCGCTCCCCAGCAGGGGCGTAAAAAATTGATAGGATTTTGGAATACCTATTTATAATAACGCAACCGCACGGTGTCTACAATGTAGAAGCGGCATATACGGGTCGAACCCTCAAAGAACGGGAAGATACTCTAAATAATATTTATAATAAACTAACCAGAACTGATGTTTTTGGATTTTTATAATTAATTTTCCGGTCCGTCACAAGATGGCTTCCAACCAGGCTTCTTCGAAATTGGGAATTATGGGTTCAAACATTATCAACTGTCAAAGAATTTTTAAGACAAGTTCACTTCCCAAGAAATTCAACTACTCTTTTTTAACTCTTATTCCTAAAACTCAAACTCCACAAACCCCCTGCGGATTTCAGACCTATTAGCCTCAGGAACACAATTTATAAACTCATTTTAAAAAAAATTAGCTAACTGGCTTAAACCTTTGTTTAACAAAATTATATCCCCAAACCAACCAACTTTCTTTCCGGAAGACAATAACTGATAATATCATAATAGCTCATGAACTCCTCAATTCTATGAAACTTTCTAAGCTAAAAAATGTTTTTTAACGTTAAAAATGGATATATATATATATATATATATATATCTTTTGATATAGTGGAATGACCTTTCCTTGGAAATGCATTACTAGCTTTCGGCTTCAATGAAAACTGGGTCAACCTCATCATGCAATGTGTCACATATACCTCTTCGCCATACTCTTAAATGGATCGCCAGGTCCAACTTTTACCAAATCCGACAGGGAGATTCCCTTTCACCCTATCTCTTTCTCATTTGCATAGAAATCCATTCATGATTACTCTCTAAAGCCATTCAGGAAAATAAACTATCAGGAATTAAAATAAATAAACATGCTCCAACTATCTCACATATGTTCTTTGTCGATAATTGCTTTTTCTTCACTCGGGATGACATGGGAGAAAGAAAACAAATGTAAGAAATATTATCGACCTTTGGATCAATTACGGGTCAAACGATTAACCTCCAAAAATCAGATATCTTTTTTAGCCCTTGTCTACACCATAAACACTGCAAAAGCATCTCACATCCTCAAAGTTTAAATGATAACAAAACAAGATTGATACTTGGGGTACTCTCATGTTACTTAATAAAAATCGTAAGGAGAATTTTGAACCACTCCTACAAAAATACTACAACACAAGAATGAAATTCCAAGCTCTTATCTCAAGTAGGACGAACAGTCTTAATTTAATTGATCCTACAATCATACCCCACTTATCAGATGCAATATCTAGCCCTTCCAAAATCCAATGTAGAACAACTTGATAGAATACAATGTGACTCTTGGTGGAATAAAGACAAATCTAAAAAGAAATGATTCTACACAAAGGCATGGTTCGACATCTGCAAACAAAAGTCTTAAGGAGGTATGTGCATCAAAAAACCCCATAAGTATAAAATAGCTTTCCTCACCAAACTAGATAACCTCCTTCTTCTTGAACTTGATCAACTTTGGGCCAAACTCTTAAAATAAAAATACTTCCCAGACTCACACCCTCTCAAGGACTAAAAAAAATATCAAATCGTTCATGATATAAACAAACATTAAAAAAAATCAGGATTTTTTAAAGGATAACCATATATTCAAATCCAAAATGGATCATCTACAAGTATTTGACTAAATAATTGGATTCCAAACTTATCAATCTTCACATCTCCAAAGGAAGCCAAAGAATCTAACCCACAAAAGAAAATGAACTCTTCTCTCCGTCAGGTGGCTGGAATATCACAAAAATAGATGACCTATTCACACAAGAAATCATTCCAAACATTCTAGCTACCTCCCAAAACTTGATAGGAAATAACATTCTCTGTTGGAAGCATCACCCCCGCAGGTCTTTTTTATTTAAGAACATATATAATTTCCTAGTCGATAAATCATCCAAAAATTCTTTAAGATTCCCTTGGCAAAAAATTTGGTCCTTAAATTCAATACCAAGGATCAGATTATTTTTATGGAAATTAATAAATAGAGTTTTACCAACATCGGGTAGACTTTCTTCCTATCTACATACTATTTATTCTTCTTGCCTCTTATGCTCATCCCAAATACCAAAAACACAACACCATTTCTTCTTAGAATGTCCATTATCAAGGATAATTTGGTTATCCTTCTCGTTATCTACCATCACCTCTGATTACCATCTGAATCGATTCCACTTTAGGTTTCTTCTTGGATAAACTCTAAAGATTTTGCTTCTTTATCAAATAGCACTGTTACCATCCTCTGGTTCATTTGGAAACATATATACACAATTAATTTTGAAAATATTAAACCCTCCCCCAATCAGTCTAGTTGAGCAAATACATAACTATCTGCAATTTATCCCAAGAAATTCAAACGAATTCCAACAAAAGAAAATAAACACACCCACCCATCCTCTCAAAATTCCAAATGAATCCACATATTGAACTATCTTTATTGATGCCTCCTTTAAATAATAAGATTTATCTATGGGATATGATTTCTTACTATATTCCATAGATCAAAATTCCTTTATGAACTTAGCACCAGGTTCAGGATGGGCCACTTCGGCTCTTTAGGAAGAATCTATATCACTATATACCAAGCCTCAACATTGCTAGCCAACAATACACTCTTATCGGTTAACATTGTAACTGACTGCAAGCAACTATCGAACATCATCAATAACAAGAATCTGAACGTCCCATGGCAGACTGAAGGCACAATGGACAAATGTTGAGATCTACTAAAAAAATTACCATATGCCAGAATAAAACACATCAACAGGAATCATAATTCTATAGCAAACTTATTGGCAAAAGAAGCGAGAATAAAAAGCTTACAACATATGTCCAAACATACTCAAGAATAAGTACAATTTCAAAAGTAAGATTTAGTGTAAAATAATTTTAACAGGCAAGAAATTACCAACGTCTTGTACTATATTTCTTAATTAATATATTCTTATTTATCGGTCATCATCAACAACAAGAATCTGAGCGTCCCATGGCAGACTGAAGGCACAATGGAAAAATGTAGAGATCTACTAGAAAAACTACCACAAGCCAGAGTACAACACATCAACAAGAATCATAATTCTATAGCAGACTCATTGGCAAAAGAAGCGAGAATAATAAGCTTGCAACATATGTCCAAAAATACTCAAGAATAAGTATAATTTCAAAAATAAGATTTATTGTACAATAATTTTAACAGACAAGAAATTACCAATATCTTGTATTACATTTCTTAATTAATATATTCTCATTTTTCTATCGAACAAAAAACAAATTTGTTATATTTTATTTCTTCAATTTGGTTATTTATACCACATATGGTCAGTAAACGGGTTAGTGGGTCGGGTCATGGTTGACCCAAATTGGTTAGTTGGTTGGTATTATTGGGTCAGTTCGGGTCAAGCCCTTTGGGCTTGGGCTTAGGACAGTTTCTTTAATTTGGTTATTTGGACCACTTAGGTCCGAGTTAGCTTTCAATCCTTCTGTAAAGTTGTAAAGTTTTACGAGAGCTTTCCAATGTTACCCAATTCATCTGATTTGGACAAATAGATATTTATTTATGATTTTTTTGGTACATTATTTATCATATACTTAGTAAATGATAGATTAAAGAAACTTTAGATAAAATTAGAAGTATTAGTAATTCCACTTAGCTATTAACTGTGAACTTGTATGATATTGTAATATTTATATTGTATGAGCCCGTTGACTATATGCTTAGAATGTTTATGTGTTTAATGGTTAGTCTATATTAACAACGATCGATTTGAAAAATGAACTATAGGATTAAAAAACACGAGGTAGGTCTATCATCGAATGAGGAGAGAATCGATAATAAACTTTCTTACGTTCATATTATTTTACAAAGCTATCTATTGTAGAATAATACATATCATTGCTGTTATATAATATATGTAAATATGCATATTATATATATTTATATATAATATAAACTATTTTCATAACACAAAAATTGTATCTATTCTTCTTCTTTTTTTTTTCGCTTAACTTTCATGGATCGTATCATGAATTCTATACTAAAAAGTACAGAACTTTAATTTAAAAGTAGAACTATGATGACTATGAATTAAGATTTTTAAGAATCTTAATTAGTATAAAAGCACTAAATTAATTATCACACTCATAGCTCCACTCAAAACAACTAGTAGAATATTGTTTAAATAAGCCATCCGCATAAAGGTAAAGAAAAAGAGGGGAAAAGGGGAGAAACAAAAGAGAGCAAAGATACCTTATATCTAGCGCGGCACTGTCAATGAATAATGGAACACCCGGCCCCGTCAGATACCATATCATTGATATCAACCGTGCTTTGAAGTTTTATTGATGTTTCCTTTGCCTCTTAGGTTCTCTAAGGAAAAAAATAAATCTAAGCACCTGGCTTGCATCAGCTTCTTTTTCTTTTTTTGTTAAGATTTTTTCTGTTCTTTTTGACTTACTTTGGTTTTAATTTTTTCCAATAGCATCCAATATCGAATTCTGGTTAAGTTGTGGTCGCTAATTCCCAATATACGATTGTTATTGGTTAGGTTACGGACCTCACGGTAATGGTAATGTTGGAATCGATATCTACCGTCGACACTGTAATTTTACTTTTATTAAGTGGTAAGGTTTCGTTGGTACCACCAATTGATTTTTTTTTGGTGTTTCCAAAGTTTTGTTAGTACGTAAAGGCAGTAGGAATGTAAAGGCAGTAGGAATGTTGGAATTAACAATTCGGAATTCGGCATACGTACAAGTATTATTCGAATTCGTAAAAGTTAAATTCGGTCAACAACTCGTGATTCAATAGTAATTCAATACAGTATACATGTGTGCATAATTCGTTTTAAATATATGAATACGGGATGTAAAAAACTAAATATACGATATATATTAAATATAGATAACTTTACCAACATAGAACCATTGGTCTAGTGGAGTAGAGGTGAGTGAGGTAGTTAGGTTGTCTTTGTTCGAATCCTTTTAGGAGCAGTTTTTGGAAAAAGCAGATAAAGAGAGGAGGAAGGGAGTATGGGCCAGTAGGACGGTAGAATGATTCGGCGAATTGCTAACTGTTGGATCTTTTAAAGCAATTTTAGTGGGCATTGGCATTTTAGCCAATATACCAAACAAATTATGTATAGTGGGAAAATTGGCAAATTGACCCAATTTCTATATAAACAAATATTTCTTTTCATTTATGAGGTCCGCTTTTTATATAAATAAGTAATTTTTTAGTTAAGTGGAACCGTTTTCTATTTTAAAATCATTATATACATACAAAATTAAATTAAAATAACTAATTTAACTATATTTTAAATAAAAAATATTTCACTGGGTGCATGAAGAGCCGCTCAGCTCAACAAGGGCCGATGCTCGGTGCAACATGAGCCGAACGGCTCAACATAATTAGTTCGTTTCCCATAAAGACGATCGACTTAACTAACGCCTCAATGGGCAAATCCCCCAAAATTCTCTTTGCCAATCCATTTTATGAGTTTGTTCATCCCACTGTGGGGTGGTAATTGGCAAATTAGCCAATATACCTATCCCACTATCTTTGCTCTTAGCCTTCACATATAAATTTGCATGTATTAGGTATTTAAATATACTTTTAAGCACAATAAATGAGTTAAATAAAACTGATTAAATAATTGAATCCTAAAAATATTGTTCCGTTAAATATGACTAAACATATTTTATTGTCTCCAACAGGTCATAACAATAATGTAAAAACATATTAAAATCTAAATTGATTTCTTCTCTAAAATTTGAATAAGTATTACATGATTGACTTTGTTCTTATGCCTGATATCCCAGATGTAGAAGATCTGTATATGAACTAGATGAATGTTCATAGGATCTTTTTCACATTCCCAACGTTCACAATTTCTTTTAATGTAAACCGGAAAGATATGAATGTCAGAAATATTAATAACGATGGAAGAAATTTTACATTTCCAACTTTATCATGTTTCCCACAATAATAATCATTCTTCTTCTTTCGAATTCATATAAAGTTTGAGCATGCATTAAAATATATATGTCTTATATATTCTATATTCGTTATTATCGTGGGGTATCTGAACATATCGACACATATGGATTAATATGGTAAAAATATAAAATATATCGGTAGATATATATATTGTATAACCGGAAATACAAATAGATTAAGGATTTTGGGTCAAAGATGCCAACAAATACTAATCCAAGACCATGTTTGGATTATTGATTATAAGAAGAGTAATTCTAGACAAAGAACAAAAAAACAACCAAAGAAATCGTCTCTCTCACATTAAAATGGAACCGCTTCGCCAAAGTTAGGAGGAGGGTCATTTTTGGGTGGATTGGGTTCTAACTTATGGGAGACAGACGGTTTTTAAGTTTTTTTTTTTTTTTATTGTTTGGTTAGAATTTTTGTTATAAGGAATAAAATGCGGTAACCTTTCCCATCGTAAGTGTTAAGTTGTCTTGTCGGAGAGCAGTGACGCATCTAATTTCAGCATCATTTTATTGGTGGATAGAGAAGAGAATCATGAGTAAAAAACATCCTTGAAATGAAAGATTTTGGGGCATGAATGAATCAAAATAGATACCTAACTTTACCAAGATCATGAGAATCATGACATGAGTCAAAGTTCTCAGATCTACAAGATCAATAAAATATGTGAGGGGGAGACATACAGTTTTGATCATATTCCTAGGACGACATGACAATAAAATAAACGAGCCAATAATTATAGTTTATATATATATGTGGTATGTATGTACCCTCTCATTTTATTTGGGTTAGCATGCTCATAAAGCCGTAATTTGGATCAAATTGATTGAACAAACCAAAACAAATTAAACAGAGAAACACAGTTAAACTGTACTCAGATAGCCTGAAACTACAGGGCCAACACGTACCATTCAATAGAAAACCCACCGCTATGATCTTTTGGCCGCCGTTAATTGATTCTTATATGCGAAATAATTTTTTTTGTTTTGTTTTTAGAATTTCGATTTATTTATATTAAAAGATACATTTCTTGGTTCCGCATCACATGGTTTCTATTAGCAATTCCACACGTGCGACTAAAGCAAATATTATAAAGATCGACTCTCACAAATTTTATAAGTGGTCCCACCGCACTTCCTAAGGTTAATAGGGAACCACTCTACTGTATGGATCGGTTTGGGTTTCTATTGTGATGCTGTACCTATACTGACGATGTTGAAGTTGCACAATTATGGGCAAAACTTAGTTTGACTGACCAATAAGCCGTCAAGTGTCATTTTCTTAGTTGTTTTTTGCTTCCAGTTACGTTTAAACTTTTTGTCTGGAAAACCCATTTGAATTCCAAGTGATTGTAGAAAGACGGTCATTATATCTGTGTTTATGTGCTGCCTGTCATGAACAAGAAAGATTATTGTCATCATAAAAATACAAATATACGTATCATAAAAACAGTGTTGCTTAATCACGTGCCCTAACTTATTATACACTAGATACAAGTACCACCCTGACGTTGTCTTTTTCTATACACTGCATTATTGATCAAATTGCATGTTCTATTTTTGAAGCTAAGATTCTATTCATGGCATAGTAAATTTTTGAATTTTATTCGACTGTTTCAGAACTTGAGAGACACATGTTATCAACTTTAAAAAGATCTAACTGTGATTTATTGCAGGGATTTTTTCGTGTATGGTACCTCAATGTGATAATATCATTGGCTCACTCTCTATGCTATTGACGATTTTCAAAGAGCTTTAGACTTTACGGGTTTTGCATAAGCCTATTGGGATACAGCATGTGCATGTAATTATAAACTCTTGGCTGTAAAGAATAAACTCCCACCGTGCAAAGGGTGACCGCAGTGGGAATAAGGAAATGTATACATGCACAAAACCGTGAACATGCTCTATTAACTAACGTACAAATATCAAATCATCCCATTATTAATAGCCAAAAAGAAGTAAATAAATCAGCCCAACTATTAGAAACCAGAAAAAATAAAATGTGTACTATCTAAGAGTCAAATCCTATCTAGCTTTACAAGTGTATGACTCTGTTTGTTGGAAAAATCAATCATCGTCGGCAACTTGTAAATAATTGTTATTTTCTAGTTGATTTACAAAATCTAGAATTCGTTTTTGTTTAAGCATTACAAAAAAAAACACTGGTTGCAAGAAATATTAATAGTGTACATTACAGAAAAAAAATAAAAAATAAAATAATTAACACATCAAAATTATTAATTTTATTAAAAATAAAAGTTTAAATCTATGATAATGATTTTGAATGTGAGTTTAGAAAGGGAATCCACAGGGATTTTCGACATTATCAAATATTTGGATCTTTGTTGATTGTGTAATTTTTTTTAGTAGCTTTGACACACACCAGCAGGGACGAACTCATGATTTTTTTTTACATATGGCTAGAATGTCACTAATCGATAAGACGGTCGAAGGCCGCAACAAGTTTTTTGGAACGTATCGTATTGTCAGCACAACTAAGTCTGTGACTTAGTCCATGCTGCATAAGTCTTCAATAACTTATCACATATATCTTTCAAATATTAAGTCTTTGTATTTAGTTATTTTTCCGAGTCTTTAGTCTTTAGCTTTATCTTTTATTTACAACAGAATCACAACAAGATATTGCTTTGTGTCTGTTATAAATATAGAGTTTTCTCTCAATTAATATGAAGCTGAAAATCTTCAAAATATCTTTTTGGGTTGGTATCATCCAGAAGATCCAACCTACGCTTATCATATTGTCAACATCAAGTTGAATGAAAACAATTATCTTTTGTGGAAAATACAGTTTCAACCACTCCTAAATGACTACAATCTTTCAGGATATGTAGATGGAACTTTACAAAAACCACCACAATATTTATAAACACACAAGAAATAAACCCAACATATACAAAGTTTGTAGAACAAGACCAAATCCTTATGGGATGGATTTTATCTTCTTTAACAGAAGGCGCGATGACATGAGTTGTCGGCCTAACAACTTCAAAACAAGTTTGGGATGCACTAGAAACTCGATTTGCCCCAAACACAAAAGCATATCAGATGCATCTCAAGAGAGAGTTGCATAATCTTAGAAAAGGTAATTGTTCCATGTAAGATTATTTTCTAAGGCTAAATCAATGTTTGATGCACTTGCAGCAACTGGAATTCCTCTATCTGATGATGATGATATGAAGTCCTCAGTAATGAATGAATTGGATCAATCCTATGATCCCATAGTTATATTATTGAGCACAGCAAGTGAAATGACTCTAACCACTTTCTATGCCCATCTCTCAACTTTTGATATGAGGTTACAACAACAGTTAGATCTTCCTCAGCAGCCTCTGGCTAATGTAGCTGTCAACACGAGAACTAGTTACTCACAAAGGTCAATCCAAAGAAGAGGTCCATTCAACAACAACCAAGGAAGGAATTTTTGAACAAATAATTTTCAAAGAGGCAAAGGCAGAAAGATGAAGGCCCTTGCTAGATCTGCGAAAAAAAATCATATAGCTCGTAACTGTTGGTTTCGATCCAAAGAAGATATGTTAAGTCAGAGACCTAACACATCAATAGCTTACCTAGCTTTACCTGAAGGTGCAACAAATTCAAACTGGTTCACAAATACTGGTGCAACCCATAACCTAACAACCAATCTTAACAACATGAACATCAAGCATGAGTATGATGGCACGGAAACAGTTCAAGTAGGGAATGATAATACCTTACATGTTGAGAGCATTGGTAATGCGTCTTTCACTCATAACAATAGATGTTTTCAACTTAACAATGTTCTTTATGTCCCAAAAAATTAAATCAAACCTTCTTTCTGTCTTTAAGTTTTATGGTGACAACAAAGTATATTTTGTGTTGACTCAAAATTATTTTGTTGTGAAGGATCTGCTCACAGGGAACACACTGTTGCGAGACATAAATGGAATTGACTCTAGATTCTTGATGAAGTGCGAGAGATAAAACCCTCAACCTACAATATTTGTTTTATAAACAATTCCACTTTGGCAGCAAAGACTAGGCCATCCCATGCTCAGGATTTCTTCCTTACGTAAAGCTATAACGTCACTAGTTGACAAGACGGTCGAAGGCCGCGATAATTTTTTTAGAACGCATCACATAATTAGTAACCAACAAGGATCCACCTACAAAAAACTCGATAGATAAACAAATAAAAATTAAAACGAACAAAAGTAATAGCAAAAATAATAATTATAAAAAGATATTTATAGTATCTTGAAAAAAAGTGGGAGAAAAATATGTTGAGAGAAATAATGTTATTTGTTATAAGCAGGATTTAAAAAAAAGTTCTCTCATAACGCGGGCTAAAAATTACTTAGGCAGAATCTACATTAGCTAACTATAAATATGGGTGGATTAAACCTAAATTTTTTTAAAAAAATTCCATAGTAAAGTTGAGTTAGGAGGAAAGCAGGAACGGGTTATAGCCTCAATTATCCTCTTGTTAAGCTCGTCCCTGCACATCAGTGTATTAAAAATGAAGGGGATCTGAATATGCACAATCAGAGCCGTTTTTAATCAAAATGTTCAAGTCGGAATTTGAGGAACATGATTCGAGTAAAAAGATGTAGAAGTGAGTAAACATTAGTATCGTGCTACGCCTTGTGCAACTCGAGCCAAATCCCACAATGCAACTTAGGGTGCCATGCAAAAGTTTTAGATCCGGAAGCTTGTCAAGCAAAAATAAGTTCCATCATTAATATCCGTTGTACTATTTGTATTTTGTAAGTTTTTTTTTTGTTTTGTTTTGAGAGTCATTTTCCCTTTATTTGATGACAGACCTTCTAGATACAATTCGAGAACAATCATTTTATTCAGCCTATGGTCAAACTCATAGTTAAGTCCATATTTTTCTTTTGGGAATAATTCTCCTAATGCGTGGGATAGGTGAACATAGATTACGGTATCTTGTAGAAAAATATTCTCAAAACGAAAAAATGGGTTTGATCATTGAAAATACCTAACTTAGTGTATAGATAATCTTCACGAAGATGTTGATCTCTTGATTATTTTTACTCGATCATCTCTTGATTTCAACTCAAACGTCCTATATCACTCATCTAATTACGCTGGATTATTTGATTATTATCTTCAGATAAGTAACAAAAAGTAACAAAAAGTAAGGAAATAATTAGCGCAGTTAGAGGAAAAAACTAGTTTGGGGTGTTGTATTAAGCCTTAAATTATTACATGTACATAGAAAAGGCGAGTTATTCATGTCCAAATCGAGTAACTTATCCTCCAATCCCTTGTTTGGTGGGGTCCAACTGTACTCACGTGATGGCTAGGGTCCTTTACTTCACACTCGGTTTTCCATCCAATTACCTAAAACACATATCGGAGTTTATGGTTCTCAGAGAAACTGCAATGGACGACTATACTAAAGAGTAAAGATTAAATTTACTCTTTGGTCGCCCAAAATCAACCGCAACGAACGAGTATATATAGGAATGAGGCGAGTAAAACCATTGTTCCAGAGAAAATTTTCTCCAAATCTTATATATACTCGCACGCTCTTCTAATTGGGCGTTAACAAAAGACGTTTCATTATCAAAGCGTTTTGAAACACGGACGCAGTGGCTGAAAAGCATTTGATGAGACGCTCACAAAAGAATCCGTATGAAGTAACGCTTCACTAGGAGAACGCTGACAGAAGAAACGCAAGCCAACTGAGCTTCTGGTTAAAACGTTCTACTGAAATAACGTCCATATATCATACGTTCTATTAAAAAGACGTCGGATAACAAGCGCTCTCTTAGGAGAGCGCCGGAGCACCAGAAGCTCTCTTAGGAGAGCGTCAGAGCACCAGTCTTATTAACGCTTATACTGGTGGACGTGCTTCATTACGCTTCTTTAGGTGAACGTGAAACTCAGCTCACGCTTCTGTTGGTGGACGTTTCAATACTAAGTGATGTAGTTTTTAAAGTGGTAAATAAAGGTTCGATTCTCGAACTTGTGAAGGTAATGATTTTAGAAAATAATGATTTAAACTAATTCTAGAAAATTCCAGGAGTAAGAAAAAGACTAAATAACCTAAATATGATTTTTAAATAATTTTAAACGTACCAGGAATCAGGAATCAAGTAAATCTAACAACCTATGTGATTAATCAGATAATTCTTTTTAAATTAATTAAAGCACAAATAATTGCCAAAGTTGGTTTTGTTATGCTAACAAACAGAGGTAAATCACAAGCATGGACTATCAAAATTAATTAACTAAGCATAATCCATCAAGCAAAAGCACAACTGTTGAAAGAAAACCGTTTTTACTATTCAAAACTATGCAATTCTAATAATAAAAGAATTATAAATAATTATTAGAAAATAATTAAATCACATAAAATTGAGAAAATTACCTTATCCATCATCCCAGTAATTAGACTTAGCCCATGGTGAAGAAAACTTGCTCAAAAGTTGATTTCATTGCTCAAAATATTGATTACAAGGTTGAATAACGCTGTAACAGCTGATTTGATACGCTTATATGCGTTACAGGAGAGGGTTCAGCTGTTACAGAAGAGTTTAAGCAACAAAGGGTTTGAAGCAATAGACAACAGAAAAATTCAAATCAGCAACACTTATAAATGTTACTGAGTCTTCTTCTCCGGCAGTGATGGATGAAGAACAGCCGGCCGGTGCAGTAGCAGTGACCGGACAGTGACGGAATAGTTTCCAGAATTCTCTATTTTCTTCTCTAGGATTTTGTAGTCGATTTTCTTGGCTTCTCTTGGTATTTATAGATAGTAGAAACCCTAGAGAGAGTTCTAAACCTAATAGAACTCTCTAGAATAGCCCACAAATCCCAATCCGAATCGAAACCCAATTCCGGCCATATACATGATTTTTCAACTGATTTTACGGGATTTCTCTGCTGTTTCTCGATGGTTCTGACTTGTATGGGATATCTTCTAGCGTGTGGAACAATCTGGAAGCAAAACAATCCAAAAATTTCTTGAACAATCGTACACAGTGAAACTCCGGCGATTCCCGCTGAGTTGGATCGGCCGAGTTGACTCGCTGGCTCGCTGGGTTGACTCGCCTGGTTGACCCGCTGGGTTGACCCGATCCAGCTCAGCCCGATCCAAGGGTGCCCCAATCCAAAGTGTGGGTGCCTTGATCCATTTTCCCGGGTGCTTCGAACACTTTTTGAGCTAATTTTTCCACAAATCTTTATTCTTCTAATGTACCTACAAAAGCATAAAAACACGTAATAGACACAAAATCGAATACTAACTCACTAGAAATTAAGGTGCAATTTAGACACTAAAATGTGTCTATCAAATACCCCCAAACTTACTAATTTGCTAGTCCTCGAGCAAACTACTCTAAAAATAAAGTAAAAATCCTAACTCACTTTCGCAGGAATCGCGACTACATTTAGCATATGCAGTAAGCCGTTAAACCCCTAGGTGTCCCTAGTGGACGAGTTTTGTCTCGTGAGGGTTTACCAGAGGTATACCCACAAAACCTGGATCTAGATTTTAGCAACACGTGAATGATTCAGGATAGACACTAAACAAGCTAGTTAGTTGGTTACTCAGATATTCGGCTATAAGGACCATTACCCTTTATGGATCCAATCACTGTACACGAGTGTTTAACTCAAGCATATTAAAATTCATATATAAGACAACAGAGTTCTACTCAGACAGTTATCTATCCACACATCACATGAAAAGACTTAGAAGATGAAAGTGGACTGTAGAAGGTCGCAAATGTTGACTGAGGCGAACGATGTGTCCCATATCTGTCTGAAGGTCAGTACCAAGATGAAACCTAGTGTGTCGAGATACTCCCCATTTATTTTCAACGGTTACTACTAACTAAAATATTTACAAGTTCCCATGGATCCTGCGTTCCACGCTTGCTTAGGCGACGGAGACAGGGAGAACTTTAAAATACCAAATACTATATATATATTTTTTTTCAATTTTTTCTAACTTTTTTTTTTTTTTTTTTTTTTTTTTGAAGAAAACTTAATACATGTGTGTTCCCATGGATCCTGCATTCCACGCTTGCTTAGGCGACGGAGATAGGGGGACCACACACATAACTCTAAGACAATAACATATTATTCATACTGGGGCATGATCTCAACACACTAAATGTCATTCCAGCTCTAATTAACACGTCGATGCTAGGACCCACCAATACTCTCAGAGAAACACGAAATTGCAAATAATAAAACAGAACGTGATATGGTGGTGACAACTATCATGTTATTTCTAACACCTGAACTCTGTTTCCTTTATGAATAGACCATCTAGCTGGGCACATAAATCCTTATAGCAAAATGACTAAGTTTCTATCTACCTAGAGTGGTTAGTGTCACCCTGAATTGTTCACATGCTTCTAAATTCCAAATCTTATTAAACCTTAAAAAGTCTCCCAATACCCCAAACTTAAATTAAACAGTGTCCTCAATGTTTCTAAGTAAAGAACAATACCAAAAGAGTAAAAGTAAGGGAGTCAGAAAGATAGTACCTGAATGAAGCGTAGCAATCCTACTAAGGAGAGAAAAATTAAGATGTAAAAAAAATCTAATACATACATACACAAACGGCTCTGATGGTCAATCAGAGTACGCTGGATCCTCCAGAGGGACCTCCTCAATATTACCTGTAGGGTTAGACTCTAAAAACGTTTTCAGTCGTTGACCGTTGACTTTGGTGATGTTTCCACTATCCTGAGTCTCAATCTCAATAGCTCCATGAGGAAAAACAGTGCGAACCACATATGGACCTGTCCACCGAGAGCGTAACTTCCCGGGGAACAGATGTAACCGTGTTTCATACAGAAGAACTTTTTGACCTGGAGAAAATGACTTCCGTAAAATATTTCTATCATGCACGAGTTTCATTTTGTTCTTATACTCCCTAGCACTGTCATAAGCATCAATCCTAATTTCTTCCAACTCATTGAGCTGGAGTTTCCTCTGAGCACCTGCCTTGTCAAGTGAATAATTTAGCTGTTTCACAGCCCAATATGCTCTATGTTCTAACTCAACAGGCAAGTGGCATGCTTTGCCAAAAACCAAACGGTAGGGGGACATTCCTATTGGGGTTTTAAACGCAGTACGATAAGCCCATAAGGCATCAGTAAGCCTTGTTGGCCAGTCTTTCCTATTTGGGTTGACTGTCTTTTCTAGAATGCGTTTTATTTCCCTATTGGAAACCTCTACCTGACCACTAGTCTGGGGATGATAAGGAGTGGTCACCTTGTGAGTTATACCATATTTCTTCATCAGAAGACTAAACGGTCTATTACAAAAATGTGACCCAACATCACTAATTATAGCCCTAGGTGTACCAAAACGTGCAAAAATATTATCATTCAAAAATCGGACCACTACCCTATGGTCATTAGTTTTACACGACACCGCCTCTACCCATTTAGACACGTAGTCTACGGCAACAAGTATATAAAGATTACCTAGAGAACTAGGAAAGGGACCCATAAAGTCAATACCCCATACATCAAAAATCTCAATAATCAAAATCGGGTTCAGGGGCATCATGTTTCTACGGGTCACGGTTCCTAGCTTCTGGCATCTGTCACAAGCAACACAGTGGCTGCGGGAGTCTTTAAACAGTGATGGCCAGTAGAATCCACACTGCAATATCTTAGCAGCAGTCTTCTTGGCACTAAAGTGACCTCCACAAGCCTGATTGTGACAAAAGGAGATAATATTGGACTGATCAGTCTCAGGGATACATCTCCGGATAATATGGTCTGGACAATACTTAAACAAGTAAGGATCATCCCAAAAGAAGTGTTTCACCTCAGCTAAAAACCTAGAACGATCTTGTCTATCCCAGTGTTGGGGCATTCGACCAGTAACAAGATAGTTCACTATGTGTGCATACCAAGGTGACTCAGAAACAACAAAGAGTTGTTCATCAGGAAAACCATCCCTCACAGGAGGGGAATCGTCTGGAGTGTCTAGGACTAGCCTAGACAAGTGATCAGCCACTACATTTTCTGCACCCTTCTTATCCCTAATCTCTAACTTAAATTCCTGTAGCAACAGGATCCATCTTATCAGTCTAAGTTTCGAGTCCTTCTTAGACAGAAGGTACTTCAGGGCAGCATGGTCTGTGAAGACTATAACCTTAGATCCTAAGAGATAGGTCCTAAATTTGTCTAGGGCAAACACTATGGCTAACAACTCCTTCTCCGTGGTGGTGTAGTTCAACTGGGCATCATTCAGGGTTTTGCTAGCATAATAGATCACATGTAATAGTTTGCTTATCCTCTGTCCTAAGACTACGCCTATGGCATAGTCTGATGCATCACACATGATCTCAAATGGCTGAGTCCAATCAGGTGCCTGAACTATAGGTGTAGTAGTAAGTAGGGTCTTGAGCTTCTCAAAAGCTCCTAAACAGTCATCATCAAAGGTAAATTTGGTATCTTTTGCAAGTAAGTTGCAAAGAGGTCTAGCAATCAGACTAAAATCCTTGATGAATCTACGATAAAATCCTGCATGCCCTAGGAAAGATCTAATGTCTTTGACGGTTCTAGGAACCTGAAGAGTCTTGATAATGTCTACTTTGGTTTTGTCTACTTCTATGCCCTTGGCAGAGACTATGTGACCCAGAACTATTCCTGACTTAACCATAAAGTGACATTTCTCCAAATTGAGTACTAGATTCTTTTCTTTACACCTAGCTAACACTAGCGACAAATGATGCAAGCACTCATCAAACGAAGAACCAAACACAGAAAAGTCATCCATAAAGACCTCTAGAAACCGTTTCACCATGTCAGAGAATATGTTCATCATACACCGCTGAAATGTGGCCGGTGCATTGCATAACCCAAAGGGCATGCGCCTATATGCAAAAGTGCCAAAGGGGCAGGTAAAAGTGGTTTTCTCCTGGTCTTTTGGGTCAATAACAATCTGATTATAACCAGAGTAGCCATCCAGAAAGCAATAATGGCTATGTCCAGCTAATCTTTCTAGCATTTGGTCAATAAAAGGAAGGGGAAAGTGATCCTTCCTTGTGGCCTTGTTCAATTTCCTATAGTCTATACAAACACGCCAACCCGTGGTCACTCGGGTTGGGATTAATTCATTATCCTCATTCTTGACTACAGTGATACCTGATTTCTTGGGGACAACCTGAACTGGGCTGACCCACTTACTGTCTGAAATTGGGTAAATAATACCCGCATTTAGCAATTTAAGCACTTCCGTTCGAACTACCTCCTTCATGTTTGGGTTGAGTCTACGCTGCATCTCCCTAGATGGTTTGGACTCCTCTTCTAAATGGATTTGGTGCATACAAACTGTTGGGCTAATTCCCCGAATATCTGCTATGGTCCATCCTAAGGCTTTCTTATTGTCTTGAAGCATGGTTACTAGCCTATTCTCCTGGTCCATATCCAAATCTGAAGCTACAATCACAGGTAAGGTCTCTGATGGGCCTAAGTACACATATTTCAGAGCATCTGGTAGCTGCTTAAGGTCCAACTTTGGAGGTTCTTCAAGTGAAGGAACTAGGTTTGACTTAGGGACTGGTAAGTGTTCGAACTTAGGTGTCCACCTATTGCTGGTGTTTAACACGGATACTGAGTCTAACACAGCATTCACCTCATTAATTTCCCTATCATCAAAATCTAATCCAAAGTGGGCTAGATATTTCTCTAACGGGTATTCTATTAAAGTGTTTGGTAATGACTCCTGAACTAGAGTCTCTATCATGTTGACATTTTCTAAGCTGGGGTCATCTAACTCTAGTGGTTGATTACTAATGTTGAAGATATTCAGCTCAATAGTCATGTTACCAAAAGACAAATTCATGACACCGTTACGACAGTTAATGATCGCATTAGATGTTGCTAAGAACGGGCGACCTAGTATAACCGGTATCTGATTTTCTGGATCAGGCACGGGTTTGGTATCAAGCACAACAAAGTCCACTGGATAAATAAATTTATCCACTTCAATCAAAACATCCTCTATGACACCACGAGGAATTTTTACGGACCTATCAGCTAACTGCAAAGTCATCTGGGTAGGTTTCAAATCGCCTAGTCCTAGCTGGAGGTACACATGGTACGGCAGTAAGTTCACACTGGCTCCTAAATCGAGTAAAGCTCTATCTACACGGTAGTTTCCTATCGTGCAAGCAATGGTTGGGGAACCTGGATCTTTGTACTTAAGTGTTGTACTATCCTGCAGAATAGAACTTACGTGGCTAGCTATGAAGGCCTTCTTTTGCACACTATGCTTTCGCTTTCGTGTGCACAAGTCCTTAAGGAACTTGGCATAGGGGGGAATCTGCCTAATTGCATCTAATAATGGAAAGTTGATAGTGACCTGCTTAAACACTTCCATTATTTCGTTAAAATTGGATTCCTTCCTAGTAGGTGCTAACAACCTTGGGTATGGAGCTCTAGGCATGAAATCAGTTCTCTGAGGGGTTGCCTCAGGTTCGTCAGAGACTTTATCAGTCTCTTCAACTATTGGATCAGGGTGAACTACAGTTTGTTCACTATCAGGCCTAGTTACCTTGTTATCCACTACCTTACCATTCCTGAGGGTACTAATAGCATTCACATGACTGGATGATTTCTCACCAGTCGACATTTCATTAAATCCTCTTGGATTTGGTTGAGGTTGACTAGGGAACCTACAAGGTTCTCTCTCTCTCAGAGCCGCAGCAATGTCGCTAACTGAATTTTGTAAGCTAGAAATAGCTTTTTCTAAGGTATGGAATCTCTGCTCATTCTTTTCGTCATTGCTGGGCTGAGTTGGACCAGCCGAATTCTTATAACTGGAGCCTGGAGGACCTTTATCATTACTAAACTGACCTTGAGCCTGGCCTTTCGACCAAGAAAGGTTCGGGTGGTTTCTCCAGCCAGGGTTATAAGATTCCGAGTATGGGTCGAACTTTCTCTGGTTATCAAATCTAGTGTTATTATAAAGAGCAAAAGCCTGCTCTTCGAATTGGTTGGGCTCTGAACTACTGACTTGATTCATTTCGACCAGTTCTATCCTTCTAGATAAGGCTTCTATTTGGGCCTTTGAATCGAAAGATCCTTCTACCCTATTAACATTTCCTCTTCCTAGAAGAATTGTTCTTTTCGGCTCTATACTACTTTCCCACTGCTGGGTCTTCTCGGCGATGTCCCTCAGAAGTTTCATCGCCTCAGCAGGAGTCTTACTGTCGAACCCTCCGGTTGACAAAGACTCGACCAAGGTTATGGATGCATAATCTAAACCGTCATAGAGGATTTGAACTAGCCTTAATTCCTCTATACCGTGGTCTGGGCATTGGGATAATAAGTCATTGAACCTATCTACATACACATACAGAGACTCTCCCTCTAGCTGGGAAAACGTGCATATTTTCTGCCTAACATACGAAATTTTGTTCCTAGGGAAGAACTTCTGAATAAAAGCTGAAGTAAGTTGGGCATAGGTTTCAATTGACTGAGGAGCCAAGCTATACAGCCACGACTTGGCTTTATCTCTTAGTGAAAGGGGAAATAATCTAAGTTTAATAGACTCGTCATTCAAGTCTCTAATTCTGATCGTGCTACATATT
>JAJJMC010025027.1:341903-366883 GCA_023531435.1 Papaver californicum
ATGATGCACTGAAACCGATAGAGGTTTCAGCCAATGAAGGTGTACAAAGAATAAAAAATGCACTGAAACCTAAAGAGGTTTCAGCCCATGAGAATGAAAATTAACATCAAATGAGAATGGGTGGAACCTACATATGGAAAACCATATAAACCAATAGAGGTTTCAGCCAATAAAGGTATACATGAACATAATGATGCACTGAAACCGATAGAGGTTTCAGCCAATGAAGGTGTACAAGAACAAAAAATGCACTGAAACCTAAAGAGGTTTCAGTCAATGAGAATGAAAATTAACATCAAATGAGAATGGGTGGAACCTATATATGGAAAAACATATGAAAAGGATAGAGGTTTAATCCAATAAAGGTGTACAGGAACATAATGATGCACTGAAACCTGATGAGGTTTCAGCCCATGAAAGTGTACAGGAAACATAATGCTGCACTGAAACCTGGAGAGGTTTCAGCCCATAAAGGTGTACGAGAACAAAAAATGCAACTCTTAAAACAACCTGTAACTCTGAAAAATGAAATTTTTACTGTAAATAATATGAATAGTGAAACATAGAGTAGTCTAACAAAAAACAAATGAATGAAAAAATAAATGAATTGTTAAACTAAAATCATATTTGCCGCGCAGGGCATGTTCTACGATTATGGATACTCAAAACATGGCAACTACTACAAGTTCTCATCTTCTTGTTAGGAACTAAACCAGTATTTGTAAACTGATCTATAATATCCTTTGTCTTCTTCTTTGGATTCTGTTTAATTTCTTCAACAATCAAACTACTAATAAGTTTCTTCGACAAGTGTGGTCTGTTAACAACACCACCACAACATGTGTGCTTCTTATTTAACTCCTTGATAATAAAAGGACTACCTTCAACATTATCAATGGAAACAACATATAAAAACCATTTACATTTGTCTTCTTCTTTCTTAGAACAACAGACACCAATCCTCAACTTCTCATTCCTTGTAATCTTAAAAGAAAACCCGGATACAGCATGATATTTCAATAAATCAAGACGAATTTGTTGAACACCTCCATTAAAAATCTGATTGACACCATGAAAAAGACCAAACCAATGCGCAGACTTCAACGGTTCTTTGTCTTTAGTAGAGACATCATAGTCAACTAATTTTGAAAGTGTTGAATGCTCAAAAGATACATTTCCAAAACTTCGTTGCTGCTCATATGGTATGACTGATGAAAATTCTGAACTAGATGATTCATTTGTATACTTCACATGTAACTCAATAGATGGAAGCTTGTTAAACACAGTAAATAAAGCAACCGATTGGAGATCAAAATCAGTATTGATAACCTTTTGTTGATCACTAACTATGTGAAAAATTTCAATAGAAAGAGAAGATAATTCACTCCATCTTGAACATATAGTAGACTTCAAAACACAAACACTTGATTGAAGACCAACACGAAAAGAAAACATATCATCTTTGTGAAATACAACAGCAAGAACAGATTCCATGACCTACAGGAAAGCATGAAAACGGAATAGGTTTCAGTGTATGTGAATACAAAAAAAAAAATAACAAAAACTGAAAAATGAATATTGACATCAACAAAAATAGAAATGTGATTCGAACACAAACATGAAACACATGTATGAAACCGAAATAGGTTTCAGTGTATGTGAATATAAACAACAACAAAAAAAATGAATATTGAAATAAAAACATAAAAAAAAGAGGACTGAAACCGATAGAGGTTTCAGTGTATGTGAATACAAAAAACAACAACAAAACAACACAAATTTGATTAACTAACGTATAAAGCAAAAATGTATGAAACCGAAATAGGTTTCAGTGTATGTGAATACAAACAACAACAAAAAAAATGATTATTGACATCAAAACATAACAAACAAAGGACTGAAACCGATAGAGGTTTCAATGTATGTGAATACGAAAAACAACAACAAAAACTGAAAAATGAATATTGACATCAACAAAAATAGCAAAAATGTGAAGATAGAATCAGGAATTATAATTTACTGAGTATATAGAGCTGGAAAGATTGAAAGAAAAAGAAACAAATGTTCGCAAAATAATTTACTGTTTCTGTTCTTCTTTTCATCACGAAAAAAATGAACAGAAACAAAAAATAATTTGATTTAGAATGAACAACCAAAATCAAAACGTGGATTATCAAAAAACAACCAAAAACAAAAAATCATGAATTAGAATTACCTGAGTATATAGAGCTGAACAGAGTGAACGAAGAAGAAACTGATGTTCGAACAAGAATACCTGTACAGAGTGAAGTTCCTGTAGAGAGTGTTGCTTGAGATGATTCGAAGATGTATACAGTAATGATTCCAAAAAATGTTGTTGAATGAATGTATGTTCTTCAATTATACAACAGCAACAACGAATTCAAAATACATGAACTGATTTTGATTTGAAGAAGATTTCAAAAATCTTTCAAAAATCAAATTTGAAGGAAGATTGAAAGAAGATAGATTTTTTGTTTAAACCCTAGACGAATTTGGAGGAGAAGATATTAAGTTGTTGACAAAATCAGATTTGAAACTTTTTGAAGAAGATTTGATTTTGTTAGATTTTACTTCCATTTTTAAAAAGGTATAACTTATATAGAAAGGGCAATTATGGTATATTGAAAGTAGTTAAAATCAAAATATAAATAGAATTAAATTTAAATGGAGTTTTTGTCACATTTTATATGAAAATTGTTTTTTCATATAACAAATAATAATGATGGGTTTTGTGTGAGAGTTATTTGGTCACCTAGTTCTTTTATGCCATGTTTTGTTATAAATATCGTGTCTTAGTCGGAGAAAGTTATTCTGAGTTGATTTGATGCACACGATGATTCTCACAAATTATGTGGGGCCCACAGTTTTTATCAACGGTTCAAAATCCTCCCCTAAAAAGTCCGACATAAAGAAGAAATTGAGTGCTTCTAACTTAGGTGGCTCCGACTCGCTCCTAAGCTTCCTATTACATGGTTAGCCCTTAACAGTACTGGTTTAAAACATGGCAATGTTGATAATCAGTATATTTTGGTATAATTGCCACCGAATATCCATTAGGAGTTTGTAATACGATGATTATCGACATATAAATGTGTTTTCTAGGGCTAATCACAGTAATGATGAACAAAGTACTAATGTTAGTGGGATTGAAAAGACAAATGATTACATATTAGTTGGTAAGGTATGAATGGTCAATGTAAAGTAAAAGTATCTAGAACTGCTAATGCTTATTATTAATGATGTAGCGGAATAGTACCAAAACATTATTACCTCTCATTTTGAAATTAAAGATCCTTCTATATTCTAAATTCTGGACCTTTTAACGACATTCTCAGTCCTTTTTAGTAAATAAGGACCCACCGTAAATAAGAATAAAACAACAACCCTTGCTGTTAATGTCCGTCGATGCTGAATAACTTAAATAAGTAAATATGCGGTTGTGATTTAGACATAGTTTTTTTTCTAATTTTTCTCGCATCTATTTTTTCGACCATATAAAAAAGTGAAGAAACAGATCAATAGTTCGCACGTTCCTCTTCCGTAGCTTATGGTAGTTTTTGATTTGGAGCTGGTAAGACGTTCTGTTTCTGTTTCTTTCTCTCTTTCATTACCTGTCAATAACAAAGAGTTTCACGTTTTTACAACAAAACAAAAAACGAAAACCTCAAAAGATCTAGATTTCGATTTTCACAGATCTAATAATTCAAAAAAATCAGTCTTTTTACTGGTTTTAGAAAGATAGCCAGGAGTTTATAAAGGGCTGATAAAACTGAAGATTTTAATGTTCGGAAGTAGTAGATAGTAATATTAATAATTTTTGTGTAAGAGAAAAATCGGAGTTTACGAGGGAGGATAACCAGGGAAGGTAGTATATATCTTTCCATTGGTATTTCTCTATTAATAACGGAAGAGGAGAGATTATGACGAGTATCCTGAAATGGAAAATAGAGATCTATGAATTATTTCTCAATTTAATATAGCATTTAATATAATTAAAGAAATTCAAAATTTTCCAACAATTTTAGAGCTGTGTTGGATCAGAAAAATCGAGTAAGTTTTTAGAGTGCAAAAGAAGAGTGTAGATACTAAAAGAAAAAAAAAGTTTTGATCTTGAGGGAAAATTTTGGATTGTCAGCTTAAGAGAGAGTATATCAAGCTTTGCAGAAAAGCTTAAACTGCAAAGCGTCAAGTGAAGCGAAGATCAGGAAAAGCTTACGTAATTAAAGTTGTGTCTCTCACAGTGATAGGTCATAAAAAACGCTCTGCTCTGTTTTTTTCTCTATGGTTTTTTATTAAATTTTATTTTCCTGCATTGAGTTGAGATTACATTATTATTTTCCATTAAATTTTTGTCTATATTTGAAGATCCCGTTAAAGAGCCAGCTTGTTGTTGTATCGATTTCTGTGTGAATCGAAGCAGGGCATCATCGCTATTCTATTTTATATTCCCTTTCTGTTTCTTTCTTTCTTTCTTTTTAGTTTTGGCCTTTGGAGTTATGGCCGTCTCTTATTTTTGTGTTAGATTTTACCGTCTTTTGGAACCTCTTGACTGACTAATCAAGTTCGACTGAGGTGCTTGATCCCATCTCTAAAAGGTTTTATCTTGCTCACATGCTTCTAATTTTTCTTGTGATGGTCTTGTATTACGATTGGATTATTTGATTGATCCTAGAACTTGATGTATTGTTGGAAAGTAATATTGGGCATCTGATCTGATGCCAGGTTTATTTTATTTGGCAGGTTAAGATAGTGAGAATTCAGAGTGCTAATTATCGGGAAGAAAGATGAGTGGAGCTGTGCTTGTAGCTATTGCCGCTGCAGTTGGTAACTTGTTACAAGGATGGGATAATGCTACAATTGCAGGTAATTTGCTACTGAATATATATTAGTTTGGTTTCAAAGTTATCTTGAATAGCATAGATCAATAAATAACCATCTTTGAGAGGTAAATATCTGGGATTGCTGATTTCTTTTGATTTTGATTTAACCCTGGTCTCTGCATTTGTTAGATGATCCCTTGGTTTATCTACTGATTTTTAGTTTTCATTTGCTTAACACATTATTTTGTCTTCTACAGGAGCTGTTCTTTACATAAAGAAGGAATTCCAATTGGATAGTCAGCCAACTATGGAAGGGCTAATTGTAGCTATGTCGCTAATTGGAGCAACAGCTATCACAACATGCTCTGGCCCAATCTCAGATTCGCTCGGTCGTCGTCCTATGATGATAATTTCTTCAGTTCTCTATTTTATTAGCGGTCTTGTTATGTTATGGTCTCCAAATGTCTATATCCTTCTCTTGGCAAGGCTTTTGGATGGGTTTGGAATTGGTCTATCAGTTACTCTTGTTCCTGTTTATATATCCGAGACAGCTCCACCAGAAATAAGGGGTTTATTGAATACACTTCCACAATTCACTGGTTCTGGTGGAATGTTTTTTTCATACTGTATGGTTTTTGGGATGTCGTTGATGGATACACCTAATTGGAGATTGATGCTTGGAGTTCTGTCCATACCCTCTCTTTTCTATCTTGCATTAACAGTTTTTTTCTTGCCGGAATCTCCACGTTGGCTTGTAAGTAAAGGGAGAATGGCTGAGGCAAAGAAGGTTTTGCAGCGATTGCGTGGCAGGGAAGACGTCTCAGGTTTGTTCTCAAGTGCTGTTTCTGCCTTTTTTGTTATAAAATGGTCGATTACTGTCGATGATGGCACTTCATACTTTGATATCTCACATGGAGACTTAATTGCTTGCTTGGGGGGATCCACGTAAGATAGTACATTAGATACAGGATTCCCTGGTCTAACCATTATTTTGTTTAATCCCAAATCGGTCTTCAATGCCATGAACGTACATGAGGAGTTTTAACACATATTCATAGTGTATTTGGGATCTCTCATAGTAGCTAAGTCGAGCTAGTATTCTCAAGGATCACTATCAATTGCCACATACCAGAGCATCTCTGTCGTATATTAGTCTAATTATGTAATGCATCCATGGGTCCACTGGCTTGGATCAGAATTCAGAAGTAGCTAATCTTGACGTTATATCCTCATTAAGTAATTGTCTTCAGTTTCAAGGCCATGAACATACCTGAATAATTTTGACACATATACATAGTGCATTTAGGATCTCTTGGAGTAGTTAAGTTGAGCTATGTAGTATTCTCAGTGATCATTATCAACTGTCACATACCAGGGCATCACTGCCGTATATTAGTCTAGTTGTGTAATGCATCCATGGGTTCACTAGCTTGGATCAGAGTTCAGAAGTAGCTAATCTGACGTTTATATCCCCATTAAGTAATTGGGTTAAGTTTATCTTAACTGCACGATGCATTATTCTATATATTTTATCATTTAGGTCTTGGCCGGTTAATTTGTCATCTTACCGAGATACAAATTTTTGGTACAAAGTTCTCCTAGTTAAATGAAGTTTATCCGAGATCTTGTTTGGGTGTCTATACTGGACTAACTTTTACATCCCAGTTTTTTATATATTTTATGGTACCATAGAATACACAAAAAAGTACTCCCCCCGTCCCCTATATATTAGCGGAATTTGCAATTTTCTTAGAATAAGAAAAAATTTGGATTTCATAAACATCCATCATTTTTCCTATTTTATCCTTTGTCTCATTCCCAAGACTAGAAACATTAACTAATTTGTGATAATATCCATGCATAATAAATAAGGTTATATATGGAAAAAGTCATCTTGAAATTGGAATTGGAGGGAGTACATCTTATTTTATAAAAAGGAAGTAATGTATCTTTTAAATTATGCTATTTTGATAGTCTGATACACAAAGACTTGTATGACCACCTTTTAAAAGCCCTAGTTTATTTGCAGGTGAGATGGCTTTGCTGGTTGAAGGTCTTGGAGTTGGTGGTGAAACATCTCTAGAAGAGTACATAATAGGTCCAGGGAACGATATCACTGATGAACAAGACCCAGATGCTGATAACGACGAAATCAGACTATATGGACCTGAAGCAGGACTCTCCTGGGTCGCCCGACCTGTCACTGGGCAGAGTGCTCTTGGCGTTGTTTCTCGCCATGGAAGCATGCTGAGCCAGAGTAATGTGCCACTTATGGACCCTCTTGTAACCCTATTTGGTAGTGTCCATGAGAAGTTCCCTGAAAATGGAAGCATGATTTTCCCTAATTTTGGTAGCATGTTCAGTGTGGCTGAACCTCATGCTAAAGAAGAACAGTGGGATGAAGAGAGCTTACAGAGGGATGGTGAGGATTATACATCTGATAATGCAGGAGGTGATTCTGATGATAATTTGCAGACCCCATTGATGTCACGTCAAACAACGAGCATGGAAAAAGACATGGTACCACCTGCTTCTCATGGAAGTATCTTAAGTATGAGAAGAAATAGTAGTCTCATGCAAGGGAATGCTGGGGACACTACCAGCATGGGTATTGGTGGCGGTTGGCAGCTGGCCTGGAAATGGTCAGAAAGAGTAGGCCAAGATGGAAAGAAAGGAGGAGGATTTAAGAGAATATATCTGCACCAGGAGGGAGTTGCTGCATCTCGACGTGGGTCTATCGTTTCACTACCCGGTGGTGAAATCCCTGATGAAGGTGAGTATATCCAGGCTGCTGCTCTAGTGAGCCAGCCGGCACTTTATTCGAAGGAGCTTATGGAGCAGCATCCTGTGGGACCAGCTATGGTTCATCCATCTGAAGCTGCTGCAAGTGGACCAAGGTGGCGGGATCTCATGGAACCTGGCGTCAAGCATGCATTGGTTGTTGGGATTGGGATTCAAATACTTCAGCAGGTACAAAATCAAATCAGCTGAAAGCTACTTAACATTCACCTATTCACTTTGTTTGTGGGTCTCTATATGTTTTTAATTTTCAAAGCAGCATAAAGAAGTTTGATATCTTTTAGCAGTATTATACTTATTATTGTTGTATCTGATATATACCTAATCAGCTTAATTTTCTTGGATATAGTTTTCTGGCATAAATGGCGTTCTCTACTATACGCCTCAGATTCTTGAACAAGCAGGTGTAGGAGTTTTGCTTTCAAACTTAGGCATCAGTTCAACTTCTTCATCTCTCCTTATTAGTGCTGTCACAACTTTGTTGATGCTTCCTTGTATTGCTGTTGCCATGAGGCTCATGGATATTTCGGGTAGAAGGTAATCGTTTTCCGTCTTTTATCTTTTTGGTTCTGTTGCTTTGTGCTAGAGGCATTTCTGAATTGCTTAGATGCCGGGTTGCTGGTTAGCAGTTCTTTTGATGTAGGCATTTACCAACTGTGCTCTTTTCTAACTTTGGGTTATATTATTGATCCTCTGGAAATACGGAGTTTTAGTTTTCATCAGCTCACACACCCTCTTTTGGTGTTCTTCCCTGTTGTTGCAGGTCGTTGTTGCTGACTACCCTCCCTATATTGATACTCTCCCTCATCGTTCTAGTCCTCGGTAATGTTATTCACATGGGCTCTGTGGTCCATGCTGCAATTTCAACTGTCAGTGTTGTTATCTACTTCTGTACCTTTGTCATGGGTTTTGGCCCAATTCCTAACATCCTCTGCTCAGAGATCTTTCCTACCCGAGTCCGTGGTCTTTGCATTGCAATCTGTGCGCTAGTGTTTTGGACTGGGGACATCATAGTCACATATTCACTCCCTGTGATGCTCAACTCCATCGGACTTGCTGGAGTTTTTGGTATCTATGCAATTGTCTGCTTCATATCATGGGTATTCGTGTTCCTAAAGGTTCCCGAAACCAAGGGCATGCCTTTGGAAGTCATTCAGGAATTTTTTGCTGTTGGTGCAAAGCAAGCTGCTGCAAAGAAGGATTGATCGAGTGACAGAGAGGTTGCAATTCAATTGGTTAATCGGATTTACAGCTTTAGAAAACATAATGGAGCTCTGGTCCTGATAAATGGGTTCCAGTGGGGATATGGAATTCAAGGGATAAAAGTGAGGTGGAGATTACTGGAAGAGAAGGTTAATGACTTGAGGCGCGATGAAAAGGGACTCGTGATAGGGTATTTCAGGGAGCTTGATGCTACTTCGATCGGCATTTTATTTCTTTTGTAGGTATTATATAGCAGGAAGCTTTACTTTTATTCGGACAGCGCTCTTGTTCATCTTAATTTCAAGCGTTTTCTTTATTTATTTTTTTGTTTTAATTTGTTGAAGTTATATTATTTGAATCTAAAAATGTTCCGGATACAAAATTCAGGCACTTAAGCCATCAATTGCATCTTATTCAGGGGAAGAGAGAAAAACATGAAAATTTATATGGTTCACAACAGATACCTCTGAAGATGATCGCAAGAGTTTGTATGTATTGATTGTAGAGTTAAAAAAGAAAATACAGGACTAGTCCCAATATCTATAGTTGGACGTTTGACACTGACAATTAATAATAACGGAAAAGTAAAATGACAGTAACGAAAAGTATTGCCTCCTGTAACTAATAACATAATCTAAACTATAACAGACACAGCTGTAACAAGTGGGTCTAACATCCCCCTTAAACTATGTCTTCACCGAAGGCATCACTTTGGCCTTAAGAATCTCAAATTGAGCCTTGGACAAGCCTGTAGTAAATAAGTCAGTTATCTGACCCAAAGTAGAAACATAGGAAACCTGAAGAAAACCCAACCTGACAAGATCACGAACCATGTGATAATCAACTTCAATATGTTTGGTACGGGTATGAAAAACAGAATTGGCAGTGACACTACTAGCACCAAGATTATCACAAAGGAGTTTGCAAGGTAAAGACAAATGAATAAAGAGTTTTTCAAAAAGATATGAGAGCCATAAGATTTCAGCAATTGCATTTGCAAGATCCCTATATTCAGCTTCAGTGGAGGAGCGGGAGATGTCTGTTGCTTCTTAGATGACCAAGATACTAAGTTACCACCAATAAACACACAATAACCAGAGGTGGACTTTCTAGTATCAGGGCAGCCTGCCCAATCACTGTCACAAAATGCAGTAAGTTCACAATAATTTCCAGAACCCAAAGTGACCCCTTGCCCCAAAGAACCTTTCAAATACCTGAGAATCCTCTTTACAAGTTGTAGATGAATATCAATGGGACAATGCATGAATTGGCTAACATAGTTAACAACATAACTATTGTCAGGCCTAGTGAGAGTCAAGTATTGCATCGCGCCAATTAAACTCCTATAAATAGTAGCATCAGGCAAGATTTCTCCATCAAAATCAGATACCCTTTGACCTTGTGCCACTGGAGTTCTGCAAGGCTTACAACCTAGCATATCATACTTCTTCAAGAGTTCCAGAGAATATTTATTCTGAGTCATAAGTAATTTCTTAGCATCAGAGTTAAAAGTAGCTTCAATACCTAATAAATAGTGTAAAGACCCCAGGTCCTTCATTGCAAACTCATTCTTGAGATAAGTAATAAAAGAATATAATAAAGAATCTGAAGAACCCACAAGAATGATATCATCCATATAAACTAAAAGAATCATTCTATCAACATTGCTGTTGTAAATGAACATGGAAGCATCACAAGCAGAATTAAAGAAGCCATATGTAGTGAGATAACCACCAAACCTCTCAAACCAGGCCCTAAGAGCCTGTTTGAGACCATGGAGAGATTTCTGAAGCAAACAAACATGAGTTGGACAATTAGGATCAACAAAACCATGTGGTTGCTCCATGTAGACCTTTTCGGACAAAAACCATGCAGAAAAATATTGCTAACATCCAATTGTCTAAAACACCAATTATTAGAAATGGAAAGACTAAGCACACACCTAATTATATTATCCTTGAATACAGGGCTGAAAGTCTCTTCAAAATCAATACCATCAATCTGATGATACCCTTTGGCTACCAATCTTGCCTTATGCCTCTCAACTATACCATCTACTTTCAATTTAGTTTTGAACACCCATTTACACCCAAGAACATTCATAGAAGGATCAAAAGGTACATGTCTCCAGGTATCCTTACTATGCAAGGCATCATATATTCATTTTCCATAGCCTTAATCCAAACTGTATGTTTAGTAGCTTCTTTAAAGAACTTGGGTTCAGAAATAGGATCAACTACACTAAGAAGAGCAGTTGGAACTGGATGTTTAATAAGAGTATTAGCTACAAAATCCTTGGAAAGAGCTTTAAGAACAAAAATACCTGATTTGGATCTAGTATGAACACCAGATGGTTTGGGTGAAACAAGTGAATAATTATGAGTAGTAGCACCAGAGATAGAAGGAGCATCTAATAGTAAAGGTGATATAGAAGAAGCAGAATCAAGCACTGGAGGAGACATTGAAGCAGGTGACTGACCTGAATCATGAGATGGCAAAGGTGAAGAAAGAGAGCAATATGATATAGGTGAAGAAGACAAAATATCAGAAGAACCAACTGAGCTTGCACATGGAAATTTACTCTCATCAAAGACTACATTAGTAGTGATATAAATCCTGTAAGACCTTAAATCCATGCACCTATATCCTTTGTGGTGAATGATGTACCCCAGAAAAACACAAGGTGTGGATTTATGACCAAGATTATCATTTCTATAAGGGAAAAGATTAGGATAGCACAAGCACCCATACATTCTGATCAAAGAGTAATCAATTTTAGAGTTATATAAAGCTTCATAAGGTGACTTGTACTGCAAAAACTTGCTAGGAAGTCTTTTGATAAGAAATACAACAACTAAGAATGAATCAAACCAAAACTTCTTAGACATAGAAGCATGAAAGGAAAAGGTATTACCAACTTCAGTAATTTGTCTATGCTTCCTCTCAGCGGAACCATTTTGCTGATGTAAGTAGGGACAACAAATTCTCCCATCAATACCACAAGAATCAAGCAACTCTCTGAAAGGTCCTTTTATTAATTCTAGTGCTTTATCACATTTAAAATGCTTTATTTTTACATGAAACGGATTCTCAACAAGAGACTTAAACACCTTGAAACATTTGACACTATCATCTCTAGCTTTCAAAGGATAAATCCAACTGAATTTAGTATAATCATCTACAAAAAGGATGTCATATCTAAATCCTATATGGGATTGTACAGGAGCAGGACCCCAAATGTCACAATGGACTAATAACAAAGGAGTACTAGAAACAGAACCAGTAGAATGAAAAGGTAAACATTTATTTTTACCTAACTAACAAGAACCACACACAAAATCAAAGACTTTGCTAGATAACTGGATATCAGCAGCAGCATCAAGCTTTTAAACTATCTTCTAAGCAGGATGGGCTAACCTTGAATGCCAAATTGTTGGTGATGCCACAACAGAGGTGAAGGCAACATGATGGATAAGTAAACAAGACATAATAGGATAGAGGCTATTCTGTATTTTCCCTCTAGCTAGTATACGATTGATCTGCAATGACTTTATTTTATATCCCCATGGATAAAAAATAAAAGAACAATGATTTTGCAGAGTAATTGAGCAATAAACATCAAGTTATGTTGAAGGTGTGGTACATAAAGAACTTTAGGAAGATCAAACTAAGCAGTAGAAGTGAGAATATTAGAAAAACCTGTCAAAGAAATTGGAAGAAACTTACCATCACCTTTTCTGGACCAGTATAAGGAGAAGCATTATTCAATAATGTTGAATCATTTGTCATGTGGATAGAAGCACCAGAATCACGGATCCAAACAGGACTAGAGGTGTTATAATTTCAGTAACCACCAGATTCAGTTGTAGTAGAAGGTAACTGAATATTATAGTCAAATTCATTTGGAAACCAAGAAGTATTCCCAGTACCACCCCTGCATTAAGATCAACACCAAGAAAATCCTTTTGAAGTGGAGGTGCACTATTTTGGAAGCAACATATCCAAACCTATATCTACTAGCAAAATGACTAGTTTTGTTGCACATTTGACAAGGATTTGACCATAATCAACAACTTGCTTTTTGAGTTGGATTAAATTCAGTTTTTTGAAAGCCATGAGAACTAGGAGAAGTAGGAAAACCTTGTGATATGTGAGTTGAAGAGTGAGGTCATGGTGGTATAACAGGTTTTCTGAAAGAAGAATTGTAAGAAGAGTTATATTTCTTAACAAAGAAGGTTGAGTTAGTAGGATCAGACACAAGAGAAGAATAAGATTCAGTCCCTTGTTCTCTCAAGAACTGCTCATGACTAATAAGCCTCGATCTCAATTCTGAAAAAGGAAGAGGAGGTTCACGATTCTGAACACTAACCACAAAATGAATGTAATCTCTACCAAGACCTTTAAGAGCATACATCACGAGATAATTATCTGGAATCGGTTCACAGATCTCAGGAAGAGAATCTGCAATAGTTTTCAGCTGATGAAGAAAATCACTGATTGTAGAAGAACCTTTCTTGATAGAGTGTAGTTGAGATCTAAGCATAGATTTCCTTGCAAAAAATTGTTCAGTAAAGAGTTTTGCAAGATGTAACCATTTCTCTCGTGCCGAAACTCTTCCAAGAAGTTTTGATGATAAAAATTTATCAACAGTAGCATTGATACAGGATCCAACAAACTTATCAATTTGAAGTTATTCTACATAATTTGGATTTGGAATCTGAGTGTTGTTCATCATTAAAGTTGGTGTTTTTGGAGAAATTGAGCCGTCAACAAAACCCAAAAGGTTTGTACATATCAAAATAGAAGAAATTTGATCTTTCCAAACAAGATAGTTAGATGCATCTAATTTTACAGAAACAAAATTCGAAATGTTTTGAAAAGGAAGAGTAAATCTACTCTGGAAAATAGAAGAGATGTAAGGTTGTTGTTGTTGAAAATGTAAATGAGGTTGTTGAAAAAGTTATGGTGGTTGTTTTAGATGAGAAAACTGTATAAGTGTATGTTGTAGTAATGTTGATTGTTGTTGTGGTAAAACATGAGTAAAAGTTGAAGAAGGCAATGTATGTGGTGGTGGTTGTTCAGATGAAGATGGTGGTAGTGGTTGAGAAGATGAAGATGACGGTGGTTGTTGTTTATTTGGAGAAGGTAGTGGTGTAAAAAGTTTATTATCGTTTAGTTGTGGTGTATTATGAGTAGCAGCGAAAGAAGCTTTTGTGGTTTGTGTTGTTCTCACCATTTTAATGGTGAAATGAGAGTTGCAGGTTTAATGGTTGAAATATAGGATCGAGAGAAGGAAGTCTGTAGTTCCTCTTTTGGTATTTGATACCATGTAAGAGTTTGTTTGTATTGATTGTAAATTTTAAAAAGAAAATACAGGACTAGTCCAATATATATAGCTGGCCGTTTAACATTGACAGTTAACAAGAACGAAAAAGTAAAATGACAGTAACGGAAAGTATTGCCTCCTGTAACTAATAACAGAATCTAAACTTTAACAGACACATCTGTAACAGGTGGGTCTAACAGGTTTGGATAAAAGGAACCCTTATGGTAAATGTCCTTCTTGGGTGGTTGTGCATATCCTAATGATGTAGAACATTCCCCAGGTATCTTGCGTGGGATGCTTCTAGCCCTTTCCGCAATGTGTATGAATCTTGTTAGTGAAAGCATGCGTAACCTGGGTCGGGTAAACTGAGTGTAAATTTGTTAGTCGTTATTTATGTTGCGGCGATTACACAATACTGGCGAATTACACAATTCTACGATGGTCTCTGAGAAAGTTCAAAGTTCAATTATAATAGACATTGTTGTATAAAATTTATCTCGTGAATCAATATTTATACTTTGTGCTATAAATCTTCTACCTCACTATTGGCCGACCAAAGGGAAGCCTTTTGTGAGACCAAAAAATGCACCATTTCAGTTACAACAAATGTACAAGAAATTAATTTTATATTTTTTTTTCAATTCAACAAAATTAGAGCTATTTAACGTTTGGTATCCAACAAATACCCAATACATTTATTTGATATCCAACATTTATAATATTAAGAATTGATATATTGACCTTGAGAGACCGTCAAGTCAAACCATTGACCTAACAGTCTGTTATCTATATAATTAAAAGTATAAATAAATATTAATTACTTAACTATGTTAACCACCCGTTACCACATGATTCTAAAAAAAACGTGTGACCCATTACAACTACTCCTGCGGTCATATATCAATTGATTCAACTGCTAAAAAGATTTTATCATCGGAAATAATTCTAATTGAAACATCCTTACCGACTAATAAATTCATAATAATTAGAACAAATGAAATCAAATAATTACAAAAGATGAAATCTAAGTAATTCTTGTTTAGCTTAAAATTACATAAATAATCTTAAAAGCATTAATGTAATTAGCGATCCATAAGAAATTAAAAATTCTTCAATCTTTTTCTGCAATACAGCTCCACTACCTCCATTAATGGAGACCTTGATAACGCTTTCCCAAACCACATTAAAACCAATAATAAACACAGTAAAAACATATCACAGTAGCGTTACTTTTCACCATAAGAAAACAATTCAACCTACTAATCTTTAAACCAACAGATCTGAAACAACCATTACCCAAAATATTGGTACTCCCCCAAAAGAAAATGTAGTACAATCGTTCGACTGAGAAAACTCCAGAATTGAAGACCCAAAATTCTTTCAAGCAAAAAAAACTTCCATTGACACTAAATCACACAAAATCAACTCTAACCAATAAAAATTCCCAAAAAATAATGCATATTTATCAAAAAATTAAATAGGGTTATCCTAAAACACATCAATTGAAGAAGATATAATAAATCTTAAAGTAAAGTAGAGAGATGAGGTTATGTTTCTGCTAACCAGTGGAGCTTGTAACCGAAACCCTCTTTGCACATTTGAAGAAGTTCCTCCTTCTATCTATCATCACAAGAATAACTTCATTATCACTAAAAAAAAATGCACAGTAAAAATTGGAATCTAAAGATACACTTAACATAGGTTCAGATCAAAAAAGTTTCTCCCAAACTTCCGCCGACAAACCCAGACACAATCGGTAAACAGACATAAAGGTTCTGAACTAATGGTTAATTTTTAGAATTATATTTTTATGTTTAAATCGTGACCGTTTATTTGAGTGGCTACAGATTAAGACATGTGTTATGTCACTAACTGGAGTTAGGACAACCCAAGTCATAGTTAGTATTAATCAGGTTAATAATGTAATAACATGAGTTCATTTACGAAAATTTTAACTTGGTTAAGTCAACTATTTGACTTGACAGTCGATCACGAGTCAAAATACCAATCCTTAATATTTTAAATGTTAGGTACCAAAGCAATATATTGGATATTTACTGGGTATTATACGTTAAATAGCCCATGAAATTTAAGACGAAAATTAAGATAATCAATCAAACTGATCAACAATTTCATTCAAATATAATCAAACAAACAAATTACCAGTTTAAAATTCTTCTAAAACTCCACTAAATCGATCAGAATCGATAATTTTAAAAAAATATTTAACTTCAATTTTAATCAAAACCATAGAGTTGATCAAATCAAATCATTTTCTATTTCAGACATAACACTTGATTATTTAAATTTAGAAATTGTAGAAAGGATCTAGGGTTGCACAATAACCTTCCGAACCGTCCAGACCGGCCAAAAACCGATTAAACCGGCGGCTTATTCAATTCGACCGTTGATGATGGTTCGGCCTACAATTTAGATGATCATAATCGTTGATTCTACGGTTTAGGTATAAGGGATGGCTGAACCGAACCGATAGACCGAATATTATAAACCATAGATATACTACCTAGATTTAATCCTAGTCATCCATATCTAACCCTAAAAATCTAAAAAAGTTTCTTCATTTCTTATTCTTTCTTTCTTTCTTTTTGAGCTATTGTTCTTATCAGAACCACGACCTGATCCCATTCATCAATTCACTTGTCTTCTACTCTCCCACACTCCTTCTACAGAGAGAGAAACAGAGATATCTGATCTCATTCATGTCGATTCAATAACACTACCCACTTATTAGGTTTTTAATGGTGAATCAAAAACTCCTAAATTAATCTCTCTTCACAACACAAACTCTTTATGTCTCTTTTATTTTATATAGATGAACTAATTGAATGATTGATCTAGATGAATTAATTGAATGATTGATTGAAGAGATAAGAAATAGACAGAGGTGGAGGAAAACAAACAATGTATGAATGGTTCAGTACAGTCAAACATGCTCATTTGCAACATCAGAACCGCATGTCTCACTTGGTATTAGGTTTCCACGCAAGAAAAAATTACGAAGTCGTAGAAGATCAGGTCATGGTTCTGATAAGATCATGTCTCATCTGCAGCATCTAAACAATAACACTCTCAAGATCTTAATAACCGAAATAAATTGAAGTAAACCGAGCCGAGTCGGACCTGTCCAAAAAAAGAACCGATCATTGGATGGCTCGACTACGGTTTGCATTGAGAGAACCAAGGTCTGGGCGGTTCGGCCTTCTGTTCGGCCAAAAAATTGGACCGACCGACCGATGTGCACCCTTAAAAGGATCATACAAACTCAGTATTGAGTCAACATGTATATAAACATGATCACACACACACGATGGAAAACACAAAACAAAACATGTGTCCACAAAAAACTAAACAAGTTACATGAGTGTATTAATAGTGTAAGAAAACTATCCACTAATACCCCCCCTCAAGTTGTGTTGTTTGAGTTGGGAAGAAGCAAACACACTCCACTTGTCCTTTAAACGAGAGAAGTGTGGTCCATGAAGACCCTTAGTGAAAATGTTAGCCAGTTGGTCCAATGTTGATAGTATATTGAAACCATGAAGGCCATGTGCTTCATCTTGAAATACATGATTTGAAGTAAGAGACGATGCGCTTTTGTTATCACAAGATAAGTGAGGGGGGATATGAATAAATTTTTTCAAATCTTGGAGTAACTGACAGATCCAAACCTACTCAGCAGCAGCCTGAGCAAGGGCACTGTACTCAGCTACGGTGGAGGACCTTGCTATAGTGGCTTGCTTTTTGGAAGTCCAGAATATGGGATTATAACCAAAAAAAGATGTAGAATCATGTGGTTGATCTTCTACCATCTGTGAGTCTTCCCAATCAACATCAATGAAGCCCTGCAACACCTGTAGGACTTTGGAGAAGAACAAAATATGATTTAAAGTACCTTTAACATACCTGAGAATTATTTTATCAGCAACCATATGAACTGGTGATAGTTTGTGCATGAACTGACAAACCTGATTGACAGAGTAACTTAGATTAGGTCTTGTCCATATCAAATATCGTAGATGTCCACCAAATATCCAAACTCAGTAAGATTATCAAGTGTATCACTATCTAAAATGCTCAACCCTTGAGAAGATGATGCAAGGGAAGAACATGGCTTAACACTAATCATGTTGAACTTAGCAAGTAAATCAAGTGTATATTCAATATGGAATATGAATAACCTAGTAGTATTCCTTCTAACTTCAAGACCAAAGAAAAAAATGAAGAACTCCTAAATCCTTGATAGGAAATTGACTAGTTAGAGTTGCAAGCAAATCACTCTATAAGGTTTCTGAATTTTTTGTCAATAAGATATCATTAACATATACTAGAACTATAGTCATGTATTTGCCTTTGCTTTGCACAAATGAGGAAATATCAGCAGCAGATGTCACAAAGCCCAAAAATAGTAAAACACAGTGTAGCTTGTCATACCAAGCTCTTAGAGCTTGCTTAGTCCCAAAAAGTGATTTTTGCAGCTTACAAACAAAATCTGGATGTGTGGGATCCACAAAGCTATATGGTTGAGACATGTATACATCCTTCTTCAAATATCCATGTAAGAAATCATTACTGACATCAAGTTGGGCAATCTTCCAGTTGTAATGAACAGCAAATGCAATGATTAATATGATAGTGGTAGGCTTGGCAACTGGACTAAAGATTTCACTGAAGTATAAACCATCTTGTTGATGAAACCCTTTAGCCACGAGTATGGACTTCTATTATCAACAGAGCCATTAGCCTTCTGTTTTATCATATAAACCCACCTATATCCCACAATATTATGTCCAGGAGGCACATGTACCATGGACCAAGTTCTATTAATCATTAGAGCATTGTATTCATCAACCATTAAGAATTTCCACTTTGGATCCTTATTTGCATTTTTGAAACAATTAGTATAAAGAAAAACTTTAGCACATAAGTACTTGACTAACCCCTTGTTTGCATGTTATGAGCATTTGAAACAGGAAGTGAGACACATAGGCAAAAAGATAGCATCAAGAGGAGAACTAGAAGCATCTACAATAATATAGGTGAAACACTCAACTCAATAACAGAACTTAGAAAAGGATAGTTGTTGAAGATGAAGAATTGTCAGACTTGAAAGCATCTTGTGAAAGCGAAGTATAAGTTGGTGTTGATGTTGGTTTAGTAACAAGTGGGATATATAAAACTATCCTCATTAAAAACAACAAGTCTTGAGACATATATACCTTGAGACTGACAGGTTCCAAACATCTATACCCTTTTTGCTTATCACTATAACCAAGAAAGATGCAAGACTGACTTCTAGAAACAAGTTTATGGTTGTATAATCAGTTATGCAGCTATAAAAATAGTTGTTTAACCTGTTATGCAGTCAACCACTTTTTTGTTAACACTGAAATCAATCAAAAAATGGTTACACAATATAAAAATGGTTGCATAATCTGTAATGTAGTTGAGAAAATGGTTGCATAATGCATTATGCAACAACTTTTTTGTTAACGCTAAAATTAACCAAAAAATGGTTGCATGATCTGTTATGCAGCTACAAAAGTGGTTGCATAACATATTAAGCATTCGAGAAAATGGTTGCATAACTATTATGTAGTCATTTTGACGACCGCATAACGATTTTTCATCCACTAACCATTTTACATCCGATAAAATGGTTGCATAACGCAAAAGCGGATGCATATGTATAATGATTTTGGTGTAATGCATATGCGTTTATATTTATGCATCCATTTTGGTGGTTGCATAACATTTATGATGACCGTATAACAGGTTATGCATCTACTAATTGACATTTGTACCTAAAGAACAATCACCTCCGATTTTTTCCGTAAAATATTTAAATTTGGTACTCCCATCGTTCCACTTTAGATGATAGTTTTAGTGTTTTCACGCAAATTAAGAAATGGAGAGAGACATGAAACTTTTCCATTTATGCCCTTGAAAAAAGTCTTCAAACATTAATTATTATTATTGCATTTATAAATCTATTCTATTATATAAAGCCAAGACCCTTAGTAAAGCTGCAAATTTTTATTCCGATTTTGCCTTTGAAATTATTTTTTGAAAAGCAAATATTTACTTGAAAGTAAAGGTAACTTAGTAAATATCTAAAAATAAAAATTGTTCCTCAGCAGATTCATTAACCAAGAATCAAATTATATGCTTAAAAAAATCAAATTCTTTTACAAAAATAAATAAATTGTAATTAAAATCATAAATAAACAAACCCTGTGATTCTTCAACCTCTACCCTCAAAATCCACAAATCATAGCCAAAACAAAACCCACAGCAAATCAAATCTTCACAATCAGAGATCAAATTTCTAACAATTGAATTAATTCTTCAATTTCTCTCAATCAAATACTATTTGTTTCATATACATCTCGAATTGATTTTTTCTTAAAATATTGTCTTAATGATGTTGTGATGTAGTTTGTTGTTAGATTTTCCCACATATTAATGAGGCTGTGAAGTTGTTGTTAGTTAAAGATAAATAATAAGTAGTACATATCTGTATGTGAAGCCGTATGCGAAGGAGGAAGAAAGAAAGGTTGCTAGAGAAAGAGGAGGAAATAACAAGGTAGAGATTTATTTTATTTTTTCTTACCATAATTACCCATGCGTTGTGAATCAAATGGTCATTTACAGTACAACACATGCTTTGCACCTGCAAGGCGTTCTAGTAAACTTATAGTTCCAAGACAAAATGTTAGGATATTATTAATTGGTAGTTATGTGGAAAAGTATGAAAACTATCGAATAATGTGGAACAAAAAAAACCCATATACTATCATTTAAAGAATGAAGGGAGTATTATTGTTTGTACTGTAGATCTCTTTAAAAGCTTTCCAACGAGATAAAATTTGTAAAATTCAAAGGTACAGTTTTTTAGATATGTTATATTCTAGTTTACTTGCCAATTATATCACTGAAAAAAATAAGATGCATAACCAGTTATGCAGTCACTTAACACAGGAGAGAGAAAATCATTTTTTTTTGTTATACACGTAATCCATATTAAGGGTTATGTCTTATTCCTCTCTTTTCATAATTTCAAATAATAATGGGTTTAACAATAACTAGAAAATATTTTGGGCTTATAAAAAAAAATGATTTGAGCCTAATTCTTCCTATGGAATATGATATCCACATCCTATAAACAACTAGGTAAAAATAAAAATGGAAAATATATAAAAATTGAAGAAAGAAACTTGGTTTGCGTTAAAAAACTAGACGAGTGGGGTACTTTGTGTAAACTAAGTTTTTTACATATTACCAAAGCTCAGTTTACGCCAACCAAGCCTTAGCTAGTGAGTACTACACATTTCTAGCACCCATTAGCCAAAGCTTGGTTTATACTCACCCAAGAAAGTGCTCATCCGCCACAGTGGTTGTTCTCGACTCTAATCTAACGATAAATACCCCCTCAATGTACTTGTTTTTAGCTTATGTCATCTAAATTTATTTTAGAGAAAAAACAGTTTGATTTTAAATGAGTCTAATATGGATTGGTTAGTCCTGATCCATTCAACTAGATATAAATTAGTCATTTATTTATCAACAATTCTAGAAAAACATCAACATAAACAACCCCAAAATTGATTTTGAAAATCTCTCTCACACATTTGGAGGGACCCGCTTCCCAAAAGACTAGCAGGGGGCCTTTTGGTTGGAATGGGTCCTATTCGTGTGAGTGAGAATTTAAAATCGGTTTTGGTGGTGTTTATATTGATGTTTGTGAATCATTTTTATTTATTTATTTAAAATATAGAAAGTACACTAATAACCCTCATAAATTACAATCTAGTCAAAATATTTACAATTTTATCCAAAGTGGTGTATGATGATGTCAGTAATTTTAAAAACAATTTATCTTTCGAATCGCTCGTCGAAATTTCACATACTTTATATATTTTGAAAGTTCTTTGCGAGATCTACACAAAGAGTACCCATATGACTATAACTTTTTTTAAAAAAAAAATTAATTTTCGTGTTTTCGTTATCTCATTGTACAAAAATTGCATATACTCAAAATTTTAATTTACGTATTTACACTTGCATAAGCTTATGCAGTTACTTTTTTCACATGTGCACCAATTTGTATACATTGTTATTTACGCAAGCATAAGTTTATACGGTCATTGTTATCATATGTGCACAAGTTTTTACACACGGTTATTTACACAAGCAAAAGCGTATGCAATCATTTTTTTCCACATGTGCACCAGTTTGTACACACGATTATTTACGCAAGCATTAACTTATTCAGTCATTTTCCACATATGCACCAATTTGTACACATGGTTATTTACGCAAGCATAAGCTTATATAATTATTTTTTCCATGTATGGACCAGTTTGTACACATAGTTATTTACGAAGCATAAGCTTATCCAGTCATTTTTTTCCACATGTGCACCAGTTTCTATACACAGTTATTTACACGATTACAACTATGTACACTTTAACAATCAACATATATACAAAAAATTACAGTTCAAAAAATAAAATGTGCACAAACTAGTGCACAATTAAAAATTACAGTGTATAATAATGTGCACGTTTATACAAATGAACATTATCATTTTCTCTCTCAATTCATCACCATGAACAATTATAATGTACAATAAAGTACACATGCCAAAACAAGATACAATGTACAATAATGTGCGTGTCCTATATGAATGGAAATTACTATTTCTTCTCAATTCACCACCGTTTTAGATATATTTATAAAAATATATTTTTTAATACCCCTAAATACTAATTAGTCGATCTCCTAAATCAAACCATACATTGCAATCACAACCATCATTTCATACGATTGAATTTAACTCTAGGATTTGCAGTTGGAACTTGCAAAAATATTTTATCATGCAACTGATAAAAAGATATTCAGTTACTTGTTCCCATAAATGAAGCAATATGATCATTTATTTTAAAAACTAACCTTTTCCATGCCATACCAAACATAATAAAATAACACAAGTAACAATGGACTTTTTCCATATCATGCATTAAACCGATCATAATCAAAAGATAATATGCATCACCGAGAAATTAAAGAGTAAGAAAACAAAAAAAAAACATCTGAAATATGTTAGCATATATCCTTTCTATGTTACCTAATTCAAACCTAGATTACCCAATCAATCCATCATCACCCCACTCTTGTTGTTTTCTGGATTTAATTTTTTTTATCCGACAACAACATCCGAATTAAACTCAGGCTGCAAAGAAATAAAAACAATAAGCTAACCCTAGTTAGTCCGATCTTTAATAGCTTGATTCCCTTTATTCTATCACTAATAAAACCACCACCACGAATGCCCCCTTGTAACCTCTGAACATACCTCCAATCTTTTTTAGATAACAAAGGTAGTGGTAGTATGAATCCCTGTTGAAGTAACAACATTAAATTGTTGAAGTAACAACATTAAATCACCTCTGTCTCTATCACTTAAAAAAAAATTAAAATCTAAAATGTGAATATAGAAGTTTAAAAAAGGTAATTAGAGTAAAAAGAAAAAATCGTATTTCTAAATCGGATGAAATTTGGAATGATAAGTATTAATTTAGACAAAACTTTAGGCATGTTTAAAAATTAGGACTAAATTGTACCGGGCCTCAGACGCTAGGACTAGAGCGTCCAAAGCCCAATGAAAATAGGATGAAGCGCTGATTTCTACCTACGCACGGGAGTAAGGAATGGTTCTCTCTTTAAAGTCGAACTGAAAACGTTCCTTGCAAAAACAAGAGAAAAGGATCTAGATTATAGCCTTATAGGGTTTAAGATCAAATGGGAAGAGAAATGGATATCCAAGCTGATTGTGTATCTCTGGGGAGTAGACCTGGTATTTTAATGGTTGGATCTTCTAACGTCGGGAAATGAAGTCTCCTTTCAAGTACGTTAAGATATTCCCTTCTGTTTGTTTTTCTTACTTCAATTAAATCAAACAAACAACTGAATTATATGATTTTGCAATTCATACAATTGTTTACTCGTTTGATCAGCATAATAATCTGTTATATGTTTTCAATAATAGCCAGCTAGACATAGAAGATGACTAGGCAAGATGATTCATCACACCAACCTGGATTCACGTGGTCTTCACGTGTCATGTAAAACAACTGTATATAAATGTCTCATTGTACAGTCAATATCTTTTAATGAGAACATTTCATTTTCCTCTCTGATTAAATTCTCGCATGGTATCAGAGCGTCTTTCCTTGGGAAAACGCTAAAAGAAAAATCACATCAATTTTTTTTTCATTGATCAGTGAAGCAGCCATTAATGCGCATCTTGAAAGAAACAAAAAGTCTCTCGATTCAATTTCTTCTCTCAGTTTTTAATTCAATTTCTTGATACATTCAAAGCAGATTCAAATCTGACTGTCAGGAATTAATGATCTACTCGGTTATCCAGAATAAGTGCATTGAAAGAGCAAAAGTTTAACTCAGAAACTATTTTCAAGAAAAGTAATAATCATCTTTTCAGAACGCGTGAACTTTGGTCTGACATCAATTTTCAATCAACAGAAGCATGCTCGACAAAAGATAGTGGAGAACTTTAAATCACTGCAACTTCCCAGAAGCATTAAAGTCTTCAAATCTCTTTTATAAAACGAAGAAAAGAACTTGAGGTGATTCTTTTCATCATTTCTCTGTTTCTCATTTTCTTCTTTTCTGGTTAACTCTTCACTGATCTTGATAATACAAACGAGAACTCTGGTTATCTACTATCAAGAGGATTAGATCCATTCTTGGTAATTTTTACCCAGAAATCT
>JAJJMC010025027.1:386883-410377 GCA_023531435.1 Papaver californicum
AATCGAGTAAATTTAACCAACATAGATTGAACTGGTAACAAATATTGATTTGAAGAGTTCGAATGCTTAAAGAGGTTAGTTGATTCTGTTGATTGATTTTAAATATGAAATTGCAATATGCTGTGTGAGTGTTTATAGGTTAATTTCCAGCATACATTTAATCGGGGGTTCATTCATGTACGGTAAGAAGCTAATTGAAATTTCATTTCATCTGAGGAAAAAGAGCACCTGAGCTGTAGATTTTTCTATTGTGAATGTCACTTACTCTGTTTTGGGTTTGTTGTCAGACAGTTAATGTTGAGTGTAATTTATTTCATTAGCCATGAGTCGATGACTAATCAAAGTTTGTTGTGTTTGTATAATAATTTTTGACAAAAGTTTTAAGTACAAAAGCACCTGTCTGAGTAAGAGAAATTGAGAAAAAGTCCATTTATATTAAATGATCTTGAGTTTATTGGCCTAATGGAGATGAGCATAAGATTATTCCTGTGTCAAATTTGGTAGATGTGGACTTAAACGAGCAAAATTTGAAGACGCCGATAGATGATTGTAGGTACAATAAGGTCCAGTTGAACAAAATAGGGAATCTAGGATACAATCATTCACCCTATTCTGGCTGCCACAGCTCCATCTCTTCTGTCTTCTTCTCTAAACAATCTCTGCCACTGTAGAAAGATTGATGGGTGCTGTTCATTGGAACTGTCTGTCACTGTAGAAAGATTGATGGAGATTAATGAAGGGTGTTTGTGTAAAGAAGCAACAGAGAGAAAGATTTGGGAGATGGGTTTTGATCACCTTCAAGGAAGAAGGAGATCTAGAAGAGAAACAAATAGAGAAATTGGAGATCGGATGATGTAGTTTCAAACAATAAATCAGGGACCTGAGTTGAGCAGAGAAGATAGGTTAGTTTTATAGAAACAGATAGAAAATAGAATGATGGTTTTAGTGATTACAGGGAAGAAATAAGAAGTGGAGCTGAGTTGACCGAGAAGAGGAGAAGAAATGGCATCTCTGCCATATTATGTACGGTTAAATAAATTGGTTGTCTGGTGATGAATTATGACCGGAACTGACAAGAGAAGGTGGGTCTGAGTTTAAATTCAAAGTGACAGAGATTGTTTAGAGAAGAAGACAGAAGAGATGGAGCTGTGGTAGCGAGAATAGGGTGAATGATTGTCTGTGGCAGAGATGGAGTTTTCCTTCTTTCTTCTCTTCTCAATCTTCTTTATTCTATATCACCATTGTCTCTATGAGATTACTTTGAATTTCCTTAGGTTTCTGCTGTGGTATGCATTAATAATAGCATATAGAAATGCACTTAGCTTGAGTTGCATGCCCAGGCAAAAATAATCTTTGGTGAGGAGATTTTCTTTGCATCTAGCTAATTCTTATCCTTTGAATCTTTGATTACATGACGATTCCAGCATTTTGAATTTCTTATCTGTAGATTCAGCTGAAGCTAATCATTACAGTCACGCATTGATGGCTCCTAGGAAGATCCGCAAAGCTTTCGGGGCGGTGAAAGAGCGAACTAGTATAGGCCTAGCCAAGGTCAGTAGCAGCAACTCCATGTCCGACCTTGAAGTTGCAATTGTCAAGGCGACGAGACACGAAGAACCAGTAGAAGAAAAACACATAAGAGAGGTATTAAGGTTACCATGTTACTCTCGTGGGTACATTAGCTCTTGCGTTAACACACTCTCTAGAAGACTCAACAAAACTAGGAACTGGACAGTTGCATTGGGGGAATTTTCTGTATCAATTCATTTTACCGCAGTGTCATATTTTTTTTTGGAACATGGAAAATACATATGAATTAGCCTATTATTCACCGACGTGCAACGCATGTGCACTCGACTTGTATGATTAATCTAAATTATATTGATGCACGTACTTTGCTAATTAAAGTTACGAAAATTCTTCTACGAGAACATATATAAGCTGTGTAATGATGTATCGATATCTCAAAGTGTGAGAACTACCAAGTCTTCCCCAAAACGAAATTGGGGTTAACCCGTTAAGGTTGTTAAGGTTCTAAGGGAAAACTAATTTGAATGACACTATATAAAGAGACATGGAAAATAGATTTTATTTTTCCTCTATTGAAAACAATAAATTTTATTTTCAATACAGAGAATTACAGTTTTCCGTACAATGAAACAAACAAAATTTATTTTTAATATAAATATTTTTTATTTTAGTGAATCTTAATATATATATACGGATACAATGATAGAATATTATTTGCTCTAATTAAAAACAAACAACTCCACTAAATCCAGTTTTTTAGAGACAAAACACTAGCTCATCTGATTTCTAACATGCATTTCGATTAGTCTATACATAACTCACAAAATGGAACTTTGATGCACTCAACTAAACCCACTCCAGAAAACTGGTAAGTGGTAACCCTCTTTTTCCTTCTTTAATTATTATTTGCCCCACTTCCTGTACTATTACTTTGTCTATTAGTGGGACTCTTAGTTATGTACAGCCAGTAACATTAAAGGACAAACTCCCTTTACATTTCTTATGAGTCGTGTTACGGTGTGCACGCTAGCCTCTAACCGCCATTGGATCCATAACCAGTTCAGTGGATGCGAATTGAGGACCGCTGTTATGGGCTGGGATCAAATATGGTTTGGGATACCATTTTGGTGATCCAACGGCTGATTTTTTATCTTTTCCTGGATTGGTACCCATCCCGAAATATTTGATATCCACCCATAGAGTAGGGGGGAATTTAGACGGTGTGAATGATTAAAATTAACTGCGAATAAAAATGGCACGCACTCTATTTATTTTCATTTTTTATCACTGTTTTCCAGTTCATACAAGAAATATGAATAATGTTGGACAATACACGTAAATAAATCTAATTTGATTTTTTTTTTGTGAAGATAGTGTCCAATAGAAAAGGTTTTCCTAACTATTAGTTTTTTTTTTTATCAATTTAGAGATTCCATAACTTAAAATTGGTAAACTTCCTAAGAATATAATTTTTTTTGGTACATCGAAAAAAACAAAAAATAAATGAAAAAATAAAAAAAACAATAACTACTTCTTCCGTTTTAAAATGATAGGCAAGGTTATCATATTTGAATATATTAAAAAGATAGGCTTATTTCCAAGTTAAATATTTTAAAATTACTATTCTATACACTTGGGGATCACTTCTCTTTCCTAATTTTATTATTTAAACATAAGAGGACCACTTTTCTTCAAAGGACAAATAAGGAAAAAACATAAAAATATAGTTTAAATGATTGATTTTTTAATTTTTTGTGTTAAACCAAACAAACCTATCAGAGAGTAAGAAACAACTAGATAAAATTGGATATGAACATGATTATATTCTCACCAAAATACCATAAAACCACCAACTTTATTATTTTCAATTTCTTATAACGTTGGGTAATTGAGATAAAAAAAATATGATAATAAGGGTTTTGCCTAATAATAAAAACGATTAAGGTGTAATGGAGAGAATCAAACCACTTATTTTCAAAACCATAAAAGAATCCGAAGCTTTTTCATTTTTATTGAATGACGATGCTCTGTTTTTGTCCCCCTGGAAAAAGGCCTAATATTTCGTTTTTGGAAATTCATTTTTGTAACCCTTCAATTTCCTATTCGAACCCTATTGGTTTTTTTCCCTCGTTTTACCAGGTCTACACAAAAAAAGAGAAAGAATTTCTCTTATTGAACCCACAATATACAATTTATATTGAGACAACATCAGTACTAAAAAGCAATTATCTGGCAAGAAAAAGATGATTAAAAACTATACATCTGGAAAAGGACCGCATAAATATGGTGAATGGACTCAACTGCTGTGAAATGAACTACCAATAACATCATTAATGATGCTTTGATTATTTTTTATCTTTTGATTTTTGGAATTGTTTCTTAAATTCATAAAGATGCAAATAATGTTGCATATTCATTAATAAAATTTACAAGAACTTAAGTTGTTAGAGTTGAGTGGTTTAATAATTGGCTCTAATCCAAATAGACCAAAAGAAATTATTATCTTCTTAATTTTAAAATTTCTACCGTTTCTAGAAAAATGATTCTATAATTTTTCATCTTAACCCGTCAATTGTATTGTTTATTTGACTTATTTTGCTCATAGATAATAACATATTTTTTCAATATTGGAAAAAAAATACTTGGTGAATGAAGTACACATGGCTCACGTATGCACCACAGCACCACACCAATTAGACCAAGAGTGAAAGTGATCTTCAATTTATTCCGTAGTCTGGACTCTGGACCGTTTAATTTATTTCTAACTTTTTACAAAAACAAACGTCATGGCATTTCTAGGTAACTCCAAACTAATTTTTCTACTGATTTTTAATCGTACCAGAAAAACACCCTCGTCTCCTCCTCCACACTCTTCTTACCATCTGATAGTTACGCACCACGCGTAAGTTAGCAGTCCTTTTGTTTTTTTTTGGTACAGTGATATCACTGAAAAGTTTTCACTTAGTCTGAAATCTTATCAGAACTTGAGCCTTCAGTTCAACTAGTTTTTGAACCGTTGGATATTTCTAAACCGACATTACGTTGGTGATTTGAACCATCGGAGGAATCTCCTCCCCATTAATATTTAAACACAATTTTTTTTTTGTTAATTGTTCTTAAATAGTTGGATTAATTTCTTTCTGTGAATCAAATAATTACAAGAAGAAAGAAAAGAATAAAAGAGAAAAAATAACTCATGACATGAAAGTAAAATAAAGAATCCTTTAGTTTATTAGAGCAAAAATCGATTAATATGATCTTCTCTAGCCTTCAATTCAGCCTCAGTGAGTTGTAGTGGTAATAATTGAGGAGGAGGTGGAGGTGGAGGAGGAGGATGATGATTAACAGAAGAAGATGAAGAAGAGGAAGAAGTATTTGGAAACCCACCGCAATTTTTACATCTAGGAATAACAAGAATCTGACGACAAGAAGGACAAGAAGAGTGAGAACCAAGCCAAGTATCAATACAAGTAACATGAAATCCATGATTACATTGAGGTAGCACTCTAATCTCATCACCAGTTTCAAATTCACTTAAGCAAATAGCACAATCTTCCATCGACAATGTCTTATCATAAGTGATTTTAGGTAATGATTTAAGAATCTTCCTTTTTAATCCTTTATTTGCTTGTGATTGTAAAGAAGCAGTGTATGAAGAAGCTGGAGGATTATTATCACTATTGCCATTAGTACGACGAAGCCAAGCACAACGAGCTACTGCAACTAACCCAATAACACATATTAAGGCACATAGTAGCGCTGCCAGGATAACTATGAAATCTGAATCTAATAATATTGGTGATGGTGGTTCTGCTACTGTTGATGTTGATGGAGAAGTCATCATTACAGATTACAAAATAGGGTGAGAAAGTAAAGACAGAGATGAGCAGAAGACGTTTTTGTTTTGGGGTGTTTCTTACTGAAATTTGTGGAGTTGGGTGGTGGGGGAATTGTGAGGAGTGGTTTATAAAGTTTTTTTAGTAATTCTTTGTTTTTTGTTTTCTGAAAAAATGGTGTAGGAAAAGAACGTGAATTTAATACAAGGGTTTTTCGTGTGAAGGACAAACTTCAATGACTGAAATACCCTTTACGATTTTTGTGAAGTTCCCCTTCGGTTTGTCTGGTAAATGCCGTTGTCTCAGCCCACTGTAACAACAAGACACCGCAGTTGCATTTTGATTATGTAACCGAACGTATGGTATGTTGTTTATTTGTGTGAATAACTCACACTCAATTCAAGAGTAGATGCAGTGAGCATGCATGTAAGGCATTGTTGATGATATTTGTTGCTAGAATACAACAAAAACTAATCAGTACAGTACAACGTTGCTTGAGACGTATCCACTCACGTTCAAATCTTTATTTAAAACAAGTTTAGGTGACCGGTGTAACTGTGTAAGAACATGAATACTTACTGAATGGTCGTTGTCATTTAATAGCTTAAACTTATGTCCACAAGTGAGATATATCATATATGTAGCCACGTGAATACGTCTTTAAATAGATGCAACTACTTCATGATATCTCAACGAGTTTCCAAAAGAGAGAAACCAAAATTATGACGTGACTCAAATAAACCAATTTTTGGTTTTAATAAGAGTTTATAGAGTTTTGTTTCATCAAACAAAAAGGCCTGGCAACGCTTAAAAAAAACTGGCTTAATGGGGATAGGCAAGTTAAATGGGTAGTCCAAGAAAATAAAATAGTATTATTTTGAAGTAATTTCACTAATCATTCTAAAATAGTGTAATTATAATGGTAAAGCTATCCTTTTCTGATTAGGATTAATCTTATTTTTTTAGCAGTTAATTATTTATTGTTTGGATTTTTTTTACACATATTTACATAAAAAGTCGTGAAGGCACTGAATTACGACCATAAAGATTTTTCACTAAAAACGTTTAATTGGGGGATACTCTCACAAACCGGGAAATACTAATTAAAACAAAATAGGAACATTTTGAGTTATTTAAAAAAATTCTTTATCTAAATATTTTTATGTAATGGCTAAACTACTCTTATTTAATTATAGCTAATTAAAACATTAATAGAGTTAATATAGTGTTAATTAATACTTAGATTTGGTTAGTGAGATAAACTTATAGATTGATTAGAACAAATCGATTAGGAACAAAGATTTAATGTCACATAATCGGCATGACATTCAATTTTCATAATCGGCATGGATTAGTTAATGAATACCATGCCGACTGTTTAACATTTTCTTACAGAAGATTTTTCTGTATAAGTATTAAAGTTGAATGGATACTTTGTGTTAGTATTACCGTCAGTGTAGTCAATAGTTTTCGACCATGCCGACCGTAAAAGGATACTAACAACTGACACTCTTTATCTAATGATTGTTATGTCGACTGTTGTTGATGTTGATGATGAGAAACACCATTACCAACCGGCATGGTATTCAACAAATATACAGTGCCGATTGTTGATTAAAATTTATACTTAAAATTTATACTCAATTGGTATAAATTTATACTCATTCTTAAGATTTGTACTCGATTTAAGATTGAGTATAAATTTATATTCATTCATAAAATGAATACGTGATTTAAGATCGAGTATAAACTTATACTCAATCTTAAATCGAGTATAAACGAAGCTCCATCAATAAATAAAAACAAACAAATAGTTAGCATGGTCTTTACGGTTAAATTCCATGCCGACTCTAAAAGGATAATTTTATCTTTTTAGATTTCTAGGATACCCTTGGTAGATTTTCTAGGTTGGCCTAATCCAAAGTATCCCCTAATTTATGAGGTATCTCCTAATTAAAGGTTCTTTATTAAATTAATAATATTGAATATTTTCATGAAAAATCATAATGGTTTATAAATTTATACCATGACGACTTAAAAGAGTCTCTCATGGTATATAAATTTAAACATTGACGACTATTCATGGTCAATTTCTGTTTTAAAATTCAAAAGAGTTCGTCATGGTTAAAATTTAGATCGACGACGACTATGATGGGAAATTGTACAAGTCCAAGTATGTTTTAAAATTAGCAAAATTCGTCAAGGTTGAAATTTAAAACCATGAAGACACACACTAACCTCCCAAATTTTCAAGTAGGGTCGCCATGGTTTATAATTTGTACCATGACCACTTTTTATGATGTAATAATTAATGAAGGAGAACATCAAAAGTCGTCAAGGCACTGAATATCGACCATGACTCTATTTTTTTCTATTTATTGACAAGAGTCGTTCTGGTTAAAATTTAAGACCATGAAAACTCTATTTATTTTACTCAGAATTTAAAGAAGTCGTCATGTTCGTGATTTATCGACCAGAAAATTGTGTAAAAAAAATATGAAAAAAAATAAAAAAAAGTAAAAATTATTAAAATAATAGTCAAAATGAATATATAAATAGGATGACACATGTATAATTGTAAGATTAGGATAATCTAGTCTTTTACTTTTTTTAAATACTCCTTAGAGCGTCCACAATGGTAAGACTACTACCAAATACCAAAGAGTAAAAATTTTACTCTTTGGTCTGGTCCAAAACAACGGGTACATGACTAAAAATGATCCGGCGGTGCTCCAGGAAAACGCTTGTTGTTGGGTGGACGTCTGGGTATACGCTTGTTGAGACGGGCGGTTGTCTAGCGTAACGCTTGCGTGAGGCGGACATATGGTCGAACGCTTGATGTGGGGTGGTAACAAAGATTACGCCTGATGATAGACAGACTCCTAGACGCACGCCCCAGAGACGGGCGCTTCACTAGACAAACGCCTGATGTAACGGTTTCTTAGCATTACGCTTTGTACATGTGCGAGAGAAGCGTGCGAGGAAAAACACGGGCGGTGCCCTAGCGTCCCGCCTACAAATCCAAGCGGACTCCTAGAATGCCGCCCCATCAAACAGACTCTTCTTCTCCAAAGCCGCATCAGCATTTTCTTTTCTCCTCCTGTGAACCCTCTTCCTTCATTGACGAACCCCCAAAGATCTGCCTACGTTTGCCAATCCAAATCAAGGCTCCGCTCAATCTTTCTTCAAACACCCAAGCGTTATCATAGCAATTAAGGTAATAAAATTAAACTTTTGTAAATTAACTTTAGATTATGTTTTATTATTATGTTTTCTAAATTAAATTTGTTTATATATGTTGAATGTTTAAACATGTGATTATGAAATAGAGATATTAGGTTTTAGAAATTATAATTTTGGAATTGGAATAATTTTTAGGGTTTATGGATGTTGTAAATTGGGTATAAAATATTGATATTGATTTGTTGAATTGAACTTATAATTGATTAAGTTGTTGGTTAATTTTGAGTTGAGTTGTGGTTAATTTTATGATGAATTGACTTGATTGTCTTTCAAATTTGGGAATTAGGAATAACAAATGTTTTATAAAGAATGTTTATGGAATTACATAATTGGGGGATTTTGATGATTTTTGGTACAATTGATGATTTGGTTAGTAGTGGAGTATTTTTTGAATAATGAATTTTGTAATGTGGTTAATATTTGTATGTTGGTACATTTGATTATCTAATTAGATAATTACTTTTGTAATTATGAAATTATTATTTTTTTCCTTGATTTATTGATTAATGTAGATTTTTATATTTGTGCATTGTGATGATTATTCTTGATTTTCAAACTTGTATGTACTGTTTGCCCAGATGTCGAGCAGTGTGACGTCGAGATTCGTTAGTTGAAAAAAGAGGAACAAGAAGGCTAAAATTGTTGAGGATTCAGATGAAGAACATATTCCTGAAGAAAGGGTCGAGGTTCCCGGGTTGGATAACTATAATGTTGTGGAAGATAATGAGGGTCACGGCTCCACCAATATTACGTATTCAACCGACACCAAATTCAAGTTTTTACATCGTGGTTCCCTCAAATCGGTCATTCAAACCTATGCAGGTATTGTTAAACACAGCCCTAGGGTAAAATATATTATTGAAAAAGGAGGATGGGACCATTTACTTACCATGGATGTAGTAGATTCATCACATGCACTGATTGACTACATTATTGAGCGATTTTGGGATACCACGAACACTTTTCACTTATCGTTTGGTGAGATTGGGTTCACAACCCTTGATTGGGTAATGTTGACAGGACTAAGTATTAGTATTGGTAATGCTATTCCGTATGACTCGGGGAAGTACCAATTTGAATATATATGTCCGGGCGCATATTATTTCTGAAATTAAAGATAGTGAGGTTTGTAGAAGAGAACATATTCCCAACCAGTGGGTTTCAGATGCAATTACGGTTGCATTTTTGAGCACAGATTTTGATCCACAAACGTTGGTTGCGGCTAACGATGATAGAATACTTGCTGATAGAGTGGCCAGAGCCTTTTATATGTATGTTTTGGGTCAATTTTTCTTTTCAAGTGCAAAAACCTATATTGATGCTGGATGATTAGCTGCTTTTGAGGATCTAAATGCAGTTAACGATTATGACTGGGGTAGTGCTGTATTTGCGAAATTATATTCCAGTCTCGTCGCATTTGGTAGGGGACAAAAGTCATTGGCCGGACCCTTTCAAACATAAGAGGTAAATTTCTTAGTCTTATTTACAATTCTTTTAAATTTTTATTTCTTGCTCACTTATTTATTCCATTGGTTGTCTTGACTAACTAGTTTTGGGGGTACGAATATCTGGGCATATGTCGACCAAAGAACCCAACGCCTGAAAGTGAATCAATGTGGCCTAGATGTTCTCGGTGGAAGGGTACACGAAGGAAGAGTATTGATATTCTTCGTTCAAGGACTTCTCTTAATCAGTTGTCTGTAGACGATGTGACCTGGCAACTGTGGGAATCTGCGATCTTAGTCCTGGAAACTGATATTGGACGGAAAACAATAGAGCTCTCAGAGAAAAGGGTAATATTCTCTTGGCTAGGCACTGTGAGTTTATAATTTATTTCCGTAGGATTGTTATTTATTTTCTTTGAATTTCGGTTAATTGATTGGTTTATTTGTTGATTATAATTTTCTTTTCACAGAATAACATGTTCGGAGAACGGTGTTGGAGGCAATACCATGAAACATGGGGCGTTCCTAGCAACCCGCCTAGTCGTATTACCAACTTTGAACAACGACGATGCTGAGGAGATGAGGGAAAACGGTCTGGTCCCTGCAAGTGAATTAGTACATGTTGTTACGTATGATCTGTATATGGAGTATTGGCAACATGTAACTAACCTGCAGAAATATGCCACCAAAGTCGATTGGGAGGTTGAAACATACGGTTATGCTGGTGACCGTATTAAACACAACATCCAACATCTTCGTGAACATGTACCCATTCCGCCTCAACAACAATTGTCATACCTAAGTATACAACAAGCCACTGTAATATTTTTTTTTAGTATATAGTAATGGTTGAGAATTTGATTTTAATTTTTTCATAACAAGTCGAGGCTTATGGTTTAGTTCAAGAATATGCTGATTTTACACAAGAGTTTCGTAACTTTACGTTAAATGAAACAAAAGAGAGGATGAACTTTTTCATGGCCAAAGATGAAGAAATACGGGGTCTACAAAATGAAAACAGCATGTTGAAATCACAACTTGCCCATTTTCGTCATCAACAACCACCCATTGGGTTTGGCACGTATGCTCAAACTATGCCACCACCGATGTGGAATACCATGGGTCAAGGATCATCATCAACAATGTAATCAAGTAACTATAATTCCAGATCATCTTTGCCTCCATTTATGCCCCCGCGCTCGGCATCCGGGAATCAAGATACGGAAGAGTAGTAATTCATTTGCATTGAATTGTCAGTTGAACATAAAACTTTTTCTTTTGTCAGACTTGAATTGTCTTTTTAAAATACTTTTCTTACAGTATCGTTGTCTTTTACCTGCTTTGTGTTGTCATCTCCAAAGATATTAATAATCTTTTCATTTGTCCTTTATATCTGTTTTGTATTGTCAATTCAAAACGATTTTTTTTCCTTTGTCGTTTTGATCATTCACTTCATATCTCTGATGCGTCTGTTCACCCCACTTGCCTGAACTCTGTTTTTGCATTAAAATACCAAGCGTGTTTGGTCATATCAAAACTCAAAGACTTATCTTAATTTGCCTATAAATTGAACACTTGATTCTCTAAGTATACAAACCAAAACTACAAACATCAATAAGCAAATGACATACTATCAAAATAACAATCACTACTATGTTTCTTGTTCTTCTATTCCTCCCCCTTCTTCTTCTTCTTCTTCTTCTTCTTCTTTTTCTTCTTCTTCTTCTTCTTCTTCTCCTTCTTCTTCTTCTTCATCTAGTGATGATGATAACAATAGTTTGTACTCATCATACGAAGGTGTACTTGCATTGAGCCAAAATAACCAAGCAGTCACTGCGGGATTCATTGTTTCAAGTATGAACTGGCCACATACTCGTATCATAATACCAAGAGAACGTAATGCCGGTGCAAAACTTCTATGGAAAGATTACTTTTGCAGAAACCCGACGTTTCCTCCTAATGTATTTCGTAGAAGATTTAAAAAATGCAGCGAGAATTATTCAACCGTATATTAGGAGATGTCGTAGCTGTAAATAATTATTTTCTTAAAAAAAGATGTTTGTGGTGTTCTTGGATTAACCCCTCAGCAAAAAATTATTGCAGCAATACGAATGTTTGCTTATGGATGTGCGACCGATGCAATAGATGAGCATTTATGGATCGGAGAAACCACAGTTTTGGAAGCAACTCGTAGGTTTTGTAAGACGATAGTGCATTTGCATGAGAAATAATATTTGCACACACCAACCGAGCGTGATGTTGAACTGCTTCTTAATGAGAACAAGGAAAGGGGATTTCTGGGGATGCTGGGTAGTGTAGATTGCATGCACTGGAAATGGGATAAATTCCCATCGGCTGAATCAGGTGCTTACACTGCGTACAAAGGTAGTGAAAGTATTATCCTGGAGGCAGTGGTGTCATGTGATCTCTAGTTTTGGCATGCATTTTTTGGTATGCCTGGTTCTAACAATGATATAAATGTGATGAACCGTTCTTATATTTTCAAAAAGCTTATCAACGGGAAAGCACCGCCTGTGAACTTTGTTGTCAACGGACATCTGTACGATATGGGGTATTATCTTGGTGATGGAATATACCAAACATCCAGATTCCCAGAAGAAACAAAAAATTTCTGCAATACAAGAGGGTTGCCGAAAAGATGTAGAACAAGGCTTCGGCGTACTACAAAATCAATTTGCAATCATCAAGCAACCAACACGAATGTGGAATCCTGACGTACTAGCATATATAATGAAAACTGTAATCATTCTACATAATACGATAGTGGAGGATGATCTTTTACCCGGTGATTGGACGCATGAGTATGATCAACGCAGCCACCATGCACCGGTACATGTTTCTAGACACAACACTGCTGAACTTTCGAGAATGAGAGTGGAGCAACGCCGACGTGCAGTACACAACAAAGATACTCATATTCGTTTGCGAAATGACTTGATTGAACACTTATGGTCAGATTTTGGTGAGGAATAACAAATTGTAAATCCTATGGATAGGTTTTTTGGCTAAATATCTTGTAAACCCGCCCGAGACACCACTCGGCCGCTAGGGGAAACTAGGGGTTTAAAGGCTTGCTGCACATGCTAAGTGCAGCCGCGATGCCTGCGAAAGTGAGTTTAGGTCTACTTATTAGCTCATGTATTATCGATATATTTTAATAGATGGCTAAGGTTCCCACATTTGATTAGTCCTAAAATGTGAGTGTATTAGTTAATTGCTTTTGTAAAACAGTTGAAACGTAAAATCATTTCATTGAATCGAAAATGCATACATCGTGTAACATTAAAGGAAATGAAATACGATAAATCATTAAATTACACTTAAACACTTAAGCAAACCTATAATCAAACCTTCAACGGGTCGTATGACGCCCTGGACGACGTTCTTCACATCTTCGGAGAATAATCAACATAAAAGGGTTGTATTCTTCCATCACCCGTAAGATCTCGAAATGAGGCTGGTACCTAAAATCTGAACCTTTCCATCTTCTCCATTCCTCCAAAGATCTGGCAACAACTTCATCATCAGTTTCATTCCTAATTCTTCTTTCATTGACCTTAGCGGTTAAAGTCGAAAATTGGATTACTGCCCTACCTATTTCCTGAAATCGACAAAAAAGACCTGCTCTGTTCCGGTTATTGGGGTTACCGGTTTCATTACAAAAGTTAGCATGGATGTGTTCTAACCATTCCATGCTCATAGAATAATTCATCCGACGTTCATGAACCCTTGCTGGATAATGTAATACTATGTTTCGACATAGGGATAAATCTTCCTCTACGGTAAAATTCTCTGCATTAAGGCTAAATTTTTCGTAAGCCATAATTATGAAAACGAGAGATTATAAATCTTCTATGAAATGTAAAAGTTGTGGATTTGAAATGGATGAGATGTATAAATTCATTTAGGTGTATCAGAATACAAATTATAGCCGTTGATCAACGATAACAAATCAAAATCAGAACGGTAAACAAATCAAATAAGTTAGGCGGACGCCTAGGGGCACGCCTAGAACTAGGCGGAGCATCAGACGCACGCTCCCTGTTGGGCGGAGCCTTAGCATTACGCAAGGACCAAGCGATTTTCTAGCGTTACGCTTCAATGTGGCATGATTTGGTTACCGCCTGTTAGTGGGCGTGATCCTAGACGCACGCTTCATCAGGCGTAATCTTAGGTGAACGCTTCATCAGGAGGGGATTTGGTTAATGCCCGTGTTTTTCAAGCGTTACGCTAGAAGAACGCCTGCCATCAAACGATTCACTACATGCCCGCTTATAATCATACGGTTACCTACACGACCGCTCGAGTATAACCCATTTGGTCCGGAAAAAATACCAAACTTGATCTTGAACAGTGTCAAAAACGGACCAAAAAGTCTTTATACTCTCCCCACTGTGGCTAGATTTTGACGGATCAAAGAGGGAATGTGTGTTTGGTCCGTGTTATAGTCTATCCATTGTGGACGCTCTTATCCACCTTCAATGGATGGGAATAAAATTGACAATCTCAATTTAACTTGTCCAGCCTAGGGCTGCACAACAGGCGGGCAGGTCGGTTTTGAACCAAAACCAACTACCAACCCGTCTATAAGCGGGTTTTAAAAATCAAAACCAATTACCAACCCGTCCATAGGCACGTCGGTTTGAAACCGACCCAAGTCGGGTCGGGCGGGTTTGTTTTTTTTTGCGGTTTAACCCGCATAACATTGACAGACAATTTTTTTTTTGAACAGACAGAAAATAAAAACACATCTAAACAAGAACAATAATATTAATATGCATGATACTTAACATATCATATCCTTCCCTAGATAGTGATTTGCACAAGCCACGCTGAACAAACATGATCATGCATAGAATCCACAATTTAAAACTTCATAACATATATCTATGGTATAACAAAGAATAAAATGGAATGCCAGCAAACATGGTTAATTGGCAGTGATCAAAACATCTAGTATAAAAAAGTTTCAAGTCCGGGAAGTAATAACTAATATCAGAAAAATGAAAAATGATTGATAGCAAATACTGGATTCAGAACAACTACAAGCTGCACTTCTTGTAGAGCTGGCGATGAATGCTACCTAGGTGGACCAACAATCCAATAGCTAGTTAAACGCATATTATGCAGGCAAAACAAACAAATAAGCAAACCAAGCAGTTGTCTGTAACTCTAGAATTAACAAAAACAAGCAAATATGATTCATAAAATTGTCAAACAAATAGGCGTTGTCTACATCTTTATTCAAAATATGCAGGCAAAACAAAGAAATATGCACTGTGTACATCTTTATTCAAAATATGATTCATAAAATCGTCAAAACAATTGAACTATTCCTAGACAAAAATATTCATAAACCCTCAATTTCTGATGAACCCTAATTTTCCCAAAAAAAAAGATAAACAACCAAATTCTGATGAAGTCAGATAAACCCCCACCTTGTTTGTCTGTTGTAAGCTTTAACTTGTATGTTGAACTTGATTGTCGATGAAATCAGATGAATCCTCAATTTCTGATGAAATCAGATGAACAACAGATGAACTTGATTGTCTACCATACGTTATAACTTTTAATTGGATGTTTGTCTGATGAGTGATGGTGATGGCGAAATCAAATCTTAGTTAGAACAGAACAAAACAAAACAACGATGGTGATGGTGATGGAGAGGCAGCAGCGGCGCGTGAACATGAACTCTTGAAGTGAAGAACAGAACAACTATTGAACATGAGAACGAGAAATGAAGATTAGGTTTTTGGTTAGTTAAGTTTCTCTTTAGATGGATGGCTAGGATGAAAAATAGTAATCTCAATCAATGGCTAAAAATAATCGGTTTATACGGACGGGTTCGGGCGGTTCCTGTACTAAACCCGTAAACCGAACCGTGATAACCGGATTTTTGATTTTCAAAATCGTATACCAACCCACGACGGACGGGTTCGGTTTTAAAACCCATAATTTATCGGGTATTGGCGGGTATGGTTTTTCGGGACGGTTCCTGTGCAGCCCTAATCCAACCCCATTACTCCAAGTAAAAAAGAAAAAAAACATTAAAAAGAGTTTAACAAATAGGGTTTTAAACCATGAAATTGGATAAACATCCAACCACAGGACTTGTCTTGGTTTCCTTGATTTTTGTGTTTTAAATGAATGAAAAATGATTTTGTGTTTTAAATGAATGAAAAATGTAAATGAATTAGGAATCTTGAAGAAATGGGTACAACTTAATCACTAAACGGAGTGCAAAGAAAGAAAAGAAAGAAAAACAGTTTTTATGTAGAATTGTCTCTAGATAAAATATGTAAGAACGTGAGACAAATGTTACATTAGGCCATAGGCTCACAGGCAATGATGGTCATAATGAAGACACCCATTTTCGTAAACAGAATAAAAAAAGGACTGAGAAATTGTTCATACAATAATGGTTTCTCATCCACCTCCCCTGCGAGGTAGGCGAGTTTGAATCCCTTTAAAGGATCTTAAAATATACTCTCTCCATCCCTTAAAAAGTGGACATTTTTAAGGGATGGTGTCCTACTTCTCTCTGCATTAGTTGTTTGCCGGTTGTTGAACACAAGAATCGACGCTGTGGAAACCGAATGTTGTCAGGCGTGCTCGTTATTCTCCAAATTTGAGATATCTACAGTCTTCTATCCAAATTGCGGCTTCTTCTAAACTGGAATTTGAAGCTTGCTAGATTTCATCTGAGTCTCGACTAGGATGTTTTTCTCGACGTTTTTATGACATTCCAAGGAGAGGTTCCGGAATCGCGTGACGTACTTTCTAACTTCTTCACCTACTCATTGGGTGCACTTGCATAAGTCGATTGTGGTGAATAGGAGAACTATCACGGACCAGAATGTTATGCTTCCTGGTTTCAAGTTGGCATACCATGTAAAGCTGTTCGGACAACAACTTGGAGAACTCCCCTAGGCACAGGCTTCCATTCGAGTAATAAGTGTTCATCGACGACATAAAGCGGTGAGATGCTCTCGCGCGTTCCTTTGACCATTGTACGTTTTGAATTTAGAAGAAGTGTTTACTTTTAGGTATTGGTAGTCGGCAACCTTGCTCCAATACGGAGGATTCATCGAGTCGTAGTTGTCATGCTTTACTACATGGTAGTTGGCCTCTAGGTACTTGGCGACCGCGTCCTCCGAGACTCCAAGCAGAGAGTTATCTTATATTGTAGCTCTTATCACCACTAGCTTTGCTTGATGGTGTGACTTTATGCGCGGTCCTGCCCGACTCTTGCGCTTGGGTTAATTTTCTTTCTTCAAAAATTGGGATTGTTGAACAACATCTACTTGGTGGTGTTCAGCTAAAAAGTTATAGGGATTAGGGATCTTAATACTCGATTTCAATACCATGTTAAGTCATCATCATCTAATTCCCAATTATTCGAATTGATTTGTTGTTGATGTTGCTAGGTTTGTATGCATAATTTTTTTGACAAATCTAAACAGAACCAAATTTTTTGTAATTTGAATTATCATTTTGAACTTGGTGAACCATTGGTGGTGGCGAGCGCTGGTTGATTGTAGCTACGACGAAACAGGAATATCTAACAACCAAAGTTGACATTATAATCTGGTGTTAACAACCCAAGTTGACACCAAACATTGACGTACTCGAATGAGTGAACCTGACGTGAATTGAACACGCATCTTCTGACTGGAGTCAGTTGTGATACTATTACACCACAAGTTCGTCTAATGTAACTACTTTGATGTTTCTATAATTCAACAAGCCAAGAAGATAAACAACTTACCTAAGTCCCTAAACTGTGGTTTGCTCAAGATAATCGAATGCAACATCCACTACCAACACCACTGCTGCACACACAGACCACTACTGCACACACAGGCCACTACTGCAACAAAGCCTGACAGGAAAATGCAATTTCAATCAGATAACATTCCAAATGTGAGATCAAGTAACATTGTGCAAGTGGTTATTGCTAATTATAATATCAGAAAAACAAAAATGCAACAGCAATACATTAAAGCCAGAAAATGAGACTCAAAGATTTAAGTGGATCTGAAGGTTACGATCAATCTATAGCATTGTAACCTTCATCCCAGAATTCAGGAAGACTCTACAGTGAGTTACCCAGTAAGACAAGTGATCAACGATTGTCAACATGCTATTCTAAACTGTTCTGTTTAAGGAATATATTTCCAGGTGTTGAATGAAACTTCATCATGTGTGGTTGGTCCAGATTTTTTGCATCTTTAAATTTTTTTCATTTCTGATCGTCTGGTTTGTGCATGTAGTGGTTGTGTTGGTGAACATGTTCCCATGCTTTAGTGACTAATGAACCAGAAAGTTAGACATAATTTTACAGTTTTTTACTAAACAATGCACATTAATAAAGAAGCACTTTGATACACAGACTTACATGTATGTCAGATCATGTAAATCGTCACATAATTTTTACAGTTTTTTACTAAACAAGTAGACACAAACATGGTTCACTTTTCTGGAATAATATGGAAGAAAATCCAGATGTGTCTACCTGCATTCCATTTCTGATCCTCTAAGTTTACTTATCAGACGTTCTACATGCCGAAACAGACGTTCAACAAGATTACTTTGAGCGTTAGAGAAGTACCTCTGCTCCACCACCTAATCCTCTGCTTCCACCAGCATTACCTCCCGAATTCTCCGCCACCACCAAGTCCACCCACTACCAACTACATCTTCCTCAAGCTACTGGAGACGAGTCATTTGTCCATGAACTCTACTGAAGTTGTTATCACTTCTTCGTTGAGGTTATGGAGTATCTCGGACGCAAATCTAAATAGAAAACAAAACATACTCATCAACAGGAAATTCATCTCAAATGAAAATTTTCATTACAGCAAATTGCACAATGCCACGCACTACAACGTCATTTGATTGACGCCCCGTAACCCTCATAAACCAAAATAAACTTCCTTATACAAAAATTGCAGCAGATAACAAAACTAAAATGCTACACCACTGCACAAATTCACAACCAAAACGACAGTTAGCTATATCGATTTAGCTAATACTTCATTAACGAGTCAATATATAAACACCATCAGTTCATACGAAACCAGTGGTAAACTCAAAACTAGAAACCTAAAACAATTAGATACTTACATAAAGAAACAAATGTGAGTCGTAAATTCAGAAAATCAAATACAACAAGTTCTTCTCGTTAAGCCAGGTTATCATCTACTATATGAGACTACTATGCACCTAAAAACAATCATTCATTTCATGTTCCTCACTAAACTATTATATAGATGGGCAGACTTAGCTCTTCTCTGACCTAAATTATAACCACAATCGGTATACATTATTCACACAAAACGCATTTGTAATCAGAAATTGAACCAGGAAAACTAACAATTGTACCTTTAATAAGAGTTTTACATTTCCACCTACAATTATAGCGTGTCCAGTTTCCAGTACACGATTACTTAAAACATGAGATCACTGGATATCTTTAGGATAGAATCATCAGATATTTCCAAATTGGGAAGTGGAGGAGGAGGCCTAAATGGAATAAGATGATGTTTCAGGTTGAATCCCACTTTAAGTTGAGTAATGCAAAAGCCCTTATATAAAGCTTAACAGTTGAGAAAATAAGCCAATTTTACCCAAAAGAACAGAGTAGCAACCAGAATCTGTAGGGAATTTGTGAAGAACGGACTGTATCCATCATCCAAGTCGTCTTCCCACTGCTGCGCAACTTCATTTCCTTCCTCTTCGTCTTCCCATTCTGCCAATTATCATTACAGAAAAATACATAAACACACGATCTGTTGGTATTACTTCCCTCCACTGTATTCCACCTCTTCCATCACAAATTACAATCAAACAAAGCAGTAACTAATCTTATCACCATTACCACAACCACAACACCAACCACCCACCACCAACACACACCACCATAATGAAAATAAGTAAGAAAACCCATTAATTTCTACTTCTACGAGTCAATACAGATAAAATAACGAATTGAAGTGAAGTTAATCAATTACCTGAATCAATTATTGATCTCAAGAAAAATGAAATCCGAAATTAGGGTTTCAAAAGATAATCATGAACAACTCAGTTGAAAATCGAAATGAATCCAACGTTTCTGATGCTCGAGATTAGGTTTTGGAGATTAATTTCTCGTTGGTTCATCACTGGTTTTAAGTTTTGTAGTTGAATCAGGTGAAAATCGATCTAAATCGATTGATTAGGAGGTGGAGAAACAGTAGTGATGGTTGTGGTAGTGGCGATAAAGATGGTGGTGGTGGTACTTGTAGTACCGACGGAGAGGCTGGCTCGATTAATTTTTCCTAGGTGGATTTTTTAGAAGCGAAGAAGAAGCAGAAGGTTAAATAAGAGATTATAAAAATTATGTATTTTAATTAAAATTTCAATTATACGGTATTTATGAAGACCCATGTTAATAGGGTCAATTCCCACATGAAAAAAAAAAAAGTTATGTGATGAGCGTGGATCAAACACGCAACCTTCATATCTTCAGTTAAAACAGATTGTTATCAGAACCCAAATTGTTGGTTTGCTGAACTCTTTAAGTTGGTTTGCTGAACTCTTTAAGTTCATTACCATTAATATCAACAGGAGAGGGATAGCAGGTAATCTGACTGTGTTACTAAAGTAGACAGCAATGAAAAATGAAAGGTTCGTCAGCTTTAATGCTCCCTTTCAAGAAAATGATATAAGAGGTGAGAATGTGATATTTATGGTAACTGAAAGGTCAAGTTAAAACAGATTTTGTTGGATGTTTAAAGTTGGTGTCAACTTTAAAAGCTTCGTCGTGATGCAGCTATTAACTCAATCATAGCTGCTGATCGATAGGAATTTGTTACTTTTTATGTTCCAAGAGCATATACAACGAGAACGAAGCATCATGTTCCGTGGATGACCAGGTGAAGTGCTTTAAAGCATTAGTCCCACCCTGGATATCTCATTTGGTGCAAAATATTCATCTGCTACCAAGAGATGCTAATCTTAAATCAGTGACTAGCTTTTCTCTTGCTTTCTAAAACGAAATGTCGAAAGCTTTTACGCTTTGTGAAGAAGACATAGTTTACCTCTTCCCTAATCTGGAAACTCCGAGCCTTAGAGATTGAATCGAAATTATATGAACTATGCACAAATTTAGAGTGTAGATTTACAATTATGTTGTTTCCATTGGAAAGCGCCAAATAAGATAACGTACATCGTGGGAAAATCATTAACAAGTCTGATCTCATGAACGACAACTATTTTTACTTACAAAAAGAGTAAGCACGAAAAGAGGACAATCTTCTTCTGCAAAAGGTTGTATTATGTATATTGCAGTTTCAAGTAATAAACTCGGATTGCTAGTTCACATATTTCTGTCATTACCAGACAAGCTTAAGTTACTTTGCTTCAGGTGCTAGTACTTCTAAAAGCTCTATGTTAAGTTCAAAAGTAGCTCCAGACTGCAAAAGGAAGATTGGAACTAAAAATCAAAGTTTGTTCACATTAAAAAATCACACATCACATGAATTAGGTGCACGGTTAGACGCATAAGGACACGGACATGGACGAGAGTCGTCTCCTTGGGTTGATCAAGTGATGACTAGAAACATTAATTCATAAATGGACTCTTTGGAATTAAAGCTTTTAGCCTAACAGACCGAAAAGAAAGAATGCGAAAAAGTAGTGACGCAATACCATGAAATTACGAAGAAAAATTCTAATGAATATTCAATGAATACTAAAGTAGGACTTACCGAGATTTCATTCATTCCTCTTTTACCATACCCAGCTTCTGGAGGCACAATAACCCTCCTCTGTATACAATGAGATAAAAGGAACAGTCAAAAGGCTAGAAAGATTTGAAATGTGGATAACTTGCAATCCAGATGTAAAACAGGCACATATAGGAGAACAAACGTCAAAAACAACCTGATATCTTGAACGATGATATATATGTAGCTCAATGTTTTTTTGTTTTGTCATACCTTCCCGCCTACTTTCATCCCTTCGGTTACTGAGTACATAGCTGCTGGGGGTTTCGGTGCAGCCTGAGCAGAGAACAATCCATTCGAGTTATCTACAAAATCTCGCTTTCTTTCTTTGCCTGGAGTTGCTCCAACCCTGAATTCATACGGCTACTTGACAACGGAGGATTGTGTCAGTTTTTATTTACTCCATCAATGATGCATTATCATCCATTATGAAGACAGAAAGTAAACGGTTTGGAGAGAGAACCTGTGCAATTACGCGATTTCCAGCTAAGAGTTTAGATTCTCGGCTTGATATTGCAGTAATACCACGGTATACGCAATCAAAATGCACCTAGAAAGAAAAAAAAAGAAGAAGTTAAAGAACAAGAAAAGTAGGATTGAATACAATGGCAAAGAAAGCGTAAAAAATGCACTACTGTTATAGATAAACCTGGACAATTGATCCTTTATCTGCTGTTTGGCCTTTGCCCTCAATGAGATCAAAGTACTTTAAGCCATCAGCTGTGGTCCACAAGGTGAAAATGAAATTGATTGAAAATGAAAAGAAGAAACAGCACAAAACCAACTAGGAGGAAGAATTTTGAAGGAAGAATATTAATATGAAGGAAGAATTTTGGATCCTCACAAAAACTTCTCACCCTAAATAATGCATAACCAACAGATAATTCCAATATAAAAAAATCCATAAAAAAATTAATAACAATTCCAACATTTTAGCTAAAATGAAAAACAATCGTAAGAAGGGAGAAAGAAAACTAACAGTTTGTAACATAATCTTCAGCAGGGATGATTTTTCTGTTCCTTCTCTCTCTAGCTTGTGAAGATGGAGGTAATGAAATGAGACTAAAAGGAATAACAGAAATCAAAATTGCAGATCTTCTTGAAATGGGTATTGGATAAACAACTTGATTTTGAGTATGGGTTTGATTTTGATTTCTAAGTTCTGGTTTTGAACAGTGAAAGATATCAACTGCCCATCTCTCCAAGCTGTGTACTGCAGTCATGGCCGTTAACAAAACCCAATGCAGATTACAGATGCTTTGCTCACATATGCCCTCTATCCGTTTTCATATATTGCAGATTACAGAATTACCCATAAATTTGTATTCCACAGAATATACTACTTATTCAGTTTTTATACCGTTTCATCATACAGTTGGTATAACTTGGTAATACTACAAAAGAAAGCTTTTTTGATAGACCTCTCCCAGCCATATAGCATCATCAGACGAGCCGAAGCGTCCTGCTCCAAACTAGGGCTGCACAGGAACCGACCCGAAAAACCGCACCCGCCCGAACCCGTTAAACCGTGGTTTTAAAAACGAACCCGTCCGTTACGGTTGGTATACGGTTTTGAAAACTCAAAACCCGGTCACCACGGGTCGGTTTACGGGTTTAGTGTAGAACCCGCCCGACCCCGCCCGTTTAAACC
>JAJJMC010025027.1:415377-467791 GCA_023531435.1 Papaver californicum
TGAATTCTGCCATGTTTTTTGCCCGGGTGCTTGATCCAAGATCGAAATAAAGTGGATTAGAGTTTGTGTTTGAATGCTTGTATGAGAAAAATTATGACAATATTAATAGTACTATGATAACTGTGAAACAAGAACTTGTGAGACTCTTTGAAGAATATAAGTCTGTTTATTCAATTATTGAGGATGGGTCAACTATTGGGTGTACTGGTAGTATAGATGACACTACAGTTGGTGTAGATGACTCAATTGAGGCTATACTTGAGTCAAGGGCGAAAAGACATAGGAAAAACCCATCTGTTGAGGTGAACTCAGAGCTAGATAGGTATTTGATGGATGATTGTGTATCAACTGATCATAATTTTGACATATTGGCTTGGTGGAAAGCCAATAGTACAAAGTATAATATTCTCTCACACATGACGAAGGATATACTAGCTATACCCGTGTCTTCAGTTGCGTCTGAATCAGCTTTTAGTACAGGAAAGCGTGTGCTTAGTCCATGGAGAAGCTCTTTATCTCCCAGGACAGTTGAGGCATTGCTCTGTACGCAAAGCTGGTTGGAAAAGCCCATTGCTCTTGACATTCTATATGACTATGTACCGGATGATAGCTTCAGCATTGAGGAAGGTATGAAAAAAAATTATGTTATGCTTTTTTGTTCTTCAACCGTTTGCATATTTGTTGACATACCTTTTATTTCCGGTTCTTGCAGAGTTATTGGGTCCCATGACAGAGATCTATGATCCTTGAGCTATGATTGATAAAGGGAGGGGGATTTAAGTGACTCAATCATACATATCCGGGAGTGCAGCTTTAAACTTTGATCCTATCTGTTTTGAATTCCATTTTAACTTAAGTGACTTTGTATGTGTTTTTTTAATGTCAGTTTGAACTTCATTGTATGAGAGTTACTCATGGTAATATTGTTTGTTTTTGTCGTTGTTGTCTTAATTTTATAATACTGTTTTTTTTTTCTTTTTTTTACATTTTTTTTCTTCTTTTTTTAGTGGCTGTTTTGTTATTTTTTGTTGTCTGCACGGGTTAACCTGCTCAAAAACCGAACCCGCCCGACCAGCCGCGAGTTGAAACCGACCCGACCCGCCTGAGGACGGGTTGGTATACGGTTTTGATTATCAAAACCCGCCTGTGGACGGGTTGGTAGTTGGTTTTACCCTAAAACCGACCCGCCCGCCCGTTGTGCATCCCTAACTCCAAACAATATCACTTGTGCTGGTTACAACATAAGGTAATGAACACATTCCTTGAAAAAGAACCTGGTCATTTTGAGGGCCATCAAAAACTAGTTAGGGGTGACTATTTTAAACCCATTCAATAGATATGGCTATGGGATAACCTAATGGTACGTAAAAATATCTATATACCCTCTCAGTAATCAAACAATTACCATTGACTCTTTCACTAATAAAAGATTAAAAACCTAAATCTAAACCTTTATCATTTCTATTCCAACCGATTATCACTGTTTTCTCTTCTTCTTCTCTTGTTTTCTAACTACCGATTGTGGCACAATCCAATTCATCGTATAATCGTAAACCATTCATCGTCATAATTACAATCTAAAGATGGCTAGAAAAAAGCAAACAACCCGTCAACCTAATAACACTAACTGATCGATTTTTGCCGAGAGAATAAGAAATAGAGAGATCGTTGAAGAACACGAAGAACACGAAGATGATGATCTAGATACGGAGACTGATTCTGACAATCAGCCTCTCTAGAACTTTGTAATGGCTCTAATAAGGTAAGGATTTACTATTATTTGTGTTTATTTTGCTTCAATCGAATGAAATCGTCAATATAATATCAAGGATTTTAGGTTATATGCCATAATCGGTAGTTTCGTGTTTGTTTTTAACTACCGATTATGTTAGTGTTATTCATTGCTCATGAACATCGACCATAATCGGTAGTTATATTTAGTCATTAACTACCGAATATATTCCTGGACCAAAATTTAGGCATAATCGGTAGTTTAGTATTGGGTTAAACTCCCGATTATAAAGTTAGTGATTCCTCGAGCACATCGACCATAATCGGTAGTTATATTTAGTCACTAACTACCGATTATTTTCCTGGACTAAAATTTGGGCATAATCGGTAGTTTCGTATAGGGTAAAACTCCCGATTATTAAAGTTAGTGATTCCTCAAAACATATTACATAATCGGTAGTTATATTTAGTCATAAACTACCGATTGTCTTCATGTCCCAAAATTTACACATAGTCAGTAGTTAATCTTTTTATGTAACTAAGGATTGTATGTGTGTACATGGCTTAGACTTTTATGTTCCATTTTTTATGCACAGTCGGTAGATAATGTAGATCCCGAGCTACCAATTATGCACAATCGGTTGTTAGTTTTTTTATTTGATTACCGATTATGAACAATCGGTTGAGTTGAATGTACTTTGTCTACCAATTATTTCGAGTAAGGACAAGAAGAAATCACTAAGGCTAATAGATGTTCAAAGGGTTCAAGCGGTGCTTTCCTTACAAAACCAGACAGTTTAGCATGTTTCAATTGATGAATATGTTCAAAGGCACCAAGGCTAAAGAAGAAATGAATCCAGAGTTTAGTAATGACGAAGTCAATGCTGCAACCACTGCATATCTTCTTTGTATTTTGGGATGTGTCATTTTCCCCAATGCTAGTGGCAACCGGGTCGACACCAACCTTCTACAACTTTTGCATCCTCTAAACAAAGTCCGTGACTATTCGTGGGGCACCGTATGTCATGCGTTCTTGATGGAAGAGTTGAGAAAGGCATCGAGGGAATTAACTAGCCAAATTGTCGGGAACGTGAGCCTACTACAGATGTTTTGGTAACTCTATTGATGGTTTGATTGTTATTTATTTTTTCCTCTTTTAAGAATCAATTTTCTCATACTTGGTTTGATATGTACACTAGACATGGATCTATGACCACTTCCCGTCCCTCGAGTTGGCCAAAGAAAATCCGGCATGGGAGAAAGGAACACCCCGAGGAACAAATACATCTTTGACAACAACCATTCAAGGTATAAGGAGCATGAGTTGATTTATTTGAGGAGGAAATTAGACTCGATGGCGTCCAAAGATGTATGATTTGATCCATACATGGAAAACCGAGCTAGTGATCATATAACGGGAAGGTATGAGTTGTCGTTTTACTATGGACCCTTGTGGCATCCCACTGGATATATCATGTACAATGCCTCTAGGGTGATGCGTCAACTCAGTTACGTCCAAGAAGAACCTTGGAGTCACATGCGCGGCAGGTTCAAATTGGATGTCGAGAAATCTACTTGTGGTAAGGACTCTATCACAGTAGTTTACTCTGATAACCCATCCGTTGAAGATTTGAATAACAAGATGCAATATATGATCAACGAGGGGAGACGTGTCAACCGAGGTGATGAAGTAGGTCCACGCTATATGGTATGGTACCGGGAGCATTCTCATCTTTATGTGATCCGTGAAGATAAAGGAAAGACCACCAGGGTATCCGATTATACTTGCCTAAAAACAGAAAAAAAGGTTTGCATTTTTCTAAAAGAAGATAGCTGGGTGCGTAAATGTGGGAGTGCCTCCATGAATTGAGAAGATGATGAGAGAGCATAAAAACCTCATTGACAACATTGATAATGAAGCCTATGGTAGCAAGTTTGGGGAGAAATATGCGAATAAGCCTAAGAGGCTAGCAGCAAAGCACAGTAAAAGATCTCACGGTTCATCGAGTGCTGATGCTGAAGCAAATGTCCCTGAAGGTGAAGCCAATGACGCTGATGCTGAAAGATTTTTAGCCCCTGGTGCTCGTCGTCCTCGTACCAAAACCAAAATGCCTAGATATTAGATAGTGGTTGTTTTGTCAAAGAACAACATTTTGAAAGTTGATTTGTAACAAACTTGTTTACTTTGATGGATATGTCTATGGTGTTTAACATTACTGGTGTTTAATGTTCTAACATTTGAATTGATTTTATGTTCTTTTTGTGAATTATCAATTGATTTGCAAGAGATTTATTTTTAACAAGTTATTTTGTTAAAATTTTACATTATAATCGGTAGATAACAATCTACTGATTATGTTAGTGTTATACAATCGGTAGATAAATATCTACCAATTACACTTACCGATGGAACTGCCTGTTCCTGGACATATTTTGCATTATAATCGGTAGTTTAAAAAATTCTTAGACTACCGGTTATGCATGTTCAAAATGTTGAAATTTTGATAATTTTTTCGATTTTTAATTTGGGGCAACATACATAATCGGTAGTTTAAAAAAAATTCTTAGACTACCGATTATGCATGTTCAAAATGTTGGAATTTTGATAATTTTTTCGATTTTCAATTTGGGACAACATATTACAATCTGTAGTTTAAAAAATTCTTAGACTACCGATTATGCATGTTCAAAATGTTGGAATTTTGATAATTTTTTCGATTTTCAATTTGGGGCAACACGTTATAATCGGTAGTTTAAAAAATTCTTAGACTACCGATTATGCATGTTCAAAATGTTTGAATTTTGATAATTTTTTCGATTTTCAATTTGGGGCAACACATTATAATCGGTAGGTTAAAAAATTCTTAGACTACCGATTATGCATGTTCAAAATGTTGGAATTTTGATATTTTTTTCGATTTTCAATTTGGGGCAACATACATAATCGATAGGTAAAAAAATTCTTAGACTACCGATTATGCATGTTCAAAATGTTGGAATTTTGATAATTTTTTCGATTTTCAATTTGGGACAACATACATAATCGGTAGTTTAAAAAATTCTTAGACTACCGATTATGCATGTTCAAAATGTTATAATTTTGATAATTTTTTCGATTTTCAATTCGGGGCAAAATATACAATCGGTAGGTTAAAAAATTCTTAGCCTACCGATTAAGATGATGAAACTGATTGGTTTCTGGACATATTTTAGATTTAAATCGGTAGTAAAAATATTTGTTAGATTACCGATTGTAAAAATCGGTACATAATGGTGATCCCAATACTTCCGATTGTTAATATTCGTACGAACTTAGTGTATATATTTTATGTACACTCTTGTTACACCAGGCCTCAACGGTTTTTTTTTTGAAAAAAAAGAGCCGCTAAGACTCTAATCTATATAAGGAGAGTGAGCTCTTCTCATTTATGCACCTCCAATACATTTTAACTCTCCAACATCGAAGATATCATTAAGGTGATGGACAGATTCAACCCGTTTAAGTCCACGCCGCTTAAGCTGAAGAGAATTTTCCAAGGCAATGTAAAATAATAATTAATATAATAATAGTGTAAAACGCCAGGTTTATAAACAGAAACCAAAACCTAATTTTTCTTCTTCTCTACCTATTCACGCCTTTTTTTCTTCTCTACCTCTACCTCTACCTATTCACGACTAAAACAGGCTCATTTTCCATTTCTTTTCCTCTACCGATTCTTCTACTCCCTTTACTCTGATTCTCCATTGAAAATGGCTCCAAAAACTTTTCCTACACAATCAAAGAAGGAAAAGGAAAAGATGGTGATCGAAGAGTCCAAAATCATTGAAATCAATTTGTCAACTGATTCCGACGATATGACCTTCCGACCAAAATTTTTTCCTACACAATCAAAGAAGGGAAAGGAAAAGTAAGTTACATCGAACTTTTATGTTTTTAGTCATTACTTTGAAGAAATCATGATAATTCTTTTTTATAATTTTCTGAAACAACACATAATCGGTAGAAATCTGGCGAACTTTATCTACCGATTATACCTCGAGTTCATCATTCCTGAAGAACAGCATGCGCAATCGGTAGATACTGCATAATTTTATCTACCGATTATATAATCGGACATATACTGAAAACACGCCCTACCGATTGTATGTAATCGGTTGATATTTCATAATTTTAACTACCGATTATGTGCTTTTGTTTATTTTTATAATAGCTATTGTGTAGTTAGTTAATAATCCATGTTTGGGTATGTTCATTAGGATTATGGATGAAGATGAAGTTCTTTCTCCGTCTGAAAAGGCTGAAATTCTTTCCCGTCCTCTTTTCAATTTATCGAAAGGAGTTACTCCTGAAGAAATATATCAAAATATGCTGGATGATCCGGATTGGTCACAAATAATGAACGATCCTGATTATTGGTGGAACAGTCTTGACAATCCCCTCAACTTTGATGAAGTTCCATCTTCGGATGAAGGATCTGAGGCATAAATGGTTCGAAGGATGGAGGCCGATCCGAATTTTGATCCTCGACTCTTTTTCAGGGAGAAAGATTTCTCAGGCATAAACCCATACTACAACGAAGCTGGAGAGTACATAGGTCCAGTTGAGGAAGATGAAGTTGTTGTTGATCCTAAGGGGAAGGAGAAGAAGAAGAAGAAGCGAGTTGAAACTAGGACCAAGTCGAGAGTAACAAGGAGTGTAAGAATTTCATGAGATCAGTGAAATTGATCACTTTGAATTTCTATGATCTGTTTTGTTTCGTTTTTTTCGAATGTTTTTAGTTTTTTTGAACAAGTTTTATGAACAAATGTAGTAAGTTTTTTTGAACAAGTTTTTCTTCGGATGTTGAAATAGTATTATGAAGTTTCTGCATAATCGGTAGATAACTATGTTTCTATACTACCGATTAAATACAATCGGTAGTTATTAATTTCCCGTACTACCGATTAACCACAATAGATAGTTATTTACGTTCACTTACTACCGATTATGGCAAGAAAATTCATGGACAAAAAAACCAGTATAATCGGTAGATAAATTTGATCTTTAAACTACCGATTACAAAGTTTAAAATTTTAGAGTTTCATTCAATTCTGGCTACAATAGGTAGATATAAATTTTTGATTTTTACCGATTGTGAAAGATGAAGAGTTAGAAATTTTATAAGTTTTAAAAAATTCATTTTTGGGGCAACACCGATAATCAGTAGTTATGGTACTCCATTAAACTACCGATTATGAAATCAAAATCCAAAAAAAAAATCAATCTGGGAATTTTGTACAATCGGTAGTAATAAAAATCACGAGACTACCGATTGTACAAAACTATAACTCAAATAAATCAATCTAAAACACTCTCAATTTCTATTCCAAAACTATAACACAAATTCATCATCTAACACTAACTATAACGAAATTAATTAACTAATTAATCAATATTAATACTAATTAAGCAAAGGTAGATTGACCATTAAAAAATATATATGGATAAATGATGTATTGATATTACTTTATAATGACCTTATTTTGTTTTATTAATTGCCCTAAATTAATTTTTGGTAGCCTCAAAAACGCCGGCAAAAAGAAAAGGAGTCATGTTTCATTTTGTTGAACTAAAGATACAACTTTCCATGAAGAAAAAACAACTAAAAGGACAAAATTATGAAAACTATGCACAGAAAAAATGCTGGCGTTCTAGGAACAGAACACGTGATTACTAATTAATCAGATTTATACAAGTTAGAAATTTTCCTGGAACCAATATTTGGGTACATTTGAAATCAATGGAGCACCCAGAAAATCAGACAGTTTAAAACTCTCATTACAACTACTGCAATGAGGAGAAATACTAAAATATACAGTTATCATCTTAATGCAGGTTTAACGAAGGAGAAATCTTCTTCATTACGAGGATGTTCTTCTATTATTTCAGAATCTAAATCCACACCGCCAAGTTCCATGTTGGCAATAAGAGTGGCTGTCGCTAATTCTGGCGAATGATCAGCTTCCATGTCTGAGAGCTCGATATCTGAGTATACTTTATTAGACAACAAAGACATAAATGAGCGTGTCGAATGACCAGTCGTCTTAAACCGGTGAAGTGGGTGTGAAGGGGTACTTGTCACTGATGGACCAGGGCTCCTGGTAGACTTTCCTACATTCTTCTTTTTTGCAGCTGCCCGCCATTTCATAATCACCTTTGACGTTTGTTCATCGAAGATTGATTTCTTCATTGTCGAACCCATCTGCAAATTCGAACCGTAATTCATTAACCTTTTTATCTCAGCAGGCTTTGGCAAGGGAAACTATTCAAAAATGTGCCAACACCCTCCTGGAAAGATCTGCGGCACAGGCTGACTGGACCAGCTAGGCCAGGCCAGGTGGCTAAGTCCAGCAGGTCTAGGCACCAGAAATGTAGTGGCCAACCTTGAGCCTACAGTACAGGCTGAAGTGCCAACTCTAATTTCATACCGTGTCATGTTCTTAAGATTAAGTATAACAACTGATATTACCTGAGTTACCAAGGCATAGAGTGGAAGTGTAACGTAGCTGCACAGAAGTTGTACTGCCACCCTGCACCACCAAAACAAAAATACTTAATCCAAGAAGTTCACACCAACTTTGGTAGACAGAGAAGTAGTAACAATTAGAGGAAGTTTCAATTGGAAAGAAGATGGTCGTGGAGAGACTCTCACCCAAGAGCAATTCTTATAATTATAAGTGTGAAATTTTGATGGAAGCAGGATTTCAACCCAAATTCAAACTGCACAACGAAACATATTGAATTAAGCTACGCTTAAATTAAAGTCATCCAGAAGTTCAACTAGAAATGGAAGTGCTATTTAAATAATCATATTCTCCTACAATTAATAGAGGAAAGAGAAAACAAAAAGTCATCCAGAAGCTAAACATCAGTGAAATGGAATAATAAAGAAGAGTCCAATACCCATATCCAAAAGAAGTATGTTAACTGGAATGCATTCTGCAAAATACCAGGCAATAAGCAAAGTCAGGATACATCGGAAAAATGATAGCAGATTGTACGCTTTAGCTTCAAGATTTTGACAGAGTATAGGTCTAGCACTGTATAGAAAATAACCATCACATATTAGACAAAGTCCAGTCCTATGTTTTCACTGATATTGCTAGTCAAAAAATCATAAAATATGAAGCCTTTTCAGATAAATTTACCTGAAACAGAGTGAAATGGATGAGATAGAGTATCAACTGAGGCCTGGAAAACCAGAAATGTTTATCACTGACTTGGACAAGAGGAATTCCTTGAACCACTGCATGCCTTTCAGTGATTTCAAGAGCCATTTTTGTAATTATAGCTTGAAGCTTTGTTCCAACTGCTAAGATTACCTGCAAATAGAAATCACTGTCACATTGTTTCTTCTTACAGGATTAGCACAGACAAAAAAAAAAATGGACTGGTAAAATTTGACTTTTTTCTACCATGAAGTATTATTACTTACCACTAAAGGAATGATGGATGCCCAAAACAATGCTTGCCATCCTGAAGAGAGAGACAATATTGTACAAAGACGCCTTGAATTAGATTTGTGGCTAGGTTATTTTTCCCCGTATTTCTAACTAAAAGGTTCTTACAATCAGAATAAAATGAAAACTCACCGCTAACATTGAGAAGCAGAAAGATAACAAGTGTACCCCATAAAACAGGACTGCGAAACAACATGAAGAAGTTAGGCTAAAAGGTCTAGTAATATGGTGGGACAAAGAACCAGTTGGCTACAGCCAGTTTTATAAGAAATTTATTTCATTGAGTTCAAGATACATACCTAATTCCCACAACCACCTTGAAATCATCTTCCAATGACCTTTTAATATATTTTTGAAAGTCAAATGTACTTCCAGAAGCTAAATGAACCTAGAAACATCAAAGAAGCTAATCAGACTACATCATAGATGCATCAAAAATATAAATATAAAAAATAACAAAAATGAAAAGTTAAGCTGATTTACTCACATTGATAAACCCATGACGTAAGGTCAAGTAGTCAGCCTTGCGAACTGATCTAAAAAATTGTCTAAAGAAGCAAGCCTGCAAAGGTTAATATTTTGGAAAGGCATTTATGAGATCACAACGCAAATCGATTAGCATTTGGAGAAGGAAATATGAATTCTTAATGGTCTATGCGGGGTCAGAAATCTCCTTACGAAGTAAAAGATGACAGGAATCCTATTCCACCATCTGGAATGAATTCTCACGAAAGATGTCTCATGTGTAAGCCTGAATCTTGAAGGGTCTGCAAGTACAGTTCTAACAAGCTTAGTGCTATACAAAACTCAATGGCAACCACATGATGACAAAAAGAAAAGATTGGTGTTCCATGTCAAGATAGTTTGAATTGAAAAACAAAAGAAAAATAAGAGAGAGAGATCGGTAGGCATCCAAGAATACCGTTCGAGAATTCATAGTCATGCGACAAAGTTTCTTTCTCCCATTCCTTCCATCCACGAATCTGCAGAAATTTCAAATTTGTAGTACTAGGATGGTTATATCAAGACAGCGAGATGCAAAAAGATGATGAGTGTGCATCATATTTGATCCACTTATCCTTGAACTAAACTTCAAGTATCAGAATTAACAAATCTAATATATGACCTACCTTTAATCTTCCAAGCCCCATCGTCGTAGCACTATATGCTACATGAAAGACTGCTAAAAAGAATATGAAAATGTGAAGTTGATGTATTCCATGTTCAGAAATTAGTGGCTCGAACCCCTCCTGGTGAAACGAAATCGTCATTATTAGGAAGTAATCATGATCAGATATATGTTGTATACACTACTCGAGAACAGTCTAAACTGTAGGCCCTCTTCGGAGTGGTGCTCCATAAGAAGTTTACTGAGGATATTATCTAGAAAGAAATAACCAATCCATGAAACAGACTAGAAGTTTGAGAAGTAACAACAAGAAATTCTGAAATTGCATGATCGTCAGCATAGGAGTTGTGCTACAAATTCAGGACTAGAATTGCATCATCAAATATTATGAGAAAGTGATCTCATGGTTGTCAAACGCACTTGTAAATGATTGAGGGGAAACAGATAAATCCTTTAGGTGAAACAATTGATAGGTGATACATGTTGAGTAAAGTAATACCCCCTTGTCTGTACTACACAAAATAATGTGAGTACCAATGGTGTATAATATTAATCAGAACACACTTACAGGCTTGCATTTAAAAACTTCTCCACCACCACCAGCTAAAATCCTGCGTGCAACCCATAGGATTCTCCGATGCTCATCTTTCTTATCTTCGTCTTTCTCTTCAATGTGCCTAGCAGGGCATGGCAACATTGTCTCTGCAGCCTTTAAGGGAATACAGATCCTAGCAATATAGCCCTGCCCAAATGTAAGGAGTAAGGAAATGAAACCTAGAACCATCAGCTCTGCAAGAAAAAAAAAATCACAAATGACAACAGTTACAAATTAATCATCAAGAAATAAAATGAAATCATTAAAAAGTGCTGCAACTGAGAATCAAATTCGTCATCTGGTGAACATACAAAAGGCATAACCATGGTTTTCCCTGAATACATTGCTACAACTGAGAATCAAAATTTATATTCTCACCGCATTTAACCTTCTCAAGAGCTTCAAACAGGGCCTTCTTATGCCTTTCCGTAAACCACTGAAACCAAAAGAAATATATAAAACAAATATAAGTTATTATTCATCACAGATTCACAGTAAGGAAATACATAAAATGGAGAACCAACCCAAAAACTCAAACTCGTGTATTCAAGAATTGAACCTTAGTTGGTAAGAGAGAAATCAAGAGATACAAAATCTGAACTCTAAGGAATACATACACCTCATAAATTTCAACGTTTGCAATTTTAAGGCCAATAAACTGAACATATTTTATCGGATGTCCTCGAAGGGATTAACAAACTGAACATATATATATATATATAGTAATTCTCCAAAACTTAGAAGCAGAAATGAAAAAGATTCTTGCTTTTAATAAAAATGAAAAAGGAAAAGGAAGTGTTCATCAAAGTTATCTAACCCCATCATTCTTATTCTTCAAAAACCCAACATCAAATCAACAATTGAAGAAGCACAAAAAACAACTTAGAACTTAATTTTTCAAAAACCCAATCAAGTAAAAAAACCATAAAAATGATAATTTTCAACTAAGCCCCATTCAACCCAAAAAACTGAAACAAATTAATGTAGAAACAGGAAAGAAACTGTTATCTTACTTACTTTTCCAAGTTTATGAAAAACTTTTTCTAACGAAATTGAGATTATAAGAATAATAGCAACAACAGTAGCAACAGCCCATGTTGGTGTTTGATCAAGCTCTCTTGACTGAGAATTAGCAGCTATAGCCATGAATATGATATGATTATAACAAACAGACAAAACCACAATCTTCAGAACTAAAACCTCAATAACACTTCTGACTCCACGGCCAGTTTCTCTCGCTTATAAACCTTTTTTTTTTCAAAGCCAACAATAAAGAAGAAAACATTAATTATATTCTATTAAAACAAACTTCCATTTTTTACAGAAAAGACAATCAATTGTCTAAAAAGTCTCTAGATTAGGACAATAAAATTCCTAATACCGGTAATGATATCTGTTGACCGGTAATTATATCCGTTGACGTCATTAGTCAATCTCTAACCATTCCTTTCTAGAGTCATGATTTTTTCCTGGCCGTTCGATATTTAAGCACATGGGTCAAACAAAGGCACGGCGGAAAGCGTCAATGATAGTGGACTATTTAATTTTCTTACTTTGACGACTGTGGTCAAACGTGGATCAAAGTGTATTCTGGTAGGAAACCGTGTACTATCTTACGCTGCAGCGGAAAATTGTTCGATGGGTTTTAGTGGGGCAGCACAAAAGTCGGTTCGGTTCGGTTATTGATCGAACCGACTATCTGTACCTTTTTATGGTCGATTTTTTATCTGTGTATTTGTAATTGTACCTATATTGTTCGGTTTGGTTATGTACCTTACCTGTTAACTCGTCCGATTTCGGTTTGTCCCGGTTTTGTACTGTGGTATATGTGTACTTATTTACTTTATTAAAAAATACCTGAAATTTGATCAGAATTGTTTTACCTGCCTTCAAATCAAACACATACAAATACCAAATTACTAATTAGGTTTAAAACAAGTTGAACAAACTTCATAGTTTAAGTTTAAGTTCAAGTCATCAACATAAAAATAAATAAAGAGAAAACAAAGTAACTTTGTGTTTCATCTGCATTTAACCTTGTAAATTTTGCATTGCTTTAAATGCTTCTGTAAGCCAGAAGTACCATTTCTTTCGGTATGGGCTTTCAGTTTCTTCGTACAATGTTTACATTGTGCTTCATCTGCATTTAACGTTGTAAAATCCTCTCAAACATCAGATTTGATTAGTTTGGACTTCTTCCTGACTCCTGATGTAATTTTAAAAGTGGTAAATAAAGTGTTCGATTCTCGAACTTGTGAAGGTAATGATTCTAGAAAATAATGGACTTAGTCTAATTAATTAAAAATCAGGAAAATAAACTAGAGATGATTTTTAGAATATATGGAGAAAACCAGGAATCAAGATTCAGTTATTTCTAACAATTTATGTGATTAATCATGCAATTCTTTTAAATAAATTAAACTCAAATATTGCCAAAATAGGTTTTATGCAAACAAGTAGAGGTAAATCATAAGCATGGGACATCATAGGTTGTCAACCCAGCATGACCCATCAAACAAAAACACCACTACTGAATGAAAACCGTTTCTCTATTTCGAAACTATGCAATTTTAACAAGTAAAGAATTGTAAATAATTAATTAAAAATAGACTTACCACATAAAATTGAGAGAAAAACCTCCTCCATCATCCCAGTAAATAAACTTAGCTCATGGTGAAGAAAACTTGCTCAAAAGATCTTTTCATTGCTCAAAAAGTTGATTACAAGGTGAAAGAATAGTGCAACAGCTGAACAGATTCGTATATAAATGTCACAGAACAGGGTTCAGCCGTCACAGAAAGGGTTCTAAGCAACAAAGGTTTAAAAGCTAAGGCAACAGGAGCAAGATGTAACACTGAATATGCAACAGATACAGACGTTGTAGAGTTGTCTTCTTCGGTGATGGTGGATGAAGAACAGTGATCGGCCGGTGCAGCAACAGTGACCGGCGGTGATCGGAAGTGGCCGGAAATTGACGGAATCGATCTCTAGGGCTGCGTGTCTATTTTTCTTGGCATCTCTTGGTATATATAGGCTTTGGGAACCCTTGGGAGAGTTTTAAACCTAATAGAACTCTTTAAAACACATCCAAATCCTCCCAAATCCGAATCAAAGTATAACTCCCTTTTTCCGGCCAAATTCGGATTTTGGGCTATTTTTCCGGCTAAAAACGTGTGGAATCGATTGTGTGGGGCTTGTATGAGTTTCTTCTAGCTTGTGTATCAATTTGGAAGCAAAACACACCAAATTTCACGTGAACTTAAGTTCACAGTTGATTCTCCGATGAGTCATCCCGATCCAGCCGAGTTGACCCGCTGAGTTGGACCGATCCAACTCAGCCCGATCCAAGGGTGCCAATATCCATTTATGGGGTGCCAATAACACTTGTCCTTGGGTGCCTTTATCACTTTTTGAGCCAATTTTTTCACAAATATTTATTCTTCTAATGTACCTACAAAAGCATAAAAACACGTAATATTTGCAAAATCGAATACTAACTTAATAGAAACTAAGGTGCAATTTAGACACTAAAATGTGTCTATCAACTCCACCAACAGTAGTTGTACCTTTAGCTTGAGCCTCCATCTAACATCAAATAAGTGCTTTACTTAAATACCAATTTCATATGCTATTAGTATTACATACAAACTTTGTATCTCATTACTCACTAGGATCGGTAGAAACAAACTACGCAAAAACAGTTAAAATTTAAAATATAAAATAGAAAAAGATTTTATTAGATAAAACTAAAACCAATTGAGTTGTTAATCACATAAACACCAACATATACAACAAGGTGAAAGCAAAATAAGATGCATGTCCATTGCAGTCATCATTAATATACATTTCAACCCATTTATGTCAGATTCAGATTCAGATATTATCTAACAACCCACGGTGTTTAAATTTTAGGAAATTATGAAAAAATAACAGGGTGGAGTGCAATTTAAGCAGTGGAGAGTAACTTACAAGTCTACATCAAATTGATATAGATAGAAAAAGACATTTTTATTCAAATCAATTGCTTATAAAAAAATCCCAAATCACTAAATCAACTGCTTACAAAAAAAAAAAAAAACACCAAATCATACGATTCATACTTGTTATTGTTAGTAGTTAAACATCAACTCCACAATCATTCTCATATTCTAAATTGATCTTAAAAGCAAAACCCTATTAAAAATATAAAGAAATTTCGTTATAAACTTAATAGGAGGAAGAAAAAGAAGTAAATAAAGAAGTAGAAGAAAAATGAATAACCTGAAGAAGAAGGTGGTACTGGTGGTGGTGGATGTGATGGGAATCAAGTGGTGGTGGTGTGTCGTTGACTCATTGTGGTGGTGATGGAGAAGAACTGAAGAAGAAAGAAAAGAAGAAGGGAACTAAAGTCGAGTGAAGTGAATCAAGTGATATTGTCTCTAGAGTGAACCCTATACTAACCTAGAAATGAACGTCTAGGATTAAAATTATAACTTATACTCAACAACCTAGGATAGTCGGTTTTTCTAGGTCGGTTTGACTCGGTTTTATGGAAGAACCGGTACTTGTACCTATCCCTAAGTCGGTTCTGACTTTCATCCCTGTACCTTCCTGAAGCTTCTCGGTTCCGGTCCGGTTCCATCGGTTGCAGTGCATACCTAGGCTTTAGCTTTGGGAAAGTTTACCGTTGCGACATTATGTTAGGGGTGATCAAAACATCAAAATCCACGGATTTCACCCGATCTAACGGGTAGTGGACTGGACGTGGGTGAATTTCAAATTCGTCAATTATATGGACTGGACGCGGATGATATTAAATCTACATCCACCTATTTGCTTCTCACCCATACATTATGTTGGAAATAATTTGAATTTTGTGACACTTAGACTTCGTGGAAGTTTTCTTGTTTAAAAGATTAATGAAAATTTTGAATTTTAAGAAAGTAGAAGTAGGGACAGAGCTAAAAATCATTTATAAAGGGGGATAATATACAAAAATATATATTTAGGGGGCTTATTAAAAAAAATTCTTCTACATAATAAGAACTACAAAAAAAAAAATCTTAATAAATTAACGAAAAACAGGGAAGCCACCCTTAAGATCCACTTAGCTCCGTCCCTGAATGGAGGATTATTATTTCACAATATTTTCTTACACAATAAGAACAACTAGGCTTTAGTGAAGTCTATTTTATGGGTAAGGTTGAGCATTTGGAGTCCACCCGTCAAATTGACCCGACACATCGTTATTTTGTGGGTAGACATCCGACCCTTACCCAAGCCATAAAGAAGTGGAATTCAGTCACAGTTCAAGCTTATGTTCCTCAAAGAAAGATGTTGTAGGATATTTCGTAGCAAGACAGAAGCATATCTTCTATCTAAAATCTTGTAATTCTTGAGTCAATTATGAATACAATTGTTAATTACTATTTGACGAGATGATAATAACCTGACAATACATGGAGGAATTTCTAGAGCAATAATTGATGATACTTGGAGTCTTCTATTAGGAATATTCCTTAAACTTAACTTTGATGTTCTTTTCCCCTTGTTTAATGTTTAATATGGTATAATTTTGAGAAATTCTTAATGAACTTGCAAAGGAGTTAAAGAATAAGCAATCACGAAAGTATGGCACAATTCCTTTCGTGATTGCTTTAGATGAGATCAATATGCATAATTCCTTAGAAGAGATTGGTGTATTCATAATAGGATTAATAGTGCTACCGCGAAAGTGATAAGCTTTTATACCATACAAGCTTCCGTATTACTTTAAACTATAGTTTAAATTTGGATTAAAAAAATAAAAAATTATGTGTCGGAACAATTTTGTTTCTTTTTTAACCCCATAACGTATAAGTCTTGGCATCGTCCCTGATTCCAGGAGCAACCAGTATAGGGACCAACCAACATAGCTTACCGTATCTTTTTGTTTTATGATTTTCGCTTGGATTTTAATATAAATCTTATTAAAGGCAAAAAAAATCCCTATAACTGTCTTCTTCTTTTTTTTTTTGCTAGGAAAGAAAGAATTTTATTAACTTTAACGGTTATACACGATGGAGGAAATATAGTTGAGAATTCAATTATTCCCCATTAATGTTTTGCCTTATGCAATACTAAGTTGCAAATCAACAAGTGCTAAGGAAATAAATTCTTGCTTAAATACTTAAAAGACGAAAAATTAAAGTTGTCTAGAATGTGAAGACAATCATCTATAATAGCACTATTAAACCAACTAGCCTGGTTATTTTTATTTTTCAGATAGGAGATTGGATTTCTTAATGTAAATTTTTACAAGGTTCATGCACTTTTCCCAAGTCACAGCTGCAAGTATGGCACAATATTCAGTTTCTTCTGGACTTCCATCTAGTCTTGTAATTGTTTTGCTACCATTGTATTCATATGATAAATCAGTTAAGTAGATACCAATTAATTCCAATTTTGTTAGATCCATGAACATAAGACGCATCATAATATAATATTAAACAACTACTAGGAAGATCCACAATGTTTGGTAGGACTGCGGTAACTGTTGTAGGAACTGTATTATTGTTAGCACTTGACCAAGAAGAGATAGTTTGAAGATTCAAAATATTCCCCTAAAATATTTATCCCTCCAAATTGTCCAAGCAGTGGTAAGGACAGAACATGAAAGGGCCACATCCTTACAAGAAGTGATCAACTTGTTAATCCAACTTTGTATAGCAATATCAATATTGGAATCTTGAAGAAATAGATGACCATTAGGAAGTAGAGCCCATACAACTTTAGAGAAAGGGAAATACAACATTAAATGCTCATCAGACTTGGGATAATTCCCCTCACACATGCAACATTCAATATCTTGATTAGTAGTGTATCTGGATAGCCTATTCTTAGTGGGAAGAATATTTTCAACACATTTCCAAAGGTAAAGTTGAATTTAAATGTCATGCAATTTAGAATGAGTGTTCCCAAATATAACATTATAAACAGATATGATAGTAAAATTACTTGCTTTAGTATGGCGCCAAACTAATCTATCTTCACCAGATAAGGGTATTCTAGTGTTAAAGATATTTTTAGTTATTTTCTTGAGTGAAAAAGGAATGCACTAGCTCTAGGTTCCACTGGTTGGTATCACGATTGATGCAATCTGCAACTCTAAGGTTAGGATTATGAAATGCAAGACACATATGGTTAGAGACATTCTCAATCCAACTATCAATACAAGCAAGAATATTATTGCCATCCCTAATTTCCCAGGATGCATGCTCAAGAAGGAAATCAAGACTTGTACAAATGCTTTTCCAAACCCAAGCAGTGTTATTAGGCTTGGGAGGATGCAAGGGATGCACATGTTTGAAGTATTTACACTTCAAGGTGATAGCCTGCTGTTGGAGAAAAATGAACTTAAAATGTTTTTTGGTCTTGGTGGGAATGGACCTTAGGACCTAGTAGTCACTAAGGGTCACTAGCTCATTTTTCACTTTTGTGAATGAACCTTTAGTTCCACATTGAAGAGACTAAAGATGATTCCTCTCCTTATTACCTAAAAAGTTGCTTCTAAGGGAGGGTCCTTAGGGTTTAGAAGCTTTTGTGGTTGGGGGAGGACTAAGGCAATGGTCTAGTTAGAGCAAACATACTTTTCACACATGTGCGGTGCTTCGCACCGAAGCAGGTACGCTTGCGAGCTTGCGGCTTACTTGCTTGCGAGATTGAGTGCTTGCAGACTTGCGACTGCGGCTGCGTCTGTGGCTGTGGTTGCGGGTGCGGTTGTGATTGTGGCTACTGCTGCGGGAATGAGTATGCTTGCGGGTGCGGGCGTGGCTGAGGCTGAGGACCAACCAAGACTTACGTTTTTGAGACAAAATATATTTTCTTAAAAGAATTTATGACTAATTCAAATCTTGTTTTAAATGTGGGGGCGTATGACCCAGCGAGAGCTTAGGAGAGAATTATTCTTAACCGTTTTAAATCCGTTTTAACCATTATCTCCGTGCTTCATGCGTGAAATTAAATTTCAACCATAATGTCCGTGATTCATGCACGGAATTGATTGACACGTGCTCTTCTTCTACCTATAAAAGAAAACGAATTTCACTATTTGAACTCACTCCAGAAGCATCTACTATCCTGTCTTCATACTTTGTTTTGCGCACATTGCTTGTTTATTTCCTTCCATCTAAATTGCTGTTAAGTTCTAGAGGGTGAATAGTATTCTGCTTATACTATTCATAACGGACAGTTCTATCCTGGACACATCTCCTCTGTTTGGGTATAACATCTCTCATTATTGAGGAGTACCCGAGGACTATTGTGTTAAGGAAAATTTGCTGAGCAGGTGGCTCTGTCCATTGTGTATTTATAAATCAGAGAATTCTTAAACTTAACAATTTCTCATGTTTAGTCTATTTCCATTGTTGCAAATACAACAATCTTAACACAATACCATATTTCTTCTGTAACAATGGGCAAGAATGATGTAGACAGACCAGAAAAATTCAGTGGCAAAGATTTCAAAAGATGGAATCCAAGATGTTGTTCTTTCTGAGTTTCCATATGTTAGATGAACTAGTTCTGAAATCTTTTGATGAGAGTTTGAATGATGCTGGAAATGAAAGAGAGTTGGAAAGTTGGGGTAGACAGAACTATATGGCCAAAAATCATATTCTGAACTGTTTAGAAGATGCATTGTATGATTTTTATAATGCAAAAAAAAACTTCTCTGCCTATGATTTATGGGCTACCTTAGAAGAAAAATACCAATCGGAAACTGCTGGAAGTAAGAAGTTTTTGGTAGCTAGGTTCCTGGAATACAAAATGTCAAATGACAAATCAGTGGTTGATCAATTCCTTGAACTTCAACGTATTATCAATGAAATTATTGCTGAAGGTATGGTGATAGATGAAACATTTCAAGTGTCCGCAGTGATTGAGAAATTACCTTCTTCATGGTCTGAATACAAACGAAGATTGAGACATGAAACTGGTGAAGTCAGTATGGTTGAATGGGTAAGAAGATTCAAGTGGAAGAATTGTTGTGTTCAAAAGAAAAAAATGTATCTTCCGCAAGGGACATGTCCAACAAGGCTCATGTAAGTGAACACAAGTCTTCCGCAAGCGACAACAAACGCAACCCCAAGCCCGGTCATCACAAGAAAGGTACATTCCCGAAACCAAAATCTAGCATTGGTAAAATTAAAGGTGTGTGTTATGTTTGCGGAATTCCTGGCCATATTGCAATGCATTGTAGAAAACGTAAGGACTTTAATAATAAGAAAAACAATGCTAATTTGGTTGAAAACAACAAGAACGAGTTTTCTGGCACGGTGTATGAAGCCAATTTGGTAACCAATGTGAGAGACTGGTGGGTAGACTCTGGTGCTACCAAGCATGTCTGTGGAAACATCGATATGTTCACCTCCTATCATAAGGTAGGGGAAGGAGAAAAACTCTACGTGCGTAACTCGTCCACATCACAGGTTACGGGAAAAGGCAAGGTTGGGTTAAATCTCACTTCTGGAAAAACTCTCACATTGAATGAGGTTTTTCATGTTCCGGACATCTGCAAAAAATTTGTATCTTGTGGTGTTTTAGATGATAAGGGTTTTAAACTTGTTTTTGAATCTGGGAAAGTTATTGTCACTAAGGGTAAGGATTATGTAGGAAAGGGTTATAAGACTGAGGGTCTTTACAAACTTAACGTAACCTCTGTTGAAATGAATAAATTTGATTCTTCTAATGTTTGTGTGTCATTGAATGTTTGGCATGGTAGACTTGGTCATGTAAACTATAAGTCAATGAATAAACTGGCTAGCATAGGCTGCATACCCAAAATCAATTTGGATAATGAACATAAATGTGAAATATGTGTTGAATCAAAATATGCTAAAAAATCTTATAAGAAAAATATTCAGAGAAATTCTAAACCCTTAGAATTAATTCATTCAGACCTAGTTGACATGAAATCAGTTCAATTTGGAGGTGGTAAAAAATGGTTTGTCACTTTTCTAGATGATTGTACGAGGTACTGTCATATTTATTTACTTAAAGGAAAGGATGATGCCTTAAAAGCCTTTAAGATATATAAACAAGAAGTTGAAAACCAAATGAGTACTACCATTAAAACTATTAGGTCTGATCGTGGTGGTGAGTATGTAATCACTATAGGAGACTTTTGCATAGAACATTGCATTATACATAAAGTAACCCCTCCTTATTCACCACAATCTAATGGTGTGGCTGAACGGAAAAACCGAACCCTTAAGGAGATGATGAGTGCCATGTTAATTAGTTCAGGACTACCTGCAAACTTATGGTGGGAGGCCGTCCTCTCAGCTTGTTATGTCTTGAACAAAGTACCCTTTAAAGGATTAGACAAGACTCCATATGAGTTATGGAAAGGTAGACAACCTTCTTATACATACTTTAAAGTGTGGGGGTGCTTGGCTAAGGTTTCTATTCCTCCGCCTTAGAGAACCAAGATAGGACCCAAAATTATTGACTGTGTCTCATAGGGTATCCTGAACATACTACTGCATATAGATTTATGGTTGTGAGTTCTGAAATATCTAAAATGGTGTGAATACTATTATGGAATCTAGGGATGCTGTGTTCTTTGGAAAAAAATTCCTTTGAAATCTGAATCTCGCATGACATGTGTTGATCCCCTAGATATCCCTTTTACTAGTCAGACATTACCTGTAGAGGAAGATGAATTTGAGCCTAGAAGAGGTAAAAGACTTAGAATTGAAAAATCTTCTGGGCCAGACTTCATAATATGCTTAGCTGAGACTGATCCACAGACTTATAGAGAAGCCATGACTTATTCTGAAGCTCCATGGTGGAAAGAAGCTACCATTAGTGAAATGGATTCCATTATACAGAATGATACTTGGGAGATTGTATATTTACCTCTAGGGTGTAAACCCATAGGTTGTAAATGGATTTTCAAAAGAAAAAGTAAGGTAGATGGAACTGTGGAAAAATACAAAGCTAGATTAGTAGCTAAAGGCTATAAACAAATAGAAGGTGTATATTTCTTTGATACCTATTCACCTGTCAAGAGAATTACTTCCACCAGGATGTTAATTGTTATTGTTGCCATTCATAACTTAGAGAAACTTCAAATGGAATAAAAAACAGCTTTCTAAATGGTGAATTAGATGAAGAAATTTATATGGACCAACCTGAGGGCTTTGTAGTGAAAGGTTGTGAAAACAAAGTTTGTAAACTGAATAAATCTTTGTATAGTTTGAAACAAGCACCTAAACAGTGGCATGCAAAGTTTGATCATGTGATGATTTCTAGTGGTTTTAAAATCAATGAATCTGACAAGTGTGTTTATACTAAACTTGTGAATGATGCCTGTGTGATGATATGCTTGTATGTTGATGATATGTTTATACTTGGTACAAACACGGATGTAATTAATTCCACAAAGAGCATGCTAAATGAGAACTTTGACATGAAAGACTTAGGCCCCGCAGATGTGATCTTAGGGATGAAGATTAGAAGACATTCTAATGGATATAGTCTTAGTCAATCTCATTATGTTGAATCTGTGCTTAAAAGACATAACCAGTTTGATTGTAAACCTGCTTCTACTCTTTATGATCCTTTTTATAGACTCAAAAGAATAAGGGTAATGGAGCTTCGCAACTTGAATATTCACGTGTTATAGGAAGTCTGATGTATTTGATGAATTGTACGAGACTAGACATTGCTTATGATGTGAGTAGGTTGAGTAGGTATACTTGTAATCCGGGACAAGAGCATTGGGATGCACTTGTTAGAGTGTTAAGGTACACTTTAAACTTTTGTTTAAATTATGAGAGATACCCTGCGGTCCTTGAAGGATTTTGTGACGCAAACTGGATATCAGACTCAGAGGAGTCTAAGTATGAGAATGGTATGTTTTCACTCTAGCTTGCGGGTCTGTATCTTGGAAGAGTTCTAAACAGACATGTATAGCTCGATCCGCTATGGAATCGGAGTTTATTGCGTTATATAAAGCAGGAGAGGAAGCCGCTTGGCTAAGATGCTTTTTAGAAGACATTCCTCTTTGGCATAGGCCTATGGCAGCTATATCTATACACTGTGATAGTCAAGCTGCAATAGCTAATGCTAAAAACAGCAACTATAATGGGAAGTCTATACACATTCGTAGAAGACACAATTCCCTAAAACAAATAATCTCTACTGGTGTTATTTCTGTTGATTTTGTGAGGTCTAAGGAGAATATCGTGGACCCTTTGACGAAAGATTTGTCCAAGGAGATAGTTAGTAATGCATCAAGGGGGATGGGGCTTAAGCTCATCAATTAAACTTGCCATGAAGGATACTCAACCTTGCTGACTGGAGATCCCAAGATCAAGGTTTCGAATGAGACAACTAATTTATGGTGGGTTAAAGGAAACACTATCATAGAATTTCATTCTCTGTTTCTTCCCTATGGTGTAGAAGTGATAGTGTGACTGCATGTGAAGGATGACTTTTTATTAAGTCTTAATGAGTTTTATAGTTTCAATTTAAGATTGAAGTGGGATGTAGCAGTAAACACTCTTGATAGAACTCACCTATCTGAATGAGGAAGTGGGCCGCTTCCTATGAGAATTGAGCTGATTCTCTAGAGCATTTTGAGAAACGGGATATGTCCAGGGCCAAAATGGACACAACGGCACGAACTTGACAGCACCTAGAGCGATATCACGCGTGGAAGTTATTGATGAACTACACCAAACGATGGCAGTTCAAGACATCGCGTTCACTATCCATTAAGTAGTTCCGGTAATTTCTCACTAGACAAAGATTCAAGACCTTATGGACACCTATTGCCTAAGTGGTATTTCTCGCTTTCTGATTCTTGATTTTTATTGAGTTTTCATTCATGTGGGGGATTTTTGGAAAAAAATGAACTTAAAATGTTTTTTGGTCTTGGTGGGAATGGACCTTAGGACCTAGTAGTCACTAAGGGTCACTAGCTCATTTTTCACTTTTATGAATGAACCTTTAGTCCCACATTGGAGAGACTAAAGATGATTCCTCTCCTTATTACCTAAAAAGTTGCTTCTAAGGGAGGACTCTTAGGGTTTAAAAGATTTTATGGTTGAGGGAAGACTAAGGCAATGGGCTAGTTAGAGCAAACATAATTTTCACACATGTGCGGTGCTTCGTACCGAAGCACGCACGCTTACGTGCTTGCGGCTTGTGGGCTTGTGGGCTTGAGTGCTTGCGGACTTGCGGACTTACGGCTGCGGCTGTGGCTGTGGTTGCGGGTCCGGTTGTGACTGTGGCTACTGCTGCGGGAATGAGTATGCTTGCGGGTGCGGGCTTAGCTGAGGCTCCAGACCAACCAAGACTTACGTTTTTGAGATAAAATATATTTTCTTAAAAGAATTTATGACTAGTTCAAATCTTGTTTTAAATGTGGGGGCGTATGACCCGGCGAGAGTTTAGGAGAGGATTATTCTTAACCGTTTTAAACCCGTTTTAACCATTATCTCCGTGCTTCATGCGTGGAATTAAATTTCAACCATAATGTCTGTGATTCATGCACATAATTGATTGACACGTTCTCTTCTTCTACCTATAAAAGAAAACGAATTTTACCATTTGAACTCACTCCAGAAGCAGCTACTATCCTGTCTTCTTTTCCCCTCTTCTTGCGTTGTTTTGCGCACATTGCTTGTTTATTTTCTTCCATCTAAATTGTTGTTAAGTTCTAGAGGGTGAATAGTATTGTGCTTATACTATTCATAACATGCAGTTCTATCCTGGACACATCTCCTCTGTTGGGGCATAGCATCTCTCATTATTGAGGAGTACCCGAGGACTATTGTGTTAAAGACAATTTGTTGAGCAGGTGGCTCTGTCCATTGTGTGTTTATAAATCAGAAAATTCTTAACCTTAATAATTTCTCCTGTTTAATGTATTTCCATTTTTGCAGATACAACACCTACAACTCATTTAGATTGTGAATGAATCTCCACACAACTTTAGCTAGAGAACAATATTAAATTGCCTAAGATTTCTAAATCCAAACCCCTTTAGAACTTGTGGGATCAAATTTTATCTCAATTCTTTAGATTGATACAACCCGGGGAATTTATACCCCACTAGAAGTCTTTTTAAACCTTCTCCATTTTATGAATAACTTCTTCAGGTAACAAGAAAGTATTTATATGGTAAATGACAGAGGCTTTAAGGATATGCTTGACAAGTACAAACCTGCCAGCCTGTGTCATTTATTTGCCTTTTTGTTTGGCAACTCTTTTATCAAATTGACCAGCTAAATGACTAAAGAATCTACAATCCGTAGATAATTTTTATCTGAGGTTCTTTTTGGATGTTGTGTTGAGTTTTCTGTGGTCGGTTACGCGTAGAGTACAATTTGATTAGTAATAGCATAAGACTGCGTGTTGAACGAATGCCTTGCCTCGATTGTCCTTGATCAAACTTTGATATGTTAGAGAATTGTTCGTAATTAGGATATCCTACCGTTAAATCTCTAAGAAACGATACAAATGTCAACAAACTATCCTATCCACCAAAAACAAGATCGAAAAACTAGTGGACTAAACACTCAAATTTGAGACTTTGAGTTGCCACTTGTGCTTCCTTTTTCAAAAGTTTAATTAAAAAGGCATTCAATTATAATTCACAGGTTACCACCAAAGTCCAAACTAACATTAATTTTGTTTAGAATGTTTTATCTTTTGTGATTAACTAATTCGGTTAGAGTATATCTCTAGTGACTAGGGCGGTCTGGGCGGGTATATCTATTCTCTTTCAAATTTGGATTTAATATTTTTAAATTTTTGGGAGTGCTAGAATACTTTTCCTCTTTCGGGTGATGTTTCATGTTTAATGATTCACCTTCAACGATTGCTTACTTGTGCAAAATGGATACACAACCTAAGGGTGTAAACGGATTTAATAGGATACTATCCGTATCCGTATCCGAATATTTCATACATTATCTGAATTCGATTTAAAATCCAAACAGATATAGTTTTTTCATTTTGAATTTGTATCCGAACTTTTATCCGGATATCGGATAATAATCCGATCCGAAATCCAAAAAAATAAAACATTAAAAAGTTTGTATTTTTGTATCAAATTAATATTACATAATAAAAATTAATCAGGATGAGGATATTTGTAAATAATTTTTTAATAAACATAAAGGAAACATAAAATAATATGATATATACTTTTTTAGGTTTATATATATATATATATATATATATATATATATATATATGTTTAAAATTTCGGATACGAATATTTCAGATGTGAATAACTTTATATCCGAATTCGTATCCAGTTAATTATATATTCGGATAAAAAAATCGAATATCCAAATCCAAAAATAATTTTTAAATAATATTTAATATTTCGGATGCGAATTCGAACGAGTTTTGGAGTTTTCGGATATTCATTAACACCTTTAATACAACCGTAATTTTTATATACATCGTAAGAAAATGAATTTATACAGTTTTTATCTTTAAAGTAGGTTTCCCATGATGTTGAACACTATCATGGACTAATCAATAGATAGATTCGTCCGGTTGCGAATAATGTTTGTTAAGTAGTTGTCCATTTCCAGCTTATATTGTTAATCACCAATTTTTAATTTTTGCTTTCATTTTTTTAGGTGTGGATTTGCTTTTTGAGCTATCAAAATGAAAATCTTTGTAGAATTAATTCGACTGTTTATGGAAAACATGAAAAACTATAGATGCCCAAAAATTAAGAGAAGGGTAAAGTAGTAATTTACCCTGAAGGATGGGCTAAGAAACATAAAAGGTGAACGACGAAAAGGAAAAAATGATAAATGGTTGCGTGTGTAAGGATGGGTCGCTATGGTAGGTAACTATTGAAAGAAGAATAGAGAGAGTGAGAGGAAGAATAAAAGAGAAAGAGGGGGAAGATCATATAGTGTCAGCGTGAAGATGGGAGGAGGTTCACACATACAAGTGAGATAGAATGTGAGAGTAAGAAGAAGAGGGAAGAGAAGGTGGTGGAGTCCGCGTGAACATGGGAGGATGTTCACGCGGATGATAGAGGGAAGAAATAGGAAGAAGGGAGAAGAGAAGGTGGGAAGTTCGCGTGAAAAAGAAGAGATCTTCGCGCGGACGGAAGAAAGAAGGTGAAGGAGAAAAGAAAGAGGGAAAAAGGAGAGAGAGGTTGAGTCCGCGTGAAGAGGAAGAAATGTTCACGCGGACGGGGAGGGGAAAGAAGGAAGAAAGGGGAGAAAGAGGAGGAGAAAGGAAACAAAAGAAAGAAGAGAGAGGAAAAAGAAAGAGAAATGAAGGAGAGGTTGGCGTATGGGTGGTCCTTGATCACGCAGAAGAGTAGAAGAATATCTAGTAATTATGACGAGTGTTGTAACGTATGAGGACCAAGACATAACGCTAATAGTTGGAAGAAGAAAAATAAAATGTCGGCAGGACGGACCCAGATAAGGCTGCTCAGTATCTGAAAAGTGGATGCCAGAGAAAAGGAAATATCATCAAAAGGACACGTGTACGGATTCAATGTACGGGAGTGACGGATAAGTCAAGATCGGCCACCTGTAGGACGTCAGAGAATTTCAGAATACTATAAATACTCAGTCAGTGAGACTGCGATAGGGGATTTTTCTGGGTAATTTAGCAGTGTACTATTTTCTGGATCAGAATAGTACTCTTTTCATATTTGTATTACCTGGGGTGTGCCCCCTCTGAAATTAATACTATTTTCATTTGACGACTTCTACTGGGCTCTGATCCCAGAAATAGGACACATCCAATGGAAGATATACATCAGCCTGTATACCCTGACGGTGGGGAGATTCCACAAACTGATCCCGCGGATAGCGTGGTACTCACGGAGTTGTAACAAGCATTCTTAGATTTTAAAGAGGTTGAACAACTTCGCATTGAGTTGGTGGCATGCATCCTTGCATTGAATCCATCACCTCCAAACGAAGGATCACATGGAGAGGACGACAGACAAAGTGAGGGTGTTCAATAACGTAGAGACACACGACAAGGCTACGATGGAAAGCATTCACCAACTCGTCACCAAGATGGACACATCTGACAAGAGCAACATTACATACCATACAGTCTCACTAGCCAAGAATATGCTATGGACGAGTTGAAGATGGCTAAGTACACCGAAGATATATATGTTTTGCAAGCATCATCTAGATCCTTTACACTGCAGTCATCGTTGACCCAAGATGTACTGGAGTTTCCATATGGTTTGGAAACATCATGTATTCCAGTACCCATTGTACAAGGGTTGCCAAGTGAAGGAGATTGTCAAGGTGATAGAAGGCTACACTACCAAAACACACATCTAAGGGATGAAGAATATTACTCACCAGGATATCTACAAGGGGAGCACATCCTGCATGCACTCCAACATACCCCACGAGAACCTGACCAAAGGGGGACTCAACCGCATGACCCCCCATACATACCTCATCCACCTCTCTAAAGTGAGTATACTGAGTACCCAGAGATTCTCCACGAAGAGACGCAAAGAGATAAATACATCGAAAAAGGTGATATTCTTGATACACAACTTGGTGTTTACAACATACAGTTACCTCTTACACGAAAAATATACAGGAGGCCAATATCAGTACCTGTCAGGTCTCTCAAACTTCACCTATTTGACGAATCTAGTACTGCTACGGAACATCTGCTTCGTTTCACAATAATATCAAAGAAGTACAAGATGCATGAAGATGTATGTATACAAGAATTTAAAAAATCGTTAGAAGGTGACACCCTCAAGTGGTTAATCATATTTACCAAGAGAAAAGCCAAGACAAGGGAGGCCATACAACAAGCATTTATGCAAAGGTTTCACTTTAAACAGACCCAAAGTTCAACATTTGCTTTGTCAACAGTTCAATACAGAACAGGGAAAAAAATTAAGTCGTTTGTCAAGTGTTTCCGAACGGAGTACTTGAAGAATAACACACAGATCCCAGAGAAGGAGTTCGTGCAACTTTGCACTGCAACATTACCTAAGAATATACGAATGATATTGAAAAATGCAGACATTAGTAGTGTTGATGAACTAGAGGAGGTAGGTTCACGAGCTGATAGCATAGCAAAGGAAGCCAACATTGAACTAAAGGTGTGGCCCTACATTTCCCCCTATGAAATAATAAAGGGACTCGACGGCGATGCCCATTCAATAAAAATGACAATAGACACAGCAAGCGCAATTCAAGTACAAACACGGAGAGAGAAGAACCACCAGAATTTCCATGTGTGTTGGAGGTAGCACTTGATGCAGTAAAGGAGTAGATTCAAAATAATGATATAAAATTACCACCACCGCCGAATGAACCTACCGAGCAGGATAAACGATATGCTAACTATTGTTTCTTCCACAGGAAAGTGGAACACCTAACTAAGGAGTGTAGGAACATTAAGATGGTGCTTTCATAATCGTATGAGGAAAAGAGAGGTTGATGTTGATGGGAAACCAATTTATGACAACACCAAGTACTATGCCCACCCATGAACAAAGTGACAAGGATAAAGGCCACACAACGTACAAAATTAAGTGGTGGGATGAAAACTTGATAGGAGGAAAGATCAACGCCATCTTTAACACAAGTCGACCAAAGACCTCTTATATGTAAGAACTTTAATCTCATAAATAAAGCAATTTTCTTTTGGCACAATATAATCTTGTGTTAGTTTCGATTATGATCCATATGTTAATCGCTAAGATGGGTGAATGCTCTAAGATGAGTGAATACCCTAAGATGGTTGAATGCCCTAAGATGGGTGAATGCTCTAAGATGAGTGAACGCCCTAAGATGGGTGAATTCTCTAAGATGAGTGAATGCCCTAAGATGAGTGAATGCTCTACGAAGAGTGAATGCTCTACGACGGGTGAATGCTCTAAGACGAGAGAATGCTCTACGACGAGTGAATGCTCTACGACGAGAGAATGCTCTACGATGAGTGAATGCTCTACGACGAGAGAATGATGTACGACGAGTGAATGCTCTACGACGAGAGAATGCTCTACGACAAGAGATTGCTCTACGACGAATGAATTCTCTACGACGAGAGAATGCTCTACGACGAATGAATGCTCTATGACGAGTGAATGCTCTACGACGAGTGAATGCTCTATGACGAGTGAATGCTCTAACATGAGTGAATGCTCTAAGACGAGTGAATTTTCTACGATGAAAGAATGCTCTACAACGAGTGAATGCTCTATGACATTACGTCGAGTGAATGCTCTACGATGAGAGAATGCTCTGCGATGAGTGAATGCTCTAAGACGAGTGAATGCTCTACGACGAGTGAATGCTAAAAACCCAATGATAAGATCAAAATTTAGCTAAAAACCTTTTACATGTAATAACACTTGTCTATGAATAAAACGATTCCTATTTGGCACAATATCAACTTGTGTTACTTTTATACACTCTATGCTGAGCACACACTCTCTCTCAGATGGGTATAACATAATGAGCTCTAAGATGAGCGAATACCAGTCAAAGGGTCGCCTACTGATAAGGGGGATGGCTTCTGAGATGATACGCTCTATGATGAGTAAGCGCCCTCATATGGGTAATGTCTATTAGAATTCCTATAAGGAGCGAATGTCTCTTACGAATATGACAATGAAAAATGCTGAAGTTCTATCAATACCAATAAGTATACCATATACGATAATATACCCCAACATGACAAATAGATTGCTCAATAAAAACACCAGACTATGTGTATGCAAAAAAAAAAAAAAAAAAAAAAAATTAAAAAAAAAAATAGTTAAATTCTGGTGCCAACTTTAGAAGGTTATTTCTACGCATAAGCAACTTAGAACTTGATTAGATACAAGATTGCTCCTCGACGAGAGCTTACATAAAGCTTAAATAAATTTGGTCATACCAACATGATAAACACAACATGCAGTGCCAAGGGCAACTAGCTCTGCACGACGAGCATCAACTTGTTTTTTAATAAATTGACAACCTCCAAGGCACCAGTTACATGCTCCATTGCTCTGATTAAATCCATCTCAAAAGTGATATAACGTTGCTCTACCTTCTCCTCTAGACGAGATGATACATTGGCTTGATGAACCATAGTCATAGTTCTTTGATGATCTAATAAAGCAGAATGAGCTCGGGAAGCACGATCGCGAGCCTCTTGTAGTAAAGAGGTGATGGCTTCGAACTTTAGAGATTCCAAACGCTTGATATCACATTTAAGTTCATAACGCTCATAAGCTCCAAAAATGACTGGAAGCGCTAACACCCAAGATCCAGGAGGAGATGCTATAATAATAAAATGGTAATACAAAGCTCACCCTATGCAAATAGAATGGGAAGAAAATTAATCGCAAATGGAAAAGAAAGAGGGAAGAAAGTGCAAATTTTTCTTTCTAAAAACCCAAAAAAAAATGTCAATATATATAATATTCAAAGTTGAATGAGTACATCATCGATAAGCGTGCGGCTACATAAAAAGATCAAATGCAATATATATATGATAACTTAAGACACTGTTAAGTAGTATTACAATTAAAAAAAATGTGTCAATCAGAAACAATAAGGGTAGCTCGACAATGAACTATCTCCTGATCTAAATTGGCAATCATCGATAAAACATCATCATATCGAACCCGAGCTGCAACAAGAGAAGTACGAGCCATAGTCACGAGTCGATGAATATTGACCAAAATGTGAGGGGAAGCATTCCCGCTATCATCCATCTCCAAAGTTTTTTGATGCCCCCTCAGAACTTCATCCATCATGCCACATTGAATTAATCGGTGTTGAAGGAGTGCAGAGACATCACCTCTCACCAAATTCAGACGATCAATCTCCTTCTTCAGATCAAAAGTAAATACATCTTGTGAAATTTCAGTCAGAGTTAGTGTATACCCGCGTACGCGAATAGCCATATCTCTCTACAAGTAGTAATAATTTCAGCAAAACGATGTGGGGTTTATATAGGCTTTATTCTAAAAAAAATAGGGGGGATATACTTTTTCCTTTTAAAATGCCACTATAGCGCGTCTACGAGCAATAGCAGATTCGAAAATGTTGATAACGCAGTGACAATCGAAACTCTGAATGAAAAAGTGTACTCGCTCAGATTTAATAACTAATTTTTGAACTTCCAGAGATCAAGGCATGCTAGACCACTTAGTTTGATCAAGGAAACTTCAAACTCAATACGGGTTAGCTCTAGGTCATGGCTAACTTGAAGGTGCTCAAAATGCGTTACACATACATGGAATACACTTGACAAATGGAAGAGTGCAGAAACTTGAGCTATGATACGCGAATATGTCATGATAGTAATAGACGAGATAGTATATAATGTAAGGACTTGGTTTTGAATAATAAACATAAGCAATGAAATATATGCGATATTTATACTAGTTAGGCAATACGACTCCCAAGGAAGAAACAAAAACTTGAAAACATAAAATACTTATATTAATAGCTGAATATCAGATAACACGTTTACAAGAAGGGAAACAACATAAGAACATAAAGTTCTGACAGATAGTAAAGCAAACAATAAAACACACAAATAACAGATAGCAAACACATAAGCAAATTATGATAATAAGCCTAGAATGACCATGATCAAGCTCGTGCAGAACGAGAACGAAGCTCCTCTTTAGATAATGTAGCATGCGAGTTTCTTTTACAATAGAGTGTTTCACCTCCCATATCTCACCAAAGGAAGTGCTAACCTCCTTTCAAGAAGAGACATGTTTTTCGTTAAAAATAACGAGTTGTTCCTGATACTACATTATACGAGCATGATGGTCAGGAATGATTTGAGGAAGCTGAGTAAGACGATCGTTCAAATTTGCATCCAACCTAGTCCAAGTGTCCATGAGCCACTTAATATTGAAGCGCATATAATCGTGGCAAAGATCAATCGCTATCTTCCAAGATGCCATCATAGAAGGTGTTGAAGGAGGGGCTCGTGCACTCTTCATATGCGCAATGATATCCAGGAGAGCGTTGGTTTGACTAACCAAATAAATTACGTCATGAATTGGTTTGGTGCTTGCTATATGGCCATGATTGTGAATTATCCTAGCATAACGTTGTACATGACGAGGAGCAACCCAAAAATCACCAACCTCTTCGTAGTCCTGGCATCCATTAAGGGTGGATTTATCCACAAAGGGGTCAAACACATGAAGCTCAACTTCATCAAGACGAGGAGGGGATTCACTGTTGTTGTCGTTAACAGTGATGTGAAGTGACAAATGAATGGAGTGGGTAGCAGAACGATTGGAAGGAGACTCCTTACTTGTCTCATTTTGAGAAGATTGAGCAGTATCACCGGTACGTTTCACTTTAAACGAGATCGATGAGCACACAGCTTCAGATCCTTAACGACCTTGCTTACTCATTTCCTAAAAAAAAAATAAGAGGAGATAAAATATCATCAGAACAACACATTAAAACGAAGTTAGATAATTACATGCAACTCTAAAGAGCGAGAAGGAATGTCTATAGAAAGATAAGGAGAATCATGAGCTAACTCTGAAAATATGAGAAATAGAAAAATAAAAACAGAAATGAGAATCATAAAAAAGAAACACAATCAAGTATTTATAGGCTGGAAGCAATAAAGAGACAGTAAAAACAAAATTTTACTGGAAAAATCGGGGAACGAATCATGATCAGGAGTCTCGTCGTTATACCCCTCAGGCGTAGAGGAACCAAAAATTTCTGGATAACCTTCAGAAACAATAGGAATGAGGACTTTACAAAGATTACGCTAACGTAATATTACTCATGCCTTTCGTAACAACCTACAAAACACACACACGTATATGTAAAAATATTAAGAGAGATGAAACACGTGCACGTGAAACGCCAAATGAAGTTGAATCTTCATGATTTCTTTTCCTTTGCAAAAAAAGGAGGGGGGGTATGAGGAGTAACATATACTACAGGTGCATTAGAGGAAGCATCTTGTGCTCGACGTACTGAGATCACCTCTCTGATATGAGTCTTAGTACTATCAGAGACAGGTCTACGACGTCCATTCAGATTCACTTTCCTACCCCTATAAGCAGGATAAAGTTTGTGTTCCGCGAGGACAGTCGGACATATCTTTATGCGTCCACAACAATTCATTTCAAGGATATCAGGTGCTGGGTCATGTATGAGAGGAGAAGAACAAAAATCCACCATCGTTTCAGTCTCATGAACCCAAAATGTACGACAACCAGGAGTCATCGCCAAAGAATAATTAAGAACAGGATATTAACGGTGAGCCGTAAAAGTTTTAAGAAAACCAGCATTGGAGCGGAAGACAAACCGATCAAAGCTAGCGAATACATCAAAAAGCATGGTCAGAGTGGATGGAATGACGACCGTAGGGTACCCTTGATCATATCCAACTTTTCGTGCTACACAATATATGTTGTAGGACTTAGCAAAGAATGCACCCCCGAAGAAGAAGGGTAAAATGCCAGGGCTGGTTGCAGCGATGAAATCCCAATGAAGACCAACGCCAGTGTTTGGACTAATGTGAGCCCAATGATTAGCTTACTTAACATAAAAAATATAGGTAGCAGGACCACACGCACCATCGTTGTTGGAGCAGAACGTAAAAGCTTTAACATCATCCACAATGTCACCCAAGATAAAGACACGTTTGGGGGGTAATCTTCGTATATAACTCCATCCTGTGATAACTAACTGGTGTACGCACTTGACGAATCGACCATGATCATTAAGTTTCCTGTTTTCAAGGACTAGTTGCTTCACCTTAAAGCGGCATCCCCTAAAATGCTATCATATCTATACTTGCAAGAAAGCGGTGGGAACAAAAATCTCCACGACGAAACTTTCATCGTTAGCCCATCGAAGGTCACTGACTATGACATCTAGGTGATGATATAATTCCCCAGGAAATATGGGAGCCAGAGGAAAAGTCACACCTCGTGACATCAAGACAACAATGTTCAAAATCTCTTCCTTTAGAGCATCCTTTTTAGGATATTCAAATAAATCGTGGCCAATCCAATAAGCTAAAAAGGCAGCGAACTCAGTGTGATCATCAATGACCCATAGCTCAGCAGGGATGGAAGGATCTTGAGATCCATCTTCAATATGTAGTGTTAACCATAATTGAATCCAAGCTGGGAAGCCAGCGTGCATGTCTGTACCGCGTCGAGGTCAGCTAGAGGAAGCCTCATGGTCCTGGGTCACTGTAGAGAAAGCTTTTTCACTAGAGGAGATGGAAGTGGAGTATCTTCAAGCCACTTTTAGAATAACCAGCAACTTGCGGTCATCGTCGTTCAGTGCTTCATCTCCAACTATTTCCTCAAAAAAATGAAAACCATGGATGGGTAGTCGTAGCAAAACCATCACGTCCACTAGAGTTGGAGTTGCCTCCCCCTAGGAAAATAAAAATGTATGCATCTCTGGTACTCAGCTCAAGATCAAGTGGATGAGATCAGAAGAAGAACGAGTAATGTGCCGATACAAAGATACCTCTATGGCATCAAAAATACCAAGGCCTTTAACAAAAGAACGAAGAGAAAGATTAGAGAGGATGCGTTCAACCCATGTTGGCCATAAGATAGAGGGATGACCATTAGCAACGAAGGATACGTCAGGAAGAACGTGGTCACCTCGATGAATAGTAAAGTAGGGGGTCATGTTCAGGTTTAATGAGCGAGGTGAAGGATTTTCGCATCCAAATAACCATCTAGAATCATGAATGAAGAGGTGATCATGATCATCGAGTTGAGAAAGAGATTGAAAGAAAATGTCTCTTAAAAGGACACGATCATTGGCATAATTCTTATAATGTTGAGCACGGAGGAAAGCCAAGGACTTGGCACCATTTCCAGTACCTATCACGATGTAGGAATCATCATCAGTTTGTTGAGAAGCAAAGAGAGGAAGTCGTCGTTGCCCTGGTCGTTTGTGTCGAAGTAGTCCTCTTCGAAGGATCCCATGGCGGAAAATAAGAAAGGAGTGAGAATGCAAGGAAAAAAGAAAATGATGAAATAAAAATGGGAGAGAGAATGAAGAACAAAAATTTATGTTGTTGGAATGAAATGAGAAAGGGTCATAAAGAAGTTATAGGGTGGAATGAAAAAACAGAACGTGGTGTGAAAAAATGCTCGGAAATGAAACATGATCATGAGACAATGTTGATACCCGGGGACTCCTGCAATACTCAGGGACTTGGAATTCTGGGGTATATGACTTTCGGATAGCATGACACCTAACCGAACAGCCAGGGGACTTAATATAGATACCCCAAAATTAAGAGAAGGGTAAAATTGGAATTTTACCATGAAGGATGTGCTAAGGCGCATAAGAGGTGAATGAAAAAAAGGAAAAAATGATGAATGGTTGCGTGTGTAAGGATGTATCGCTATGGTAGGCAACGATTAAAAGAAGAATAAAGAGACTGAGAGGAAGAATATAAGAGAAGGAGGGGGAAGATCATACAGTGTCCGTGTGAAGATGGGAGGAAGTTCACGCGGACAAGTGAGATATAATGGGAGAGTAAGAAGAAAGGGGAAGAAAAGGTGGTGGAGTCCGCGTGAACATGGGAGGATGTTTACGTGGATGATATAGGGAAGAAATAGGAAGAATGGAGAAGAGAAGGTGGGAAGTCCGGGTGAAGAAAAAAAGATCTTCGCGCGGACGGAATAAAGAAGGTGAAGGAGGGAAGAAAGAGAAAGAAGAGAGAGAGAGAGGTTGAGTCCGCGTGAAGAAGACGGGATGTTCACGCGGACGGGGAGGAGAAAGAAGGAAGAAAGGGGAGAAAGAGGAGGAGAAAGGAAAGAAAAGAAAGAAGAGAGGGGAAAGAGAAAAAGAAAGGAAGGAGAGGTTGTGGTATGGGTGGTCCTTGATCACGCGGAAGAGTAGAAGAATATAAAGTAATTGTGACGAGTGTTGTAATGTATGAGGGCCAAGACATAACGCTAACAATTGGGAGAAGAAGAATAAAATGTCGGCATGGCGGATCCAGATAAGGTTGCCCAATATCTGAAAAGTGGGTGCCAGAGAAAAGGAAATGTCATCAAAATGACACGTATACGGAATTAATATACGGGAGTGACGGATAAGTTAAAATCGGCCACATATAGATTGTCTGAGAATTTCGAAATACTATCAATACTCAGTCAGTGTGACCGAAATATGAGGTTTTTCTGAATACTTTAACAGTGTATTATTTTCTAGATCAGAGTAGTACTCTTTTCATATTTATATTACCTGGAGTTTACACCTTCTGAAATTAATAATATTTTAAACACAAAAGGAACTTTGTGACTTTTTGGAATCTTATTAAAACAATTGGGAGTCGGGCTTTATGAATCATTTTATCTGATTCCTTATAGGCAGCCGACAATTAGTTACAAACAAAAATACCAAATTTGTTAAGATAACCGTGAAATTATTTGGAGACACCATTTTTCTATAAAACTTTTAGACACACCATCGGGTTCCTTCCCTTTATAGATGCGTCAGTCGGTTTATTTAAAAAGGCTGCTACAATGCTTCTTACATGGGACTGTTTTATGGATGGGACCAAATAATTACCACCAACTCAGTCGCCTAATGTTATCACAGGTAATATATTAGTTGCTTTTTTTTTCTTTTTTTCCTTTTTAAAGCATGAAATTTATTAATCTACTAAAAGGCTATTATTATAGGATATGTGATACCTAAAAAGTCAAATACATATGGATCGGTATACCGAGAACCTACAGTAATATGACAGTAAAACAAAATATGAGTAGCAATCTTCGGATTAAAATTGCAACAGGGGTAAATGTTGGAATTTGTGAGATGGGTCTGGATGAGGTTGTCGAGGATTCGTAGGCCTTCAACAAATGCTTTCCACAAGAAAAACTGTACTTTTGATGAACATTATTATGTCCATAAAAACTTGATTGTTAGTAGTGGGTTTTGATACAGTTGATCCGAAATGCTAGTCAAACTGTTGTATCCAGATGTTGCTGCTCGGAAGGTTCATTCGGTGGTGGTGGTAATTTGATAATAGAACTAGACTTGAGAGGACTTATTCCATGTAAAAATTTGTTTTTGCTGCAAGTGATGAGAGGGATTAGTACGAATAAGAAAACCAGCGGTAAATTCTTCAATAAGGTCAGGATCCTTGTAGTTTACACACTGATCTTGTCGATGCCCAATTCTAAGAAAGAAGCTGAAGAAATTGTGCGGAAGACCCATTATCAATTATACAGAACCTCAATGCAAGGGCTTATAACCCTTCCATCATCAGCGTGAGTTCTAGGACACAAGAACTTAAAACCCTTAATAAATACGGAACCTCAATACAAAAACCCATTATCATTCAGTCACAAAATCCCCTATAAGAGCCATAAGATCTTGAATCATCACATTCACCATTCTGCTCAATGCTCAAGCCTGGATTTGTTAAGTTCATTATAACACAGGAAAAAAATACTTGAAAAAAATCTTGTCCAAACTCAAAATCTCAACCAGAGAACATCACCCATAACATCACTTGATTCATGCCTAAAATTCTAACTAGATCAAGGAATAACTGAAAACTGAGCAAGTATTACTCATCTAAACTTCCCACATACAGACCATCTCTAATCTTCCATAGAACAGTTAAGGCTTTTTAAGTTTAAAGGGGTTAGCAATGTCCAGATTAAACTGTTGAACCACATGGTCAGAAGACCAAGTCTGAGCTGACCAAGCCTGCACAAACTGATAACTCTGTCTAGTCCGAGTCTTTAGAGTTTGTTACAGTCTGTTACACTATCATCCTTATCCTCTAAGACTTTGTATACTCTGTAAACTCTATCTGCTATATAAGAGAGCTTTGTTCATGTCAACATTTAAGTGAAAAATAATATAAGCATCAGAACCATTGTCTCAGACTTGGTCTTCTGACCATGTGGTTCAACACTTCCCCTCAAGTTGAAGGATAGCTGGCGAATATTCAACTTGCTTCTTAAGTATTGAAACCTTTGAGATTACAGACATTTAGTGAAAATATCAACTACTTGGTCCTTTGAGGATACAAACCTAACCTGCAGTTCTTTTGCAGCAACCGTCTGGATATGTGGATCAAAACTGCCCAAAACATGTTTGTAGGCTACACAAGGCCTTGTATGGACTCAGTCAACATTTAGCAACACATGGGTTCAAGAGATCAGTATCTGATAGTTCTTTATTTGTAAAACAAACTGATACTCAAATTCTATATATACTCATTTATGTGGATGACATAATCATTACTGGTTCTGATACATCTCTTATCAACAAGTTAATATATGATCTTGGTGAAGCTTTTGCATTAAAGAATATGGGGTTCTTGTCTTACTTCCTGGGCTTAGAAGTTGTGCATCAGGGAAGCTCAATCATCCTAAGCCAACAAAAGTACACAACAGACTTGCTGCAGCGCACAAAACTGGACGGCTCAAAACCAGTTACCACTTGCTACCCAGTTAAAACTCCAGAAGCAGGGCTCTACAAAGTTTGAAGATCCTTCACTATATCGCAGTGTGGTGGGAGCATTGCAATACCTGCATCTTACCCGGCCAGACATCTCCGTTGCAGTAAACAAAGCATGTCAGTATATTCAAGATCCTTATGTTGAGCATTGAGAACTACTCAAGAGAATTTTGCGCTATCTAAAGCACACTGCCAATTATGGTTTACATATCAGACCATCATCAGGCTTCAGTATTCAGGCATACTCAGATGCTGACTGAGAAGGAAATCTTGATGATAGGCGTTCCACCAATGGTTACTGCATCTACTTTGGTGGGAATCTTAATTACTGGAGTGCAAGAAAACAAAGGAAGGTTTCTAAATCCAGTACAGAGGCTGAGTATAGAGGGTTGGCTATTGCAACTTCAGAAATAATTTGGATCCAATCCTTGCTCAAAGAGCTGTGCATTCCTACAACTTCATCTGTTCTCTGGTGTGACAATCTGGGTGTCACATACCTAACTGTTAATCCAGTCTTCCATGCTCGGACAAAGCACATCGAGATTGACTATCACTTTGTGCGTGAGAGAGTTGCTGCAAAAAAACTGCAGGTTAGGTGCATATCCTCAAAGGACCAAGTAGATGATATTTTCACTAAAGGTATGCCATCTCAAAGGTATGCCAGCTATCCTTCAACTTGAGGGGAAATGTTGAACCACATGGTCAGAAGACCAAGTCTGAGCTGACCAAGCCTGCTGTCTAGTCTGAGTCTTTAGAGTTTGTTACAGTCTGTTACACTATCATCCTTATCCTCTTAGACTTTGTATACTCTGTAAACTCTCTCTGCTATGTAAAAGAGCTTTGTTCATGTTAACATTTAAGTGAAAAATAATATAAGCAGCAGAAGGATTGTTTCTACTTAAACAACCATTAAAAAAATCTGCCAACAGAAAAAAAAAAAAGTGGCATTCAATTAAACTGATGAATTTTGGGTTAAAGCAATTGCCTTCCGGGTTTAGGTTCATGAAAAATTTGAGGTAATTTGTGAGAAGTGATATCACCATTCCAGATGGGGGAAATGGTGCTAGGGTATTGAGAACAGGTTTGAAGAACCAAAAATGGATAACACAAATGAACATTTAAGATCCTTGAAGAAGTTAACGAAGTATAATACAAAGGTAATATAAGTAAAGCCAATATGTGATAAAATGGTAAGATTTGTTCAAACAATCTAAATCAATGAACAGGATTAGAAAATCTCGGTAAAAACGTATCTAGAGTTTTGATAATGATAAGGTTAAATTGAGATGGTTAAGAAAAGGTCAGGGGTGTGAGCAAGAACGGCAAGAGATATGTAGCAACTCAGGTTCTATAGAAATAATATGAAATCAAGAAAAGGCAGAAGAAACCTTTTTTCGAATTCCAAACATAATAAAGGTGAGAAGTAGCCGAGTTCAATTGTATTATGTAACCAGATAAAGGTGAGAAGATCCGAAGAAAAATCCATCGCCGCCAAAGTGACATCAACTGAAATCTCTCCCCTATCACCTCTTGCAGCAGCATTTTCGTAAAAAAACCCATGAAATCAGAAACAATATGATGAAATCTAGTTGAAGCAAGCATTAATTGAGTACATTCAGGCCGACAAACCGAAGTTTAGCCGATTAAATTGATCAAAATCATGGTTCTTTTTTTAGGGTTTAGAAGAAGAAAAAAAAGGAAGTTTTGTTTCCCAGTGGGAAAGTGCGGTTCGGGTTTACTCTCCCTCCAAGAAGAAATTATTGATTTAAGTTGCGTTGTTGATCACTAATTTATTAAGTAGTCAATAATTTACCAAGTGCCAATTCTAAAAATTGAAAACTTACGAAATTTTTCATTATGCAGATGCATGGAACATTTGGAATTTATCTCTGAGTGGATTGGTCGTATTAGGGAGGTGAACTAGTCTAGAACTTTTTAATTGTTTTGTTCGTGTAATGTAAGTAATTGTTTTGTAAAAAGCTTGGTATATCTTCTATTCTTTGTAACACAGGGAATACGACTTTATAACCCTATTCTATTTTTATAAATAGACTGCATTCGCTTTGCGGATCCATTTGAATAAAAGAAAATAACGCATTCAAAGTGAAAATGTAAAAAAAGTTCTATCTTACCCCTCCATATCTAAAGTAAACAGGGGAGTCCAGTTATTAGTTATTAATTTTCTGTGGATCTTGGATCGAATTGGAAAATGGAAAGATTTGTACAAATTATACCTTTCGTCACTACTTTGTGGAAAATCGTTAGGTATGAATATGTTAGATATCTGTGACTTGATTGATGAAATAATATCTCTCTCCAAAAAAATATATTTTTTTAGACCGACACACAAAGAAAAAATGTTGTTGCGAATGAACAAGATATTGAGGAATTGTCCATGCGTAAGATCATAATTATTGATACGGGTCTTTTCCACATAAAAAGAGAATCTTTTGTTACAATCAAATATTTATGGAGAAACCACTTTAGTCTTTGTTTCAACTTGGTATCACCTCGGTTAGTCTAGGATTTGTTTTCTTTTTTGGTTTTTCCTTCAGTTGTATGTGTGTGTTAAGTCATTACGATTAACAGTCTTATATTCCATTTGATACAACTTCAAGTGGTTCTTATTGTTAGACGTCTCTTCCCTTTGGACAAACGTTCTTTTTGCTCTTCTTTACAAAGTTATTACCGAAAAACTCACTAGTCACAATTTTGTGCTTTAGAAAGTTCAGTTTCTCTCTTATTTGCAGGGTTATGATCCTGATGGTTTTACTAAGTGTCCACCAGTTAATTAGGAATGCGGATGACACTCCTAACCCTAAGTTTTTTTTCTTGATATCTCACTGATAAGTTGTTACTTGGATGAATTAGTAGAACGTAAGCATCACCACATTGTCGAAAGTGGAGTTATGTTACTCTCTCTAGCCTATGTTCAATTCCTTTTCTGGTTTGATATTTTTTTCACTGCCATTTCTCTCATGACAAATTTTCCTTTTTCCAACTAGTTCCAAATGCCTCTATGAACTTCTCTTTAAACTGTGCCAAATTACTTATCACTGCGTACTTTTGGTTGTTTTTGTTTCCTTCACATTCGTCTCTGCAGTCGCACAAAATAGGATTTTCGTATATTTATTTGTGTTTTCTTAGGGTACAATACTCACCAAAAAGACTACAAGTGTTTTCGTTTATCTACGGGTCGTGTTTATTGGTCTCGTGATGTTTTCTTTGTTGCATATCAGTTTCCATTTGTTGCCGCACTTGTATGTTTCTATCCTTCACGCCTCATTCACATGTATTTTTTTCTATCTCAATACTAAATCTACTATAACTCATACCACACTAGCACTGCCGATGTCAACACTATTTCTGCAGGTACATCACCTGCTTTTAGTTTGCGTTTAACCACCAATTTACCCATCAACATCTCACTGAGTCCAACTTCTTCTTTTCCCAAAACCATCCCTCTTGCTGTTGGAATATCTCAACTCTCCTATAGTTCTCCGGTGGACACCAGCTCTCATTATCCATCCGATTTTGTTACTGTTTCCCCAAAGATTGTATCTTTAAAAGCTTCTAAACATGCTAAGATTATTGATGACTTGTTTGAGCAGTCTTGTTATTCTCAGCCTAAGATAAATCCTAACTGGCGTCCTGATGTGGTTAAAGAATATCTTACCCACATAATTTTAAAGAATATTTTCTGCAAGTGATCTTTCAAATCAAGAGGTTAGATGATGCTACCATCAACTTACAGATCTCGCCTTGTTGTGAAGGGATTCAACCAACAAGAAGGCATTGATAATTGTGAGATTTTTAGTCTTGTTGTTAAACTTTGTATTATATAAGTTATATTAACTCTTGTTCATACTCCCTCCGTCTCACTAATAGATGACCTTCATTTTAAAAAATTTCCCTCTAAAAGTTGACATATATTATTAAACAAGGGTGTATATATCTAAAACTACCCTTTTAATGATTATTGTTAATATAAGAAATGTGTATAATTTGATAGCCATGTTTATATTCGTTACGTAGGTGTTTTAAAATACTTTTCAATGATATAAAGTTTACGAATATCCGTGGTATAGTTTGAGAGATATATCATTTCTAAATTTTACTAATTATTATCCATAAGGGTATAATTGGAAAAAAATACTTAAACATACTCCCCTTTCCTTATTGCCTTAAGAATTATGCAATCTTGAACTAGGTCATCTATTAGTGGGATGAAGGGAGTATTATTCTTGGTCATTTTTCAGCTTGGTATTTATATGGCTTTTGTCAATAACATTCTTATTGAGTACACACCAAAAAATCTGCGGTTCTTAATGGAATAGGTAACAAAGCTACTTTGCCGCCTGAAAAAACCCCTGAATACACATATTCTCAGCTTTTTGATCATGTCAGTAGGTTATATTGTTCTCTTTGTGGCCGCAAACAGGCTCTTCGAGATTGGTACATTCGTCTTAGTAGTTTTCTACGGAAATTTGGATTTATAAGCTCGCAATCTGATTCCTCATTGTTCATTCACCTGTCTGCTGATAGTATCATTTTCTATTGGTTTATGTGGATGGTATTATTCTCATGGGAAATTCAATGACATGTTTGCAAACCTTGTTGGATACCCTTCAACGTGAGTTTTCTATTAAGGATCTTGATCCTTTTTTGTTCCCTCATGGGATTGAGGACACATGGTTCCATATGGGCTATTTCTTTCTCAGCGTTGCTGCATTGAAAATATTCTTATTCGCACCAACATGCAGGGGGATAAACCAGTTAGCACTTCGTTTAACACGTCTAATGAGCTTGGTGGGTAGGATTCAATATCTATTTGTGTCCTGTTCTGACATTTCCTTTGCAGTCAACAAGGTATGTCAATTCATGCACCAACCTACTGAAGCTCATTTGCTTCATGTCAAACATATACTTAGGTCTTTGCATCACATATCCACTTTTGATATCCTTCTCTGCATGTTTCTTCTTTTCTTCTTAATTTTTCAGCTACACTGATGTTGATTGGGCTGGTGATCATCTTGATCGGCGTTCTATAAGTGGTTATTGTATATGTCTTGGTTCTAATCTTATATCTTGGAGTCCTCTGAAGCAACATATAATTTCTAGGTCTAGCAACAAAGCTGAGTATCGAGGCTTGGAAATTGTTGCGAATAAATCAATATGGATTGAATCTCTTCGTCGAGAACTTCGATCGAGCTCCTGTTGGTTTTCCTCCAACTCGTTGGTGTAGCAATTTGGGAGTAATTTATCTCACAATGAACTCAATTTTTCATGCAGAACCAAAACACGTTAAGATTGACTATCATTTTGTACGTGAAAGGGTTCAAAGTGGCAAGCTAGCTGGATGTTCGCTTTGTCTCATTCAAGGATCAAGTTGCAAATGTATTGTAAAATCAACTCCCAGGGATCACAATTGTATTCTTCGTTCTAAGCTTATTGTCATTGATCGTTCACTTAGATCGACGGGGAGTATTGGAAATAAAACCTAGTCCATAAGTTTCAAATTGTTTCATGATCGTGTTATGCTAGTAATTGCCTTGTAAAAATATTTGTATATCCCTTAGTCCTTGTAAAAGACGGAATACGACTTTGTAACCCTATTGTCTTATAAATAGATTTCTTTATCTTTGTGGATCTTATTCATCGAAAAATAGGGTTGTCAACGGATGCTATCGAAACGGATACTGGCTCAGCCAGTTCCGATATCCGATAAGTTCCGACGGAATCTTAAACTTCAAATCCGATTCCGTTTCGATAGATATTATCCGATAAATATCCGATAACTTACATAAATCTTAAAACTGTTTTTTCACTTCAAATTTTTCAGTTCATTTAAGCATTTTCAGTTCATAATTCAGTTCAAACACATATAAAACACATGCAAATGATCACAGTTTATAAATTACATGTTCTATTGTTCTTGCAGCAAAAGAAAACACAAAGAACCTGAAATATTTACTAGCATTGTCATTGACTCATTGAGATACAACCTGCAATGCAGCTTTCAAAGTACATCTGCATTTCAAAGAAACTAAAATTTGTTAGTTGGCAGTGTAAGTAATATGAAAGTAAAGGAAAAGAAAGGAAAGTTACTAACCTGTACTACTAGTACTAGCATTGTGATTGAGATCTGGCAACCAATCACCTAGGCAAAGCAATGCTTGAAAAACTTCTGGAAACAAAGAGCTTCTGTGTGTTGTAAGAACCCTGCCACCAGCACTGAACATGGATTCTGATGCTACACTTGTCACTGGAACAACCAACACATCTCTTGCAATCTTTGCAAGAGTTGGGTACTTAGGAGCATGATTTTTCCACCAAGCCAATATATCAAACAGACCTTCTTCTTTGGGTGTGCCTTTAATAAGCAATGGTTCTTCTAAGTATTTCTCCAACTCTGACTTCTGAACCTCAATCTCACTGTTTTTCATCATAAACTCATCATACTCATAGTCACTTCTAGTTGTTCTAGAAGTATCAATTTCAGTTGAACATGTTCCACCACTAGGTGTAGGCCCAAAATAATCTGCGGCTGTACAGTTACTATCACATTCATATGAAGAGAAAAGAGTATTGAGTGCTAAAAGAAATTTTTTAAACTGAGTTGCATATCCATCCACTCCATATAACTTCTTATAAACAAACTCTATCCATCTAGCCTTGTATCTTGGATCTAAAACTACTCCAATGCTCATCAATAAGTTACATTCCAATAACTATCAAACTTCTCCCTCATATTCAATCCCATATCCCTGATATACATGTGAGGACTAGATTCTCATTGCCTAATGCTCTTATTAATCTCATATACCCCATTGTAATACATATTTGTTGTTGGATAGTTAATCCCAACAAATTTGCTTGAAATAACATCAAACACTTCCAAACACTCACAAATATGTATTCCTTGTTGCCACTCCTCTGAACTTGGTAGTATAGTGAAATCAGAATCCAAATCAGCTAACCTGGAAAATCCTTGTCTCAAATCAATTGCTTCTTTAAGCATCTTAAAGGTGGAATTCCATCTAGTTTCCACATCTAAACTTACAGACCTTGCAGGAAGTTTAAGTTGTGCCAAAGCATTTTAAAACCTCTCTTTTCTATCATGTGAAGACTTGACATATTTGACACACTCTCGAATGCTTTCTATAAATCCAGAAGCTACTTTCATCCCACATAATACAACCAAATGCAATATATGATTGCTACACCTCATTTGGAATAGATCACCCTCAAGAACTAAGCAATTCTTGCTAGAAAGACATCTCTTCAGATTTCTCATCATAACATCATTGGCTTTAACATTCTCAGCAGCTAAAGCAAACAATTTAGTATCTATATTCCAATCTAAAGCTACTGCTTTCACAAAATCTGCAAGAACTTCTCCAGTATGTGGTGATGGCACTAAAATGTATGCTTGTGTTTTCTTGTTCAGTTTCCATTCATCATCTATGAAATGACATGTTACACAACAATATCCATTTTTGTATGTTTACAAGTCCACATATCAGTTGTTAAACTACATTTAGATGTGATTGAATCAAGTTGTTCTTGTAGTCGTTCTTTGAACTCAACATACAGTTTCACAATGTCTTCCCTAGTTGTATTCCTACTATAACACTTGGAAGAAGGATTCAAAGATCTAACAAACTCTCTAAAATATCCATGCTCAACCATATTTACTGGATAATCATGTTTAGCAATCATCATAGCAACAAGTAACCTAGTAGCATCAAGATCATATTTCCAATTAGCTAACTTAGTTTATGTGTTACCTGTTTTGATAGAAGTAATTTTTCTTTGTCCAGGCTGATTCTATGGCTTCCTGTTGCAGGAATTAAGATGTGCTCTCAAGCGGCTGGTTCCTTTTGCACTTGCTGCTTCAAATCTCTTCTTACAATGACTGCATACACCTATAACTTCAAGCACCTTCTTCCCATCTGCTCCAATTTTTGTAGTAATAATCCTTTCAAATTTATTCCATACATCAGACCTTGTTGTACGTAATTATTTATTTGCTTCAGTTATAAGTGGATCTTCCTCTTCTTTTCATTCTTCACTGGGATGAATCACAGAGACAGAGTTCATTTCTGAACCTTCCTGCAAGGTCTATATATTTTCTTCTTGTAAATGTGAATGTGATGCAACTGATGAAGTTGAGGTACCCAATTGATTTGATGTTCTTTGACTTTGTGACATCACCCTGAAATGAACAGAATCACACGTGTTAGTTCAATACAGGCTTACATTGCCAATGTAACATTATAACCTTAGCATCTTACAAGCTTAAAAGTTTTGAGTAGACAACACGACAAATCTTAGACAGAATGCCGTCGGATTTCAGTTTTATTATTAAAAGTTCCAGTTAAACCTCTTCATAACTCATAACTAAAGAAAATTTTAATACAAAGCCACTTTTGCCGAGAACTGACCCTATCATGCATTCCCACCGATAACCAAGTAACATGATAATTATCATCAAAGTATGAATCATCACCGATAACCAAGTAACATGAAGTCGTTTACACAATAACTTAATAAAGTTCAGTTGTTTTAGTTTATACGATATCACTACAATTATAAACTAGAAAGCAGTAATCCATTGATCAGATCATAACCAAAATTTTATCATATATTCACAAATATAACAAATACATTATGCAAAAAATTTATAAAAAAGTAACAGTTTGATATCAATTTACGACTGATTTTATATACTATAAAGGGACTGAATTCTGACAGACATGACTAAGAAAATACCATATTTGGGGTATTTAACATGATTCATTTGTTTTGAAATTTTTACAGATGAATCATCACCAAAATGGGTTACTCACATTCAAAAATCAGACAAATCAATGCTGTCTAAGTGCCTCATTCTAATTTCAAGAACTCTGCGACATTGCACAAATTCTGCACTATAGTTTTCTGACATACAAAGTTTCTGTAACCTCCCCAAGTCTGATCTTCCTGAAATTTTGTACGAGTTCTTCTGACATATCTAAGAATAAGATATCCAAATATCATTGACTTCTAACAGTTAGATCTCAACTTATAATTTTAACAGTGCATCTATTATAAATGTCAAAAAGGCAAGTTCGAAATTCAAGCTAGGCTTCCATGACCTAAACTTAGTTGCCAAGAGTCTGTTATACCAAATTTATAATTTCATGTTCAATTAAACCCCATATTTGAAGTTGAATTTTATTAAACTAGGGTTACAAGAAGTATTGTGTAAACATCAAATAATAAGAAATCTCTAATTTATTTCATGAACCCTAGAATCAAAATCAAAATCAAAGAGAACAAGCATGAATCACAAATTCCATTGAGTACGTACAGAGAACCAAAATACATAAAAGTGGAATTCAAAACAGTACTAAAGAAGGATTTGTCTATACCTTTTTCTTCTGTACTTTTGTTGTGGCGATAGAAGAAGAAGAAGGTGGTGGTGATGGAGTGGTGCCGTTGAGAGAGATGGTGGTGAAGAGAAAGCCGAGACCGAGAGAGATGATGGTGGTGAATCTCCTATTCTGTTCACTGAAGTGAAGAAGAGGGGGAGAAGGAAAAGGACTACTGAAGAACTAGAGAAGAGAAGTGACGAAGAAGAGGGGGTAGCCGGGTAGGTTTAGTCTTTAGTACTTTTTACGTACGCCCCTTATAGTTATCGGTATCGGATATTATCGGACGGATACTGGCTAAGCCGGTTCCGTTACGATAACACGAAAATATCCGATAGAATATCCGTATCCGACATCCGATATCCGTTATATCGGATAATATCCTATAGGATCCCGGGTTTTCATAGACGGTTATCGGATTTCGGATTGAGATTGATATCCCTATCGAATAATTATTTTAATATTTATCTCAACTAATCGATGTATTATATTAAAAAAGTTATACTCTCTGTTTTTACGAAAGTATTATTATTTTTTTATTTTAAAATAAAAAATGATAGTAACACTTTTATAAAAATGGAGAAAATAATTAATATTTAATTAAAATATGATTGGGAGAGGAAAAGTTGACCAAAATATTGAACGACATCAGATTGATGAGAGGAATTCAAAGAAGTTGACTCTTTAACAATTGATTACTCTAGGATTTAAATCTTAAACTTGGGAGGATAATACATCTGAACCAAGGTAAGGAAAACTTACATGAATATCGATCATTTTTCCTTTTTACATATTTAGATTGTGTAATGTGGAATTTTGATTAGTCCAGGGAGATTAGTAAGTTACTATTTAAACGAAAAATGAGTAGATGAAAGACATTTATATTTGCATCGGTAATTTATAACTCTAGTAATATAATGAATGAGAACTTGATGTTTAAAACAACGATCGTGATCTTATATTCAGAAGCATCTATAGCCATTGGGTTAAGCGTAGAAACGAATATTAATCATGTGGATACAGTTCGTGATCATACAATATTTGGTGTTAAGCCAAATTACGTGCTGATCACATTTGACTTACTTGAAGCATCTAATAGAAATTAAGTTACATTTGATTAGTCTACTATTAGACTATTTAATAAGAAAACAAGTAAAGTGTTGTCCATGTTTGTTTTGATGCATAATTCGTTCTGTTTTTTGTCAAGGTATAGACTACGCGTTACTTGTCTTGTTACCAAAAGTAAATCCCAAAAAATTGTCCACCCAACATGCCAGATGTTGGGGACAAAATGATGTTCGCCCGAAGTGACGTCATCACGTCCCGAAACGATATCATCATCCCGACCGTTCCAGCTTGTCCCGATGCTATCCTTTCCCGAAGTGACGTCATCATTTCTCACAGTGACGTCAGCAATTTCCGTTCCAACTGGTGCCCGATCTGTCCTGTCCCGAACATGCTGTCCCGATCCGGTCATTTCCGCTGGACCAAGTCAATCCCGATGGACCAACTCAATCCCGCAAGCCAGGTCCGCAAGCCAGATCCGCAACCCGTTCCCGCAAGCCAACCAGACTAGCCCAGATTGTTTGAGGGAAAGCTGGATAAGAAGATAAGGTGTACAGGTGGACCCACATGGAGTTGCCACTTCACCAACACATTTGACACGTGGAAGCATTCTTCAAATGACACATCAGAGGGGACTTTCGGTTAAAAGAGGGAAAGAAAGGACGAAAAGGGGATCAGCTTCTTCTTCACTTCAACTTCATCTGACTGTAAAACCAGAGCAACAATGGAGTTTTTGTATTTGTAACCCTTAAATTGATCAATAAAATCCTCTCAACTTCACTACCCGTGGACGTAGGCCATTCATGGCTGAACCACGTTAAATCACTGTGTCAATTTCTCTTCTTTTTGATGAATTTAGATGATTGATTTTGGTTGTTTTTGCTGATGAGATTTTTGGCAGAAACAATTTGGCGCTAGAATGAGGGGGTGTTTAAAAGGATTTATCTTACCTATTTGAAGAAATTTAATGGAGTTCAAAAGATGTAATACAGGAGAAAGAGATAACAGAAGTAGAATTAGGAAATGGGAGAAAAGAGAGAAAAGTCACGATATTGACAAACTCAACATCAACAACTTGAATTCTCTCCAGAAAAAGTTTTAATTGCTTAATCTATTGCTTTGCTTTGATTACAGTTGATAAATCTTGGTTAAAAAATCAAGTTTGCGAAAATGATTTTTGGTTTTTTAATTGCTCAATCTTATTATCAGCTAGGTTTGGTTTACAAAACCCAGCAAATGATTTTCGAAAGCTTTGAGTATGAATGTTTTGCTTGATTTGGGTATTTCTCCCCTATAAACAAAACCGATCGAGACTCTATTTGCGTTTTAAGAGAATGAATCAATGAGATTGATGAGTGCTTTTCAGAATATTTGAATGAGTAGAAAATTGGGTATGTCTCAATTGCAGGAAAGGTAGTGTAGAATGGCTTGGAATTCAACCCCAATGCAGTATCTCCATAATTAGCAGAATGCAAACAAGGTGTTTGTGAAAATGCTTTAAAGACAACAACAATCCACAACAATATCATCATCATTTGCTCTACACCTGAGAAGCAGAAATCAAGTGAATCAAAGGGAAATCGGGGGTGGAGCTCAACTGATTATGCACTGCTCTTACCGACACATGGGTTTGTAATATCATGTTAAATACATGCCGTGAACAGGTTATACCTTCCAATCTCATCTTTGATTTCAATTTCCATGCTCACAGTAAAATTTGAGTACTTGTTAAATTGGGATTTTTAATAAGTGAAGTGCTTAAAATCTAATTTAGACTATATGGAAGCATGGGTTAACTCCAATTTTCATCACTTTCATGTTTATGAATTTAATTTGTGTGGATTGATCATAGGGTTCCTCATGTGATTTTGGGTTTTTTCCCAATTTAATATGTCACTTGTATGCAAGCAAGCTCTACTTTAACAGGTTCAAGATGTGTAGAAAACTCCATTCTCACTAGAAATGTTGGTCTTTTAAGTTTTCTATGATGAAACCATCAGTATATTAGCTCATCCACTTGATTTAATATGTTGTCTGATGAGTGAATGATTGACTACCTGCACATAACTCAACTGTGAATAAGCCTCACTGTGATGCAATTTTGTAACTTATAATGTGAACATGAATGGAGAAGTGAGATTTTCTTTGTTTGTGAAAATATCTGGTTGATACATATGTTGTTCAAAAAAATACTTATTGACTGTAATCATCATATTCATTTACTTGTTTTCTCTTACTAACTTACCTGATAATCAGAACTTCCCATTTACTTGAATGAATGCATCTAGTTGATTGTTATATTTCCTGGAGCTTCCATTAGTTCTTAAATGATTGGTATAGCTCTAATCAAATGATTGCATCTAGTTGTTCCTGTACTTTCAATGAGGAAATGAGTTTTCAATATATGATGAAGTTTCTTCTTATTCTTCTAATGTTAGTCAAGCTCAAAGATGTTTCAGGTAAAGAGTACAGATTCTAGTTCAAATAATTTTGAGCAGAACCCAATAAGCAG
>JAJJMC010025027.1:467801-489259 GCA_023531435.1 Papaver californicum
AATCCTGTAAAACCTGTTGAGTCGCTATTCCCTAAAGCTTCAACAGTTCAACGGACAATGCTAACAAAGCCGCGAAGATCGATTCCTCAAACAGCTGAGAGGGTTTTAGATGCTCCACAAATTATCGATGATTACCAATTGAGCTTGCTTGACTAGGTAGTAGCAATGTGCTTGCGATAGGTCTTCGATACACTATGTACTTGTGCGATGCGACTGAGTCATCTACCACTGAACTTATGTCTGTTGATGAAGACACTGGCCCTATTACAAGTGATAGCTGGGCTCCCGATGGGCGTCATATAGCAGTTGGGTTGAACAATTCTGAAGTTCAACTATGGGATTATGCATCTAACAGACTGTTGAGAACACTACGAGGTGGTCATCAGTTTCGAGTTGGCGCAATGGATTGGAACAAGCACCTCCTTCAAGACATCACCCTTCTTATGATGAGAATGTGATATAGAAAGAAAATATGAAATGTATCTCCAGCAGCAGTTGCAATAAGCAAAGAGATTTTTCAATGCACCTGCAATTCGTTTTCTCAACGAGCTAAGTATCAATTATGTATCAATTATTAGAATCACATCATGATACCTAGTTGTTTTTCTACACTAGTTGTTTCATTTCAAATAATTGGGCTGTTTCAAGATTAAATGATGTTTAAGTTAACTTGAAGATAACATGAGGCATGTTTTGAATTTTTAAATCCTGCCCTTCTTGTTGGTGCTCTAGATTAACATTGGAAGTTGAGAAAAATTTGATCTCTTTATGCTATGCGTGATGTTTCTTCCTGCCATGGAATGGCTAAATTGTGGCATGAACTTGATATGTTTTTGTCATAGAATGAATGCTTGAATTGCAGGGCAAAACTGATTGAAATAGCCTGAATTAGGCTGGAATAGCCAGAAAACAAGCAAAACTCTGCTGCATTTTCTTTACAGTGAGTCGACTCATTGAGTTTGATCCAACTCAGTTGAGCAAGACCAATTAGACCGAGTGAGATTAGCTGACTCGGCTAACCCATCTTTCCCTCTTAACCTTTTGACTGTTAATTGACTTTCAGTTGACCATTAGTTTGCCTCAGATCTCTTTGCTTCTGATTTTGCATGATAAAAAAAATAAAAAAATAAAAAAATAAATAATAATAGTAATAATAATTATAATAAATTAAATTAAATTGTTATAGCTAGATAATTTTTATCACAGCTTCAACAGATGGGTGAGGACATCCGTTGATCCGCAAGCATTTCTAAAAAGATAAATATATACTATCTTTTTTAACATTTTAATTTTAATTTTCTCTTAATTGCTCAAAAAGCATGAGCTTATTTGATTTGTATACACATCATCTGTATAATGAATTAGATCATTAAATTTGTTCAACTAGTACCCATGGTATATATTTTAATTGAATATTACAAACTTTCATACATTATGAATTGATCATTTGCTTTCAATAGCATCTGAATCACATGTGATATCATGCACAATGATAATTAACCACATAATCATAGAAACCTATTGATTTAATATGATAAATTTTTAGTCTGAACAAATTCTAATTTGTTTGATTAGATTTAATAGTGATATTTAATTAAAAGCATGAAAATCATTTTTAGCTTGTACCCATTTAATATTATGAAATGTTTAAGACATTTTTATGAAGTGTGAAGATACCTATGAAGGACACTTCAGAGATGCGGCAGCTATGCAATAATGATGCATTGGGGGGCATGCTATAAAGAAATCAAATTTTTAGCTGTGAAATGAGTAAAATACTACACGCCAATTAGGTATTTTATTTTAATAATTTATTAATGCTAAATAGAAATAATATATTTCGCTACTTTATGTTATATGCCTTGTACTTCTTAACATAAGGCAGCAATTAATACCTTAAATGAGCCTTCAAGAAATGATACTTCAAATGGCTCATACTTCACGAAGAATATTCAATAAATACTTCAATTTATTCTGAACTTCTTTGAAAGGCGATACCTCTTATACTTCTTGCGGCAATCTGAACGCTCCTACAGGAATTATCATTTAAAAATGGGTATCTCTTTCAACCTATCATTAAATATTTCCGGAAGGCGAATACTTCTACATTCGTATACTTCTGATCTCTCAAACAACGATTACTTCGGAATAAAATGATATTTCATCTGGATATTTCTCATGTCTTATTTAAAATATATTTCATATTTTCTTTCTATATATGCTTCTCATGTATATAGAAGAATATGGGATGTCTTAAATAAGAAATGAGAAATGAGAAATATCTTGATGATTTTCAAGTATACTTCTCATCTACATTTCAGGTATATTTCTTACCGATATTTCTCCGTTCAGGAGACAAGAAAAGACCAGTGGGTACTTCCCCAACGAGGGAACTCATGTAAGAGTCTTGAAATAAGGCTAATGGGTCCATCCCCAAAGAGGGGACCCATGTAAGAGTCTTAATAAAATGATGGACCACACATAATTTACTCCATGCCCGAGATAAATTAGGCGTGTGTTCCTACTGAGCTCAGTGGCTAGAGAAAATTTATGGGACACATTAATTTACTCCATGCCCGAGATAAATTAAGCGCGTGTTCCTACCGAGCTCCGTGGCTAGGAGACATGATAAGACTATTGGGTCACAGAACCCATGAAAGAGTCTTGATACTTGATAAGACTATTGGGTCACAGAACCTAAGTAAGAGTCTTGATACAAAAATTGTACGTTCGGGACCAACCCTGTATCTTACCCCTGGATCGGGTTTGTTTCGTATGTGTGGATCTCGAATGTCATAACTCCATGGAAAGAGGTGCTTCGTTGTAAAAAATTCCAACCCAGGGTACAAAGGAACCTTGCGGTTGAAAACTAACGATCAGTATATATATATATACAAAATTTTGTTTTGCAGGGACAAAAATGCAACATAAAATGAAAATGCACAAGCAACATCAACCACCACATTATGATTCGGACGAAACGAGAAGTCGTTTTCTTAAGAGTTTTTCTTCAAACAACTCTCAACAAAAGGGGGCAAGTTGTTGGGGACAAAATGATGTTCGCCCGAAGTGACGTCATCACGTCCCGAAGCGACGTCATTATCCCGACCGTTCCAGCTTGTCCCGATGATATCCTGTCCCGAAGTGACGTCATCATTTCTCACAGTGACGTCAGCAATTCCCGTTCCAACTGGTGCCCGATCTGTCCTGTCTCGATCCATCATGTCCCGAACATGCTGTCCCGATCCGGTCATTTCCGCTAGACCAAGTCAATCCCGATGGACCAACTCAATCCCGCAAGCCAGGTCCGCAAGCCAGATCCGCAAACCAGATCCGCAACCCGTTTCCGCAAGCCAACCAGACTAGCCCAGACTGTTTGAGGGAAAGCTGGATAAGAAGATAAGGTGTACAGGTGGACCCATATGGAGTTGCCACTTCACCAACACATTTGACACGTGGAAGCATTCTTCAAATGACACATCAGAGGGGACTTTCGGTTAAAAGAGGGAAAGAAAGGACGGAGAGAGGATCAGCTTCTTCTTCACTTGAACTTCATCTGACTGTAAAACCAGAGCTCCAATGGAGTTTTTGTATCTGTAACCCTTAAATTGATCAATAAAATCCTCTCAACTTCACTATCCGTGGACGTAGGCCATTCAGGGCTGAACCACGTTAAATCACTGTGTCAATTTCTCTTTTTTTTGATGAATTTAGATGATTGATTTTGGTTGTTTTTGCTGATGAAATTTTTGACAGAAACACCAGAATTGAGGTACATAATCTCATTACTTGGCTATTTAATAGTTTTATATATTCCTTGCAAAAAATTTATTAGATTCTTGCAATCTCGTTTTATGTAAAAATCTAAAAGAGACCTTTCAACTGCCTATTTTCCCGCTTCTAACTGACCTAGAGCTTTTATCTCTTTTGAAGATGTTTGTTATTAAAGGGCTTGCTCTGATTGGTCCATAGGTACCTACTGAATCACAGAAACACGTACTAAAACCTGAGTTAGATAAAATTGAAATCCAAGACCTACTGAAGTTTATTTTTAAGGTATTTGTAGTAGGTGGAGTCCATTAATTACTAAGGAGTGTAACATTGTTGCATCTCTCATTATTTAGAGCATATCTGTTTAAGTTTGTCACCTCCCAAATACTTAGAAATCTCTAAACTGCCTAAATGGTTAAAACTGCTGAAGTTTCTTTTTGCTGGAAATTTTTTATAAATATTTCTTGCCAGATTATCAACATTTGGGTGCATTTTGCTCTATACTTGATGAATCTTCCTCTCACTTACCCCAACTTTGATAATGCTGATAAACTGTTCCACCAACATAAGTAGTAAAAGTAGCTGGGCAGTGAGGTAGCATCCAGAATGATCTAGCAATGCTAGCAGTCAAAGAAAATATGGTGTAGAGATTTATAGGTGTTACATAGGATACACACTTAGGATCAACATTTGAGATAAAATGAGCCAATTTTTGTTATTATTGGAAGAGTATTATTCTGACATTTGTAAATCACCAGAATTTCCAAAACTTTGCAGATTCATAAATGTGGGAGAAAGAGGAATTTGCCAATTTTTAAGAGTTTATGTTCAACATAAATACTTGAATTCTCTAGTGAAGTGTTTACGTTCCCTATAAGAATATTATTGTACAAATATATTTGATTGCAAAAGCTCAGTATCTTTATTGGAACTACATAGTACGATATTCGATTCGAAGTGCAATATGCTATGAATCTAGAGAAGGTATTATAGATTAAACGGATGTTCCACTTATGAGTAACTGAATCAATTAATTCATTTACATATGTTAGATTACTATTTATGAGACAAATTTGCCTAAGATTTGCTGATGCTGACGTACCTGGATTCTCAGTTGTCAGACCAAATATTAATAAATTTTCCAATCTCCTATTTCCCGTATGTTGTAATGAGACACAATTTTCATTTTTATTTTGCTGGTATTTTCAGTAAGTTTCCAGGACATCTCAACAAGCATTGTTATATTTTCCTTATTAAAGTATCTAAACCCCAAACCTCCCTGAGATAGAGGTTTGCAAAGGTTGTTCCAAGATTTTGGATATATAATTTTGTTAACCAGGTCCATTTTCTACCAGAAATCCCTTTGAAGGGCATTTATCTCGTGCATTATTTTCCTAGAGATGATAAAATATCCCATTTGAAAGATATGTAAACTAGCTAGAACATATTTGTTTAAAAATATTTTTCTAGCCTGAGAAAGCAACTTGTTTTTCCAGCAATGAATTTTCCTTTCCATCTTTTCCACAACTGTATCAAAGGTTTTTAATTTTTTATAAATCAATGATAAGAGGTGCCCCTAAATAGAAATCCTTTAGGTTAAATCTTTTGATTTTCAACAGCCTAGTCATTATTCTTTGATTCCCACGATAGATTTTTTTTTTACTAAAAATCAGTCTAGATTTAGAAATTTTATCATTTAGCCAAAACATTTCAAAAACTTATCAATAATATTTAGAAAATGTTTGCAACTTTGCAGATCCATATTAATAAAGAGGAGGCAGTCGTCTGCAAACAAAATGTGTGATACAAGAAGACTATTCCTAATAATTTTGACTCCAATTTTTTTTCCCACTAGTTAGATGAAGACTATAGAAAACCTTCATACAAACAATAAGAAGATAAGGTGATAAAGGGTTTCCTTGCCTTAGATTTTTATAAGGTTTAAAACTTTTACAAGGAGTGTTATTGAGCAATACCTAAATAGAAGATGTAGAAGTGCACAAAAAAATTATTGCATAATCTTATAGGTTTGAAATCTCCTGGCTCCTTTGGAGTTTTACCAAAAGGTATAAAGAACATTAAAGTCTTATTGATTTCAGGACATTCAAAAAAAAGATATTGGCTCATCAGGATAACCTAAGGACAAACAATAAACCAGTTATACATAAAAAAAATTTACTGGAAACCATGTGGTCTTGATGACTTGTTTGGATTTATTTCCTTTACTACAGTTGAAATTTCTTCAGGTAAAAAGATGAGCAAACCGAAGAGATTATCATTCTCTAATACATCAAGGGCCTAATATGTGAGAAAGTATATGAATCATACTAATAAAAGAAACAATAAAGAGATATTTGAAGTATTTAATAAAGGCATATTCTTGACATTAGCATTAGCCTCATCAGATGCCTTAATATAGTCATTTTTTTAGAGCGAGGGCAATGAGATAAAACACTCTACCTCATACAAAGCCAAGTATTGGAAAGGTGAAACAGAGGTTTGGCCACTATATGAACAAGTATCAAAACACCCTACACCGTGAAGAGTTTTTTCTTTCCTTAGAAAAATATTTTATATAAAAATACAACAAAAAAAAAAAACTTCTATGTGGGAAAAAGACAAAAAAAATTTGGGAAATCTCAGATGCACAAAGTGCGCCATGGAGTTGCTCACTATCCAACATTACTTCAAGTGAAGTAGAACTTAAAATAGTTAGTGGATTTCAGAGTAGTTACTACTCTCACAATGGGCCAAACTAGACATCACTGATTCAGTTTGTTATTAAAAACTAGATGTTATGTATTGGGCTTATTTAACTCCTTATGAAAGTTAGTTTTAATTTTTGATTTGGTGTGATACGTCATGGGTTTTCGTTTTCAGTTAGGTTTACACCTTTTTCTTTTTGGATTCCTAGCGTAGTCACGATTTCTGAATATGGAAGGTTCACGATTTTGGAATCGAAATACTAACGAATTTCAAATTGAATTTGGTTTTAGAGTCTATTCATTAGAGTTTGAAGCACAATAAGACAGGAGTTTCCTTTTTATTATTTTTTTCTCCTAATTTTTTTAAACCAATCATATGTTGCCAAGTGTCCTTACCAAAACTCTCGTTTCACAAAAGTCTTATTTCGGCTAATAGAAAATGAGAATTTCCTCACCGTTCAATGTGGGAGCTTTATTTATCTAGGCATTTAAGTGTATAGATAATGACATGTTAGTATTTTGTACTCTTTTCAATTAAAACTATCAGATCATCTCCAGATTGTAGTTTAGTTATATCGTCCCAAGTATTATAAATATTTTCTAGTCATTTCATTTTTAGGGTTTTCCTTAGAAAAGGCAGAGCCACTTTGTGCACGATTAAGTTTGGATCAGACAATGGACAGATAATGAAAGCTGATTTAAGGGATTTCAATCTCATGTAAAACAAATAAGGTCATCAAAGAGTAATTTCAATAACCCATATCCAAATATTCTTAACAATGGCTAGTCCCCTTAATTATTTAGTGTTAATGTTTTAATTAGATTAGTTAATTTAGTCTTAGTTGTTATATTATATTAATAATTTTTATTTATAGTTAGTGATTGAAGAATTAGAATAATTGTATTGGATTTTTAGAGGGAAGAAAAAATTAAAGAAAAAAAATAGATTTTTTATGGAAAATCCAAAATTTGATTCACTACAAAAATAAGTGATTATGGTGAGAAATTTAAGATGGGTGAATCTTTATATCACTAAAAGAATGAATTTTGTAAAATTTTCAGTCCTATTTACGACCAGGTTTGTACTTAAAACCCAGCCTATACATTATTCACGGATAGAAAAATGATGAAGTCCTAGCCGTATCTGGATAAAATTGGGGAAAACCCAATCGTAACCCATTTACGGTTAGGTAAATCATTTCTTAACCTGGATGTATATATTTGCCTATTTAACTGTTTTGTTACGACCAGGTTGTATAAAAAATAACTCAGCCGTAGAAATATCGACCAGGTCTAGAGGAAAAAATCCCAGCCGTAAAAGTTTATGTATATTGATATTTGAATCTACAGTCGGGAATAACCTTTTACGGCTAGGAAGTTTGCGATAAATTTTTAAAAACATAGGTTACATCTAGGTTCAATGATTTTGTAACCGTAAGAATTCTTTAACCCAGTTATGGATGAGAGTTTTTTTTCTAGCCGTAAAGCGTGAAAAAAATAAACCTACAACTGGGAAATTGGTCTTTTTTGAACCTAGCCGTAGGTGGTTGTAGATGGTGGGTTTTTGACAAGGATAAAATAGTAAATTACCTCTCAAGAATCTGGTCTAAGAAATACTAAACTTTAAAATTATGCAAAAGAATTCTCAAGCAGGCACTTATCCCTGCTTATCCCTGCTTATCCCTGTCTTCTCTTTATATGTATGGCCAATTACATATATGGCTAAAATTACTGAATGTATCAAACATTCATTACTGTAAAATCAGAACAACATTGGCGCTCACTACAATATTCCCAGATGTTTTATGATTTTTAAATAAAATCTCAAGCTCCTAGATTGATTGCCCATAGTATAGAGCAATTTGATTATTATTTTGGCGCTATAAAACTATCAGAACAACATTGGCGCTCACTACAACATTCCCAGATGTGTTATGATTTTTACATAAAATCTCAAGCTCTTATATGAATTTTCCACTAGTATAGAGCAATTTGAGTATTATTTTGGCGCTACAAAATCATTAAAACAACACTGGCGCTCACTACAACATTCCCAGATGTTTAATGATATTTACATAAAATATGAAGCTCCTAGATGGATTGACCACTAGTATAGAGCAATTTGAGTATTATTTTTGGGGCTATATTCCACATTTGAATTCCCAAAAATTACCGTTGTTAATACTTATACTCAATTGGGCAATATTAACCTACTAAAACACCTATATAGTTTTATATAGGATTTATTAGATTAAAGTACCACATCTGTGCTTAAATTCAAAGTCAAAATTGTGAAAAACACAATTTCATAGCTTCTACTAGCTCAAAATTCTACCTCAGTCACATTAATCTTTTACCTAAAGAGACAACTAATACAAATGAGTGAAAAAAAAAAATTCAATTTAGGGTTTTGAAACGCTTCGCAATACTTATAAACGTATCAAAAGCGTGTCAAAAAGTATTTCAAACCCTAATTAGGATTTGAAAATAAAATAGCAATACTTATAAACGTTTCAAAAGTGTGTCAAAAAGTATTTCAAACCCTAATTCCGAAAAAGGGAATTTAACCCTAATTTTTCAAATGCTCCTTACTTTTACTTGTGCGTCTTGCTTCTCAGGCCAGGCTTGCACACCTACTCAGAAACCAAGCGTGGACATCATGCTTCTCTCCAAAATTTGGTATTTTACTATTTTTCCTTCAACATGTGAGGCTGAGCACAAGAGTAAAATGTGAGCTTCTTGCCTTCTGGCCAAACACTTTCAAACCCTAATTTTTGCCAATGTGTGCGCCTTAGCCAAACAACTAAGCTTGCGTGACTATTCTCAAGGAAAAATTTGCACGCCTTCCAAAAAAAAGACAATTCACACAACTTGTTTCTTGTCAAAATTGACAATTTTACTCTTTCACCCTCAACATGTGAGGTTGAGTACAAAGAGTAAAATATGAACGTCTTGATTCTTGTAAAATATGAACGCCTTGCTTCTTGTTAAAAACTTAACGACTTGCTTGTCACCAAAAATTAGCATTTTACTCTTTTACCCTCAACATTTGAGGCTAATTATAAAGAGCAAAACATGAGACTCTTGCTTCAAGACAAAAGTTAGACCCTTTCCCTCTTCCTTCACGTGAATAATTTGGTTTCGCAAATTAGGGTTTTGATAAACTTCAAAACCTAAGCTATGCTAGACTTCTCTTACATATATCTTCGTATGAGGCCTCACACATAATTTTTAATGCTCAGCAGCATACACTTGTTTTTAAAAAATAAACATGTCAATACAAAATTGACTAAGATGGACACACTGCTCCTCATACACAAATAAATACATATTATTTTATTCTAGTATGCTAGACTCATCAGACACATTGCTACAATTTATTTTATTCTAGTATGCTAGACTAATCATCTAGTCAAGCAATACATCTTTATTTTAGGCTGCCAGACTCAACAGCTAGTCAAGCAAGACAAATCTTTAGTCAAGAGACCCATTGAGCAGGTCTCAATTGATTTGACATCAGTAGTGTTTAATACTACAATATTACACGAGACATCAAATGTCACAAATGGGGGGATACTCACTAAGGGATTGGTCCGGCGGTCTACGACATGTGGTGCAGCAGTGCACCCACTAAAGAGAAATTCTGGAAAGTTCGAGCAGAAGTTTAGTAGAGGAGTGGCAAGTTGAGTAACTGACTATCCATCCTTGATCGAAGTGGAGAGCATTTGTCAACACGTTCACCACCTTCTCCACTTCACTACTCAACTATCAACAATTTCTATTGAAAAAACAACAAGTCTAAACAAGTCTAAATTGAACAAGAACTCTAAATCGAACTCTGAGACAAGTCTAATATCAACTCGATCATTCAACTTTCTCACACAGAGCATTGTTCATAGATATTCACACCATTTACATCCTATAGAGCCTGATACTCTGACCTCAACCTTCTCTTGCTTTCCTCCCTAAGACCAACCTTTCTCTCTCTTATTTATGACTGAAGCAAGAATGGAACGTCCATTGCTTGGTTTAGGACAGGATTGTACAGATTGATCTCTCGAATCTAAAAAAAGTACTTCAACAATACAAATGTTTAAGGATTGACGAATTATCACCTACTCATCCATTTTTTTCTGAATTAGCCCTCAATTCGTTTTTTCTCAAGATGGTTGGTCTCAGGTCTGGATCAGAGACTACTCCTAACATGAACTCTGCTAGTGGTAGCATTCTGAGAATCATATTTATAATAACCACAATCGCACTGTGTCTAACTAGTAGACAGTGGCAAATACGGGTCGAACCCACAGGGAGCAGGGACAATACTGCAATCAATATTTCTAATTGACTAATCAAGGATGATACTTTTATGTTTTTGGATTTTCGAAAATGCAAATGAACGAGAAAATAATAAAATAAACTAGCTAAAATATACAATGTGATCAAGTAGAGAGGGCACTAGGGTTTTCGGTTTTCACCAATTTGATATATAGAACTCACATCTAATCTCCAAAATTATCTTTTCACCACTGTAATTTTCTTCACTTCAAAGTTGGCATTGCTAAAATTGAGGCTAGTCCGTCATAGATGCTCTTTCATCAATCGAAAGTATATCCCATCAAATGTTACTAAGCATGTCATATAAATTTAAAAGAATAAATAATCAGTAGAGCTATCTAACCAATATATAGTTTCAAAGAATCAAATATCGATTTGTTAGCATACACCGTCAAAGAATCTAATCCCAGAACGATATATCAAACGGAAAGCATATATGATCAATTCCACTTTTTTTTGCAATAATTAATCAAGCTAACAATGAAGATAAATTACTAAACATTTAAACCATTTATTTATGAGTTTTCCATAATTAAAATTGGTTTTACCCAAAAACTTAGTCACAAAATCTAGCAAAACATGGAGATGGGTTTCTCAAAACCCATTAAAAAGAATTAACAAAAAATAGAGTGAAAGATTAAACCCTTATTTGTTCCTTTTCCACTTATGGGTTCTGTCCTCTTCTTCCTTTCTTGTTCTCTGCGCCTTCAAAACTCCAACCCCAGGAAATCACATCCTCCAACCCTTTCCGTCCAGAATACAACCACTCTACAATCTCGATCCAGCCCCAAACTAAACTCTCATTCTCCCCCCCCTTTCAATCAATCAGAGCAGAGCTTTTCCCCATACTCTCTCCCTTCCAATCAATCAACACCTTTCTCTCCCCTCCAATCTCTTCTACGCCTCCAATCTACCCCCTCTCTCCTCTGTCCCTTATTTTCTTTTTTTTCTTATCTCTTTTATACTCTAACTCTTCTGCACGGTCAAGTCTACTCCACCACGTCAGTCTCTGTTTACTCTCCATCTATCGGTCCCACTTTTTTTTTTTTTTTTTCATATTTTCTCTTGTTTTTAACCGAGCAACCAACTTCACCTTACCACCTTACCTCTCTCCCACGTTCCCCACCCTTCACTTTTTATTCTCTCACCTTTTATACTCTCAGACTTCCAAACTCAAAAGAATTCTGACTTCGCCCACGTGCTACTCCATTTCCTACTTTGTCTCACTTCTTCTCTTTTCATACACGCTAAATCATCCACAGCCAATTTTATCTCTTCCGAAACCCCACAAGAAAATCTGCCCAATTTCTTTCTTTAGTGCCTAGGCTAACCACGTGCACTCTCTCTACTAGACCCCACTTCTTTCACTCGGTTGATAACCTTTCTCAGTAGTCAGACTTTGTCTCACTTTTTCTGCTGCCTTTAACAATTAGTTAAATCTACTTTGTTTATGCCACCTGCGAAAGACCAACCCTAATCCAGTCTCTGATTTCTTTTTCACTAAAACAATACCTGACACTTTTCTATTATAACTCCAGAAAGTCCATCAATCAGCCTTTTTAGCCGTGTTTAGTATATAGGTTTGAATTTTATACGAACCAACTATAAAGTAATAAAATAATAAAATTAGTACAAAATCAAGTACTAACAAATATAAATTAAGCAGTAAATATATATGAATTATGCCCGTATAAAATACCCCCAAACCTATATTTTGCTAGTCTTCGAGCAAAAATAATCTACAAATAAAATAAATCCTAACTCACTTTCGCAGGAATCGCGACTACATTTAGCATATGTAATAAGCCTTTAAACCCCTAATTGACCTTAGGGAACGAGTTTTGTCTCGTGTGGGTTTACAAGAGGTATACCCACAAAACCTTAAATCCAAATTTTAGCTACCTGTGAACGATTGAGGATAGACACTAAACAAGCTATTTAGTTGGCATACTAAATTCTTCGGTTATATGAATCATTACCCTATTTGAGTCCAATTGATGTACACGAGTTTGCACTCAGCGTACTAAAATTCATATAAGAATGCAAAACTGTACTCAAATAATCATCAAACGTTCCAAAACTGGATGGAAATTATCAACATTCATATTGCTCGGAATCAATCAAATTCAAACACAAGGATAAATTAGAAGATGGATACGAAAGTGATGAATGGTGCATATGTTGACTAAGGTGAACGGTGTTTCCAAAAATATTAGTATAAAGTCCGGCTCGGATGCTCCTAGTTTTATTATTATTATTTATATACATAATTTTTTTTTCATTTTTTTTACGATTACATGATTAGATCTTTTGAATCTAAGCGCATGCTCCTTTTCAGCAGATTACATGATAGTTCCCATGGGTCCTGCATTCCACGCTTGCTTAGGCGACGGAGACAAGGAAAACACACACATATTGTTGTCAAAGTGTCAATTTTTTTTTTGACAAAATTAAAATTCTTATACAACCGAGCTCCGACCTTATGACAATACTAGGGCCCCACCAACTCACTTAGAGAAACATAAAATTGCAAAAATAAAAAACAGAAAATGATATGGTTATGATGATTCCGAGATATACTTGTTCAATGATTATTATATTATTTCTAACACCTGAGTGCATCCAGATATGAATAGACCATTTAGCTGGGCACACCAATTCCTATAGAAAAGAGCTATGTTTCCATCTATTTAGAATGGTTAGTGTCATCCTGAATGGTTCACAAGTTTCTAAATTTTGGAGTTTCTTATTGACATCAATTTTCTGAAAATCTACCCCCAAACCTAAATTTAACATTTTCCTCATTGTTTCAGACTGTGCAACCTAGAATGGTATGCAATATAAATAAGAAAGACAAATAAAATTCAAAGAAAAGGGATTGGAACGTCTCACCTGATTGACGTGAGAAAAACAGTATTCTCTGTAACACACATCAAACGATAGTAATAACAAAGAACACCAAAATAAAAATAAACAAAAAGCCTAAAAAGAAAATAAAAAAAGGGAAAATAAAAATCTACCTACTAGATATGTAATAGTAATAGTCGAGAGCTACACCAATACAGAAAGGATCCCCATACACTAACAACCTAAAAATTTGGGGATCAACCCCAAATACAATATTTACAAATGACAACTTCACAATTATGTTACAGCATCACAGAGACACTGAAACTATCAAAAACAAAGGATTACCCCCAAACCAAGTTTTTACTACACTTGGAAGTGCGTAAAGAACAAAATATGGGGATAATATTGGGATTGGGGAAATATCAATTGGTCCATGCACAATGTCAGGAACAGGCAAGTCCTCTGGGTATTTGGATGCAAAGTGATCCAACAAAACTTGAGAAGCACACAATTCTAACCCTAAATTAGGTAACTTTTGGAAGTCTAGGGGTCTAGAAACAATCTCTAAGTCGGGTGAATGATCTTGTGAGATAGATTCATCTATGGAATTAGGAAAATCATCTACACAATCATCCCCAGGGTCATCTATATATTCTGTATGGAACATAGAGTCACTACAAGATTGATCATCATCAACAAATAATCTCTGGCATTCCAGAACTATCAATCTGTATTCCAAACTAAATGGTATGTGTTTATAATACTTCTCATATATCATTAGAGGTGATTCTTCACTTACCATAGGTGAAGCAAGAACTTCCTTATGCCATGATCAATTCATATATTCCCGAAGTGTCATCTTAAATGACGTCTCCCGAGAAGGAGTCATCATCCTCAAAAATGTACCTGAAAAGAAATATTAAAACACAAAACAAGTCAAATAGAACGAAAAATACTAAAAGAAAAATAAAAACATATACAGAAATAAAAATAAATAAAATAAAAACCTAAACTACGATTAGAAAATAAAAAATACTAATTACAATAATTCACAAAAGCTCCCCGGCAGCGGCGCCAAAAATTGGTAGGATTCTGAGAAGCATATTTATAATAACCGCAATCGCACGGTGTCTAACTAGTAGACAATGGAAAATACGGGTCGAACCCACAGGGAGCAGGGACAATACTGCAATCAATATTTCTAATTGACTAATCAAGGATGATACTTTTATGTTTTTGGATTTTCGAAAATGCAAATGAACGAGAAAATAATAAAATAAACTAGCTAAATATACAATGTGATCAAGTAGAGAGGGCACAAGGGTTTTCGGTTTTCACCAATTTGATATATAGAACTCACATCTAATCTCCAAAATTATCGTTTCACCACTGTAATTTTCTTCGCTTCCAAGTTGGCATTTCTAAAAAATTGCTTATCAATCGAAAAGTATATCCCATCAAATGTTACTAAGCATGGCATATCAATTTAAAATCACAAACAATCAGTAGAGATATTTAACCAATATATAGTTTCAGTGCATCAAATATCAATTTGTGAGCATACACCGTCAAAGAATCTAATCCCAGAATGATATATCAAACGGAAAGCATATATGATCAATTCCACTATTTATGCAATAATTAATCAAGCTAACAATGAAGATAAATTACTAAACATATAAACCATTTATTTACGAGTTTTCCATAATCAAAATTGGTTTTACCCAAAACCCTAGTCACAAAATGTAGCAAAACATGGAGATAGGTTTCTCAAAACCCATTAAAAAGAATTAACAAAAAGTAGAGTGAAAGATTAAACCCTTATTTGTGCTTTTTCCAATTCTGGTTTTCTGTCATCTTCTTCATGTCTTGTTCTCTGCGCCTTCAAAACTCCAACCCCAGGAAATCATAACCGCCAACCCTTTCCGTCCAGAATACAACCACTCTACAATATCGATCCAACCCCAGACCGAACTCTCCTTATCTCCCCCCTTTCAACCAATCAGATCAGAGCTTGTCCCCAAACTCTTTCCCTTCCAATAAATCAACACCTTTCCCTCCCCTCCAATCTACCCCCTCTCTACTCTGTCTTTTTTTTTTCTTATCTATTTTGTACTCTAACTCTTCTGCACGGTCAAATCTACTCCACCACGTCAGTCTCTGTTTACTCTCCATCTATCGGTCCCACTTATTTTCACATTTTCTCTTGTTTTTAACCGAGCATCCAACTCCACCTTACCACCTTACCACCTTACCTCTCTCTCATGTTCCTCACCCTTCACTTTTTATTCTCTCACCTTTTATACTCTCATACTTCCAAACTCAAAAGAAGTCTGACTTCACCCACGTGCTACTCAATTTCCTACTTTATCTCGCTTCTTCTCTTTTCATATACGCCAAATCATCCACTGCCACTTTTATCTCTTCTGAAACCCCACAAGAAAATCTGCCCAATTTCTTTCTTTAGTGCTTAAGCTAGCCACGTGTGCTCTCTTTACTAGACCCCACTTCTTTCACTCGCCTAATAACCTTTCTCAATAGTCAGACTTTGTCTTACTTTTTTTGATGCCTTTAACAATCAGTCCAACTCTACTTTGTTTAGGCCACCTGCCAAAGACCAACACTAATCCAATCTATGATTTCTTTTTCACTAAAACAACACCTGACACTTTTCTATTAGAACTCCAGAAAGTCCATCAATCAGCCTTTTTAGCCGTGTTTAGTTCGTATGTTTGGATTTTATACGAACCACCTATAAAGCAATAAAATAATAAAATTAGTACAAAATCAAGTACTAATAAATATAAATTAAGCAGTAAATATGTATGAATTATGCCCATTTCAGCTAGTACTAGTGATGGTACTCCAGGTAACATTCCTCAGGTTACCAACGTTGACAACACTACACCTCCTCCATCTGAGAAGCACAATGAAGAAGCAAGGGATAAGAAGACTCCTCCTACCATTTTTTATTTAATACAGACACAGGAAAACCTTGCAAGGACTCAAACAGAGATGGATGCAACACAGAAAGATGTCATCACCTTTCTCAAGACCCTTACAGAGAAATTAACACCAACAGAGCAGACTCGAAATACCTCTGAAGCAACTGCTGACACCAACACATCAAGGGGTCACGTTCAAGATAAAAATAAAATTCGTATTCTCCCTAATCCAATGCTAGAGAGGATCCATCAGCCTAACTTTGTTACTCGTGAAGATTTGGAAAGGCTTCTCCAAAGGTGTAGAAAGGAGAGTTCATCTGTTATTCATTAACACCAAACTCCATATCCATCTGACATGCAGAGGATTTCTCTTCCTAGGGGATATTCATATCCTCCATTCCCACTTTATGATGTAGTAGGAAATGCTCGTGAACATATTTCATGATTTCTGGAAATATTAGGGGAACATGAGTACAACCATGTGTTGCGCCTGGGAGAGTTTTCTAAATCTCTCACTGGAAGAGCGTACACATGGTATAACAACCTTGCTCCTAACAGTATTTCTAACTGCTGTGAAATGGTTAATGCATATAACAGGAAATACTTCTTTGTGTCTGGACAAGTCATATTGTCAGATTTGGGAAAAATGTTTCAGCGAAGTAATGAACATCCCAATGATTATGTCAAACGATTCAGAGTTCAAGCCCTTGACTGTCATGATCCAAATGTGACTGAACTTCAATTGTTGGAACTCTGCATCAATGGAATGATACCAGTCTATCATGCTTTATTAAAAAATTTACGCTTTCAAACATTCACTGAGTTACATGAAGCTTCCAAGAGATCTGCTACTACAACACCTTCTCTGCTAGAAAGGACAATGCCTCTTGTCAAAAATGAAGAAATACGTGAAACTCGTAGCAGTCGACGCTTGGCTCAGAGGAAATTCAACAAGCAACCATCTGTAGGTGTTGTGACTGAAGGAAGTAAGAGGAAAGATCCAGCGTCGGAGCCACAACCCAAGCGCACAACACCAACACCAGCTTCAAATCCAGGACCACAGGAAGGCCGGCTATCTCGAATATTTAATCAAGCAGCTGCATCTTTACCACCGGCTCAATGTCAACATCAACAACCAAAAGAAGCCTTAGCAGCCACATATATCCCTCTTCCAATTGAAGAAGTAATTGAACTCTTGGAAGCCTGATTCAAGATGGTGCCATCAACTTGCCTCATATTCGACGTCCACCAACAGAGCAAGAAATGAAAAACTTTAAGTATTATCATTTTCACAGATTTGTTATTCACCCAACAAGTGATTGTAATGTTTTGAAATGGATTTTCAAAGAAAAGATTGAGTCAGGAGAACTGGACTTGGGGACTGAAGGTGTACATAAGAGCCCTCTCCCTATCAGACATTTAACCATGTCTCAGGATCCCACTAATCAAGTGGTTCAATCTCTGATGGAGCATGTATCTGAACTTCTGTATCTCTCAAAGGCGCAAGGAAAATATTTGTTCATTGCTCTTAACCACATCGTGTCTGGAAGAAGACCACCTCCACTCAACGAAAGAAAAACACTTACTGAACCTGCACAAATGCGCAGAGATGGAGAAAACTGTGATTGGAGAATTCTCACTGCTACTAGCCTCAGAAATACTGAATTTAAGAGAACTCTAATCGATACAGTCACTATAACTAATATTATCTCTATCAAGACACTCAGAGCTGTAGGGATCACAAGTAGTGAAGCTGTCTATTCGCCTGCTACCATTCAAGATCCTGAAGGAAAGATTGTTAATGCTTATGGTTACATTGATCTTGCGATTCAAATGGGTTCTGCATGTGCTACAACCAAATTTCACATAACAAAAGAGGATCTGGGTTATGACATGATCTTAGGACGTCCATGGCTACACAACAACAAGACTGCGGCTACTAAGACACCTTTTTCACATTACCCAGCTCAAGCAGATAACCCTGCATCTCATCATAAGTTTATGGAAGATGATTCTCTTCTGTATCTAGAAGAATATCAAGACTTGGAGGCTATAAAACAGGAGCTAGGAGAAAGTGCAACATCATATGTGAAGAGGTATCGTACTCAAGTAAAGATTACTGAATTCATCTCTTTAACACTCAATAACCCTCACACCTCTTATGACTGGGACTTGAGTTTACTGGAAAGCTCAACTCTGCCTTAGTCAGGCGTTATGAATGGATAGCCTCACCTCTTTAGTATTTTGCTAAGTGGATGAAGCAGACTCCTCTTTAAGTCCAACATCGTATTGAGTCATTCATCACTCATCTGATGTCCAATCATGGCAAGGAACATCATGGATAATTTCCTGTGTTATTATAGGAATGTCCACATGTGTCGCAGAATCACTCTACGAAAGTTCCTACACGTCCATACGCATAGAACGCAAGAGCTAGCACAGAGATGAAAGAAAGTTCTTACCAAAAATACTCAGAGCTAAGCCAGTGAGAGTTAATGTTTTTCAAGTAGGAGACTGGTTATGAATGCAACAAAACGCAATCGTCACTCTAAGACAAGCTCTGACTGGAAAGGGCCATTCATGATTGCCAAAGCTACTATTGGTGGATATTGAAGCATCCAGGGATATTTATGTAGTTCATTTGTAATTTCAATTCCTCCAAAAGTATGCAAGCGACATTTGCATTCAGTACCAAATCCCTTTTTCAGTAATTGAATTTCGATTTTATTAAGTACAAAATCCATGTCGATCCAAAAATAAAAAAAAGCTTACAATCATGCCTACCAAATATCCAATCATTCAAATCCAAACCAAATAAACAAAATCAAATGAATCTCCCGTCTCTCAAAATAAAATAACTATGTTAAGACTAATTAGAGGGATAAGAGTCTGAATCAGAGTCATACTCGTCATTACCATCCTCATCAGATTCGTATACTTCTTCATAAATTTCTCCCAAGTCTTCTACTTCGGAGTTCACTTTCGGACCTGCATCAGGATCTTCCTCTGAGTTCTCTTCAGAAGCTTCAACATCTATAGGGTCGATTGAACCCATCTTCTTATCACGATAAGCATCTTTGTCACATTTAACTTCGAAATCTTCCTGAGATAATTGCTCAGACTTTACATCTGGAGAGAAAGGTTCGGGCTCGTGTTCTATAGGCTCCCAGTTAGAGACATAGTCCTATGCATCAGAATCATAGGTCGCACCATCAACTTGAACACTTTGCTCTTGTTGCTCGAAATGTTTAATTTTTGCATTCATCCGGGCATGTTGATCCCATCGGTAATCTCAGAATTCTTCACCTTCATTCTCTTTCCTTTTCGATTCCCCTCGATGCCTGAATTCTTCTTCAACATTAATCACGAATATGAAGTCAACAACCCGATTACGCGTCATCCTCAAATCATCAAGAGAATTACCTTGCACAAGATTTGTAACTTCGCCCAGAAAACTGTCAGGTTCACGATGAATTTTATTGGGAGAAACTCTCTTCATTCTTTTACTTCTACATTTTCCCCTTGTTTAAGGAGTCCGAATCATGATTCTGATCAGAAGTCGTCATTATCTATTCAAGACACGAACAAGAAGATAATGATTACAATATCAACAAGAAAATGAGTATGTGTGAAGAGAAGAGCTACCATGAATAAAACTTACTTAATTAAGACTACTAGTAAGGGTTGCTGCTATGGTCGAAGATTATTCTACTTATGAAAAATAATAATACATCTAGGGTTTTAAAAATAAAAGTGACAATATTCTCAACTATCAAGATACGTTTACATATAAATATACATATTATGTTTGTGACAAAATAGGAAACCTTAGTTTTATCCTAATCAAACAACACTCCTTTCACAAAATAAATGTGAGTCTACTATGACAAGAAAATAGAGGGAAACAGCTGAATTAAAAGCAAGTGGCGTTGTCAACGTTGAGGTCGAGAAAAAAACGTGTGACTTAACTCACGACAAAAAAAATTCACGTGAACAAAAACTCACGTAAATTAAAAAAATAATTTGGTTCAAACCCTAGTCGACCAGTGAACAATGGTTGGTCATGAAATTGGTTTTCTTATGCAAATACAAGAAGATTAATAAGTTCACACAAGAAAACTAGGGGATAAGGATGCTTCTTTTGAGTCAAACAAGCATATGAAAAGTATTTTGAGAAAAATACATGCACAAACTCAATCAAGAGTTGTATACTTACATGTGAAGGAGACAAGTTAGAGCTTACCTTTCTATTGATGACCGGCTGATGCTATGTAGCACCCGCAATTTTTGCATCAAGCTTACTCAAGGTTGCATTATGGCCTAGGTTGAAGCTTCATCCTAAACTTATAAAGCTTACTTAGATAAGCGTTAGGGGGTGTATGCCTTAACCTCGAATATTCGAGGAAACATGATAGTAGAAAGGCACTATTATACCGTGATGCATGATCCAATGCATCACTGAGCCAAAGTGACGAGAGTTGGAGCATCATAGTGCTAAGGCACTATTATGCCGTGATGTATGATCCAATGCATCACCGAGCCAAAGTTGCGAGAGTTGATGCATCATAGTGGAAAGGCACTATTATGCCGTGATGCATGATCCAATGCATCACCGAGCCAGGAATGCATCACCGTGATGCATCAACGTATTTATTTACAACGGACTTGGCAAGAAATCTTCATTTCGGCCTTGGCACCGATGGATGACATCTACCTTTAATGTGCATGAGCGGTAATGCACATGTAAACGCGGTGTGGCCTATACGGACTATGCTTGGCCTTTGGCCTTGCAACGAAGTTGGAACCGGTGTTGGCCTTGCCTTAATAGGCTTAAGTTGCTTGTCCCTTTCGA
>JAJJMC010025027.1:504259-522468 GCA_023531435.1 Papaver californicum
GTCCCTTTCGAATTTACCCTTTGATGAACTACGGTCATGCTTGATCCCATCAAGGTACGGTTTGGGTACGTAGGAAGCCGCAATGCCATGCATTGAGGTGCACCACCTTGTCGCTTATATCATCTAAGTGTGGAGATGATTGCGACATTATGGTAACTCATATCATCTGGCTCGGCAAGGCTAAGCAAGAGATGATTGTTGCTACATTTGATGGGGTAGTTGCAATTCCATTCGATGGATTGTTCATACTCCCTTGGAACTGACACGGCATGGTATGGCATGTGCCTGGATGTTGCACCCTTGGCAAGAGCAAGATAAGTGCCGGCTCCTGCGCATGGTCGAAGCAGGATTGATGATGCAAGAGCTTAGGCTTGAAATAGCCTAGGTGTGTCCAAGGATTAAGTTAGGCCTGGACCATGATCGAAATAATGTGATGTTTGCTAAAGGCATCCCCGTTATCTTATATAGCTTTAACCATTGTTAAAATGAGGGTAAGTGGAATGGCCTTGCACCCTTCGTAAGTTAAGGGTGAGTTCAAACGATATGGAGACTAAGGTCGGAGTACCATGCTTGCAAAGCATGTTGGGAAAGGTAAACATACATGGAACAGCATGAATATAGCTTGAGGAACGTGAGAACTATGCCTCGAGTTTAACGTGTACAAAGCATACTTGGAAAGCGAAAAATTTATCAGCACTTTCCAGCGAGAAGCTAGGCTTCAAGGCACTGAATTCTCTTTATTATCATGAAAAGGGGAGTTCTGGCCTGCGCGGCGCAGCGCGCCGGAGGCGGAATTTTTCCTGTCCGTGACATGCTATGATAGTCGAGTATATGGTAATAATATTAAAGAGGATAAAGAAATATCGAAGGGAAGAACAAAGCTTCTCTTTATAATAAATTGCTATTTGGAGTTTTGGAAGGGAACGGACTTTCCTTTTGGTCCGTACAACAAAAAAACAAGACTCCACCCTTGTCCGTCCTCCTATCGCACCCATCAACCCATCCTAGCTTGTCCATTCACCAACTCAAACCTCAACGAGTTTGTCCTCCGTATCACTCATCCAATCTTATCACGTCTAGCTTTGTAAGTTCTTTGTCCAGTTACATCCAAGACACACGCGACCATCAACTCCGTCGAACTCATCCTGACTAGCTTTGCTGCTTACAAGATCAGCCTCATATAAAGCCTGCTTATCTGTTCGTCCTAGCTATGTTCGAAATCTCTTACAGTCAAGACTTGTTTTTTCAACTCAGACTCAAATATGTTTATTCACCTCAACTTCAAGTCGTGCTCACTCGTCTACTATCAAGCTATATGCTTGTCCGACCAAGAGCCTAGCTTTGCTATCGAATCACTACTAACGCATCCAAAACGTTCTTCTAGCCTACTTATGCAAAAGTTCAAAGCGACTACTACTCCTCTGGAAATATCTAACCATTGAACTATATAGTTAGCACTTATTTTTTACTTATTGTGTGATTTTATGTCTTTGTAGGTATTTTTGGGATATAAACTTTTGTGGAAAAATTGGCTCGAAAAGAGATAAAGGCATCCGAGAATTTTTTTTAAAGGCACCCATTAGAGTGATAAGGGCACCCCTCCTTTTGGATTCAAAATTCAGAAAAAGGAGGGAACATTTCTTTTACACGAAGAATCTATCTGAGTTAGTTTGGAAGCAGATTTTATGGGATTGGAAAGTGATTTCGGGTTAGCTAAATAAAGAAACAACCTAAACATGTTAAAACACGTCAGAATGAATGTTTCACCCGAAAAAAATGGATGGAAAACTCGAGTTGGCAGGAAAAAGAAATTATTCTTCGATTTGGATTTACCGAATTTGAGTTGGTGTTGGATTAGATTTTGAGCCTTTATCGATCCAGGAGGACTAGTTAAGGTTTGTGGAGCTTATATAAAGTAAAGATATCGAGTAAAAAACGGGGGATGTTCAATCGAACAAAAAAACAGGAAAAAAAAAATAGTGCTGCTGCTGTAGGGAAGAACAAGAATAGGCGACGATTTCTTCAACGGAACAACAACGTTTATCTTCGTCTTTGCAACGTTTATCTTCAGCTGCAACGGTTTCTTCAACCCATTTGAAATGGATATCTTCAGAAAAGTAACGTTTATCTTCAGTGGAAGCCCTTTCTTTCTCTAACAGTGGAAACAGTTGTCTGCAACGCCATTACACCATTGCAAACTCACTGTTTACACAATTTTCATTCTTTTCATCTTTGTAAACAATTTTTGAGCCATAAATACACATCTTGAAAGTGTTTACAACATGAGGAGCTAGACCCATTGCTGAAGAGATGGAGGAAGCCATTTTTCCAATAATAAAGTGGTATATTTTTGATCTTATCAATTTTTTGCAATTCTTTTATAATTATTTGCTTTGAATTAAATTTGAAATAATGATTTTTATCAATTAGTTGTGTTTTTTTTGATGACTTATGCTTAGTTTATAGCTATTGATGTCTCACACTTTTGATTTATAACTACTATTTTGAAAATCTAACTTTGCCAATATTTAGAATCAATTGAATGTATGAGTTGCAAGATAATTATTAATGCTAAATCACTTGAAAAATTGGCTAATGGTGGAATCATTAGTCTCAGTTATTCCATAATCTTAAATCAATTTTACTTTAGTCTTCTTTATTTTTAGTATTAAAATTAGGTTTAAAAATCAAATCTTCACAAGTCCGAGTATCAAACCTTTTACCACTATTTCGAAAATACATCAATTTTTGGCGCCGCCGACGCGGACTTGTCTTCATCATGGTTTAGAAAAAGTAAGGCTAGTTCAGATCCTCTACGAGGGTTTAGATTATTTGATAACAACCATGGTTGAGTCTTTATGCACAGGTGGGTTTGAAAATAAAACTATTGATGGTGGGATGATATTTTTTAATGAAATCGCCGAAAAAATCCAGCAGTGGGAAAATAGTAGGGAGCCCCAGAAAACAATCCTTCTAAGTAGAGGAAATGTCAATAGGGTAGAAGGATCTTTTGAATCAGATGCCAAAATAACAGCTATATAAAAAAGGTTAGAAGCTTTAGAACTCAGTCACTCTAGTTGTGGAATTGAGCCCACGTCATTTTTGGAAGGACAGACTGTTTAAGAGCAATCTCATGCTCTTTATAATAACACTAGATTTGATAATCATCAGAAGTTTGACATTTATTCAGAAACCTATAACCCTGGTTGGAGAATCCATCCTAACCTTTTTTGGTATAAGGGCCAGAGTCAAGGCCAGTCTAGTAATTCTAAGGTTCCCCCAGGTTTTGGTTATACTAAGAATCCTTCTGGACTAGCACAATTTCAGAATTCGATAGATAAGACGATCATGAGTTTAGGAGTCTATCGCCTCATTAACTCAGAACACTAAAGATTTTCAGCAGTTTGTCAACCGAAGTTTACAAAAAATCAAAAGATCATTTAGGCTAACAGTCATGCTATTTCCATTTATAAACCCAGGTTGGTCAAATCGCTGAGTCTTTGAGAGAAAAAGAAAAAGGCAAGTTCCCTAGTCAACCACAACCCAATCCTAAAGGAGTTCATGAAGTATCTTCTGGTAAGAAATCATTAAATAATGTGAATGCAATTATAACCCTTGGGACTGGTAAAGTGGTAGACAACTAGGTAACCATGCCTAATAGTGAACATACTGTAGTTCACCCTTCTGAGCCAGTAGCTGAAGAGACTGATGAAGTCTCTAAAGAGCCCGAAGCAGTTCCTCATAAGCCAGATTTTATGCCCAGAGATCCGTTCCGACAACTGTTAGCACCAACAAAGAAAGAATCCAACTTTAATGACATGTTGGATGTTTTTAAGCAAGTCACTATCAACCTTCCATTATTAGATGCAATTAGGAAGATTCCTACTTATGCCAAGTTCCTTAAAGATATGTGTACGCGGAAGCGAAAGCTTAGTGTACAAAAGAATGAATTTTTAGCTAGTCATGTGAGTTCAATTATCCAGAACAATACAACTCCTAAGTACAAAGACCCAGGGTCACCAACCATTTCTTGCACAATAGGTAACTACCGTGTTGAAAAAGCGTTACTTGACTTAGGAGCTAGTGTGAACTTACTTCCCTACCATGTGTACCTCCAACTAGTACTTGTTGAAATCTACTCAGATAACACTGCAGTTAGCTGATAGGTCTGTGAAAATTCCTCGTGGTGTCATAGAGGATGTTCTTATTGAGGTCGATAAGTTTATTTATCCAGTGAATTTTGTTATCCTTGATACCCAACTTGTCCCTGACCCAGAGAATCAAATACCTGTGATACTAGGTCATCCGTTTTTAGCTACATCTAATGCGATCATTTATAGGATTCCGGAATACCTATATAAATAACCGCAATCGCACGACGTCTAACTAGTAGACAGCGGCAAATACGGGTCGAACCCATAAGGAGCGGTGGAAATAATGAAATTAATATTCCTAATTGACTAATCAAGGATGATACTTTTATATTTTTGGATTTTTCGGAATAAAGTTAAAACAAGAAAAATAAACTAAACTAATTAAATAAATCAAATGGGAGAAACAGTAACCATGGTTTTCAGTATCCACCACTATTTTTATTTAATTACTGAAGTGAAACATAACTCCCTAATATTTATCTATTGTTCGTTCTATCGACATCACCTATTATATGTATTAGAATCGCAAATGTCACTGGGACACCCTAAGCATGGCACATCAAAAACTCTAAATCTCAGCATACACCATCAAATTGCGTTAGCGAGAAAATTATACGAAACTAATTATAGGTTCACAAATAATACCCGACTATTCTAAGCATGCCCCATCTAAGGATTTAACCCAAGCATAAAATATCAAATAAGTAGACAAATATATTTGCAATCCTATTAATTATGCACAAATGTTACTTTATTGTACAGAACCGGTGAAGCAACAACTAATTTTATCATTAAATCAATAAAAAAAATCATGGAACTAATCTATTCAAATCATAATAGTATGTACCAAATAATTTAATTTAATTGGTCTAAAACTTTTAAGTGGTTTCAACATGAACCCTAGCTACAAAATTAGTGAGACATGGATATGGATTTCTCAAAATCCATAAAAATAATTAATAAGAATAGAGATAGAGAGAATTAAACCCTTTGTTTACTGTCCCTTTCTTCCATCTCCGTTATAGCTTCTTTCTGCCTACTCTTCTCTTTCCTCCACCGTCGGACCTCACCCAGAAACCAGAAATTGAAGAGAACCACTGCCTCCAGAGACAACAGAAGTTAGACCCAAAAACAACTGTATTCTCTCTCCAACAGAACTTGTCCCCTCTCAATCAGTCAGCAGCCCTCCTCCAACTGTCTCCTCTCTCATCCGTCACACTCAATCTCTTAACCACCACCTACTTTCCTCTTTCCCCTAGGCTTACTTCTACCCTCTAGCCTTCTCTTTCCACAACCTAGGTCTTCTCTTCCCTCCGCCTCCCTCACCTCTCTTCATAGCCCACGCCCCCAAAAAAGAAAACATAAAAGAAAAGTCCCCTTCTCTCTACTGTCTTTGTTTCTTTTATACTTCACCAATCACGTGCACCCCCTATCTCTTCTCTCTCCGTCCTTCTCTTTCTCCACCTGACGCACCCCTTTTTCTTCTCTACCTCTTTCTGTTCGGTAGCCCCTTTGAACCAACTCTAACCCCCTCTTTTCTTTGTGTTTTTAAATTTTTTTTCACACCTCTTTCTCTAGATTCCCTCCTACTGCCTAACCAACTCCAAGAGAAAATTCTTTCTCTTCTTATTTTATGTCCGCCACCTAACCACTTCTCTTTACTGTTCCACGTTCACTTTTAGTCAGTTGCGTCAGACACTCACCAAGTTAATAGCCAGACTCTCACCCGAATAGAAACTAAAGCCAAAGTATCAACTTTATTTTCCTGTCCAGACCCAACTACCTCTCTGTCCATGTCTCACATCAAAGCCACCGAACACCAACTCTAAGTTAACGCTCCAACTCCCAGACGCACTTGTTTACAGTCCAAGCAAAACTAACATCCCACTATCTTTTCACTACCTTTCTGATGCCTTTAGCACAAAGCGAACTATCTCTTGCCAAGTCAACTCTATTTACTCAAAGGATGAGTTTCGTAATTCGGTACATTTTTGCCCGTTTAGCCATGTTTAGCTAGTAACTAGAATTTTCGGGTATCACCTATAAAGATACAAAAATGATAAAATTAATATACAATTAAACACTAACAAATAGACTACGTGGTAAAAATGTATCAATTAAGTTCTTATCAATCATTAACTGTCAAAGCGGTATTATGAACTTATCTTTTGGTAATATGACTATTGAGCTGAATATTTTTAATATTAGTAAGAAACCACATGAGCTAGATGACACGTGCATTGAAGAGGTGGACATGATAGGAACATTAGTTTAGAAGTCATTACCAAACACTTTGTTAGAAGATCCATTAGAGATATGCCTAGTCCATTTTGGGTTTGATTTTTATGATGATAGTGTGATTAATAAGGTGAACGCTTTGTTAGATTCAGCCCCTTTGATATAAACTAGTAATGTATGGAAAGCTAAATTCGAACAACTACCAGTTTCTAAGTCTACCCTAATTCCTTCTTTATAAGAGCCTCCTAACTTGGACCTTAAACAACTACCAGATACCCTGAAGTATTTAGACCCATCTGAGACTTTGTCTGTGATTGTAGCATTCGACTTGGATAGTAACCAGGAAAGTAAGCTAGTGACCGTGCTTCAAGACAATAAGGAAGCTTTAGGGTGGACCATAGTATGCATTAAGGGTATAACCCTTATTGTTTGTATGCATCCGATTCATTTAGAAGACGACACCGAACTGTCTAGGGAGATGCCACGTCGACTTAACCCTAACATGAAAGAAGTAGTTCGAATTGAGGTGCTTAAGTTGTTATATGCGAATATTATCTACCCTATTTCATACAGTAAATGGGTCATCCCCGTTCAGGTTGTTCCCAAGAAATCATGTATCACTGTAGTCCAGAATGATAACAATGAGTTAATCCCAACCCGACTGACCATGAGGTGGCGTGTTTTTATTGACTATAGAAAATTGAACAAGGTCATAAGAAATGACCACTTTCCCCTTCATTTCATCGACCAAAAGCTTGAGAGATTAGCTGGACATAGCCGATATTGCTTGTTGGATGGTTTTTATGGTTATAATCAGATTGTTATTGCCCCAGAAGACAAGAGAAAACCACTTTTACCTGTCCCTTTGGTACCTTTGCATATAGACGTGTGCCTTTCGGGTTGTGTAATGCACCCGCTACTTTTCAGTGTTGTATGATGAACATATTTTCTGACATGGTAGAACGGTTTTTAGAGGTCTTTATGGATGATTTTTCAGTATTTAGGTCATTTTTCGATGAGTGCTTGCATCATTTGACATTAGTGTTGACTAGGTGTAAGTAAAAGAATTTAGTGCTTAATTGGAAAAAATGTCATTTCATGGTTCGATCAAGAATTGTTTTAGGGCATACGTATCTTCTAAGGGTATAGAGGTAGACAAATCCAAAGTTGACCTTATTAAGACTTTACAGGTTCCCAAAACTGTACGAGATGTTAGGTCATTCTTAGGGCATGCAGGTTTTTATCGTCGATTCAATAAGGATTTGAGCTTGATTTCTAGACCTCTTTGCAATCTGCTTGCAAAAGATGTTAAGTTTGTCTTTGATGATGCTTGTTTAGAGGCTTTTGAGAAGCTTAAGACCTTACTCACCACCGCCCCCATAGTCCAGGCACCTAACTTGAACCTACCCTTTGAGATAATTTGTGATGCTTCACATTATGCTATTGGTGTTGGTTTAGGTCAGCGAGAAAAAAAATTACTTCATGTGATTTACTATGCCAGCAAAACTCTAAATGATGCCCAAATTCTACTTTGAAGTACCTTCTGTCTAAAAAGGATACTAAACCTAGATGAATTAGATGGATCCTTTTGTTACAAGAATTCTCGCTAGAAATTAGAGACAAAAAGGGTGCAGAAAATGTAGTAGGAGACCACTTGTGTAAACTTGTTGTGGATTGTGACGGACCGATTTTTTTTTGCTTCCAATGGGTCGGGTTTCGGACCATTAGGCCAGCTCCAACTTCCCAATACGCCACTCGGGAAACCGTACTTTAAATTATCTGAACCAATTCGATCTTACTAAGCAAATGTTCATCGATTTAACTCAAATTGATTTATAAGCTAGCAAGCATTGCTTTTAAATGGGTGAGGAATGGCCAGTTGCCAATGTCAGGGTAGTCATCCGTAGATGGGAGCCCCAGTTGGGCTTGAGGAATGGCCAGTTGCCATCCGTAGCCATCCGTAGATGGGAGCCCCAGTTGGGCCTGAGGAATGGCCAGTTGCCATCCGTAGCCATCCGTAGATGGGAGCCCCAGTTGGGCCTGACAACTCACAGTACTAGGTCAAGCTCAAACGACTATCTTTTTCAAATGATATGAACTACTCAAAGAGTTAGTAATCATTTCTAGATGGATGATATGAACTGCCACTATAGGCAATAACCATCCCTTCTCAGATGATATGAATTACCTGGAATGGTAATAATCATCTCTATCACATGTATCAGACAGATGATATGAATTGGCATCCAACAATTACCATTCATTTCTCATTAGATGATACGAACATCCTCGAAGAAGTTGTAATCATCTCTCAAGGTAGTATGAACAACCAGTACTGCAACTACCTCTTACTGTCAAAGTTACAATCATCTCCGAATGGATGGTATGAACTTCCAAGCAGCAACCAAACCTTTCCCGGCGATATGAACAACCTTAAGCAGTTGTGTTGAACCGCATAGCGGCTGCCTACGTACCCTCTCCGTTGCTCGAATGGATCAAGCACGACCGTAGTTCATCTTCTTTGGTTTAAATAGTATGAATTGTATGAACTGCTTGTCGTAGCAGCAACAATCTCTAAGATAGTATGAACTGCTTACCCAAGGCAGTAACTATCTCTAGATGTAGTAGTAAGTTCGATAATATGGATAGTATAAGTTGCATAGCAGGAATTATCCCTAGCACATCCCATCACCAACAACCACCTTGGCAACTAACCATTGATGAACAAGATACCATTATCTATATTTGTACCTGTTCCTGCAACTTAAAATCAACAATACAAATACCAGAATCTGTTTCCGTTTGAACTGTAAGTAATTGTACCTGTCACGAGAACTGTAAGTATGGAATTGTAAATATCAGAATCTGTATTAATACAAATACCGTAGGCAATGGTTAAATTACTGTGAGTAGTAATAATCTTAATCAGTAGACTAACACAGATGAAGACACATCAACAACTATCCCAGATTCAAACGAACTAAAAGAAAGCAAACTGCTAGCTTATGATACCTACCAACCATCAATTCGATCGCTACTACTCAACACGGGAAACGTGACAAATCTAGAAAACGTTTTACCACTCCACATTGTAATTCTTATCACTGTATATGCTTAATATTTGAACAGTTGAAGACATCCATTTCAATTTAACCAATAATGTAACGATTACTACAACACATATACACGCCTAGAAATAGAAATGCATTTATAAAATATCTTACGGAAATATGAATACATACCAAATAGTCCAAAGTACGTATGTGCCTGTAATGCGAGAAAATTCAACCTTTTAACCAGTAACACTAAATTACTCACATTTTAAGAGGAAACCAACCACCCTGATATTGGGGACTGCATCACCATTAGCCAAACCATACTATTCCAAGATATTTGAGTTTGGCCACAAACAAAATAAAAACATATCAACAATTGTCTTCACTAAATTAAAGTCTTTAAATAGTAGTTCCGCTACATATGCAATTATGCATATACATCTAAGCCACTATGATAACTTACAATTAAGGATGCACATCTGCATACCCATTCAAATTATCACATGATGTAAACAGACAAATCCTTTTTTCGCTCACCTCTTTCTCTATATACAAGGACTATATTTATTCTCATTTTGTAGCATCATTTATACCAATTCTTAAGCCTTTCTTACATATAAACCATTATGCACAATAATATAAGATTTGGTCATTCGCAGATGTATGAATAATTTTGCACTAGACATATGAACACAAAATCCATAGCGTATATAACGTTCCAAAACTTAAAAATATGCAACATAACGCAGAGCTTGAAATGCTCAAAATACTCGGATTCAGTACGGCGATGGCATTCATATATATATTCATATAAATAGAATGGTAGCTACGGCAACAAGTAAAACACTTAGAGAAGTTCAGTTCCATTTATAAAATCCATGACTTCTACTAGTATACATGTTACCATTTCGATCTATATATGCCACAACACTTAATAAATTCTATGGACATCCTGGAAACTTGGTCAATCAAATGATATCTAACCATTATCCAATCTTTTGTCATTTCACTTAGTGTACAGACAGATAAAAACTAAAATGCATTTTCAATTTATGTAACACATAGACAAATAAAGGAAAGAGGACTCCAACTTTCTACGACCCACATCATTTCTCTACACCAAGTAATAAAATGAACATCGAAGTCCACAAAACAAACCTAAATTCTAAAATCAATTTAGATACAAAGTCAACAAGCTTACGAGTAGTTCGTGGCAAACTTAACAATTCTATTTCATAGCCACCCATACCATTACTGAAATACTTAAAGAAAGCAATGAGAGATCTTACCCCATTTTCTCTTCTTTCAGTACTTTCGAGAAACAGTTGATGTGCAAATCTAGCGCTTGCAAGAAGTGTCTTTCCGCTGTTTGTTTTAGGTCCTCATATAGCTCTTCCCCTGCAGTTCAAACCTAACAAGGTACCCAGCAATCCTGGTTTCACATCTGAACTAACTACAACATAATCAACATCCCACAGCTATACATAATTTCTATTTTCAGAATGCAGTCACACTGTGTCCAAGATTTTCAGTAGTAAACGGCACCTGATTTTCCTGAAATTTCTATAGTATCTTTAAGACTCAATTTCACACTACATACACAAAAATAAGCCTATTCCAACGGTTTATTACAGAATTATACACATTACAACATGACTGCTTTCAGCATCAATACACAGAATTCAGTCACGATTCTCTTATGATTCGAGGTACCTAAAATGATCAGAACTTCATGAAATTTCTAAAGTAGGTCACTTATATGTATACAAACATCATACTAAAATTTCAGATTAATATGATAAAAATATAGTGAGAAATTATATGAAAAGTTGAGTGTCCAGGGTTTTAATCCTGCTGAACGCAGTCATGGATCAATCAATCTTTGAAGTAGTAAACATGACCTGATCCTTATGAAATTCTTATAGAACATCTATCACATAATTAAACATAGCACACTAAACTTTTATCACAATCCGAACACTGGATCTAACGCTATCAGTAAAGAAAAAGCAGACTAATTAGGGTTTACAAGTGAAAAGAAAAAGGAAATGAGAAAATATCTTTAATGCAACATGAATTGGTAAAACTCCACAAACCCATACAAGAATTTAGCATGAAATAGACATTACCAACAAATTTGAGGGAAAACCCCGAATTTCATAAGAACCCTTTTTCTTCCCAACTTGCTTCTCGGATGAAACCATGAACCCCTTTTCAATCTCTACCTTGTGTTTTCTTTACTGCCACCATAACTTCAGCCATACAAACTCAAAATTGGAGATCAATTTCAATATGCAGCCATCACCGGAGAGACTTCAAAAGAAAGGGGAGAATAAGAAAAGGGGAAATCGAGACCTCCCTCCGTTTAAGAAGAAAAAGAGACCCGAAATTTTTCTGTCTCTATGCAATTTATTAAAAAGCCCCTAGCTAGCTCATTCAACGACACATGTAGCATATTCTTGAATTTTATGCCTCCATTGAATTTACTAGTTATGCATATAAGCACTACTAAGGGATAAACCATTTGGTACAACATCGGGCTTAACTAAACCCGAGAAAAATAGTTTGAGGCGTCACATGGATTCCCTTGATGATTCTCCTTTTGTAGAGATAGTTTTCCTAATGAAAAACTATTCTTTGTTTCCCAATTACCTTGATTTGCAAGTGAATTATCTTGTTACTGGTTGAATGCCTCAACACTGGGGTAAACAAGATCGTTCTAGGTTTTTAGCCGAGGTGAATCATTTCTTTTGGGACGATCCTTATTTGTTTAAGTATTGTCTAGACCAGATTATTAGGAGATGTATACCTGAGAGTGATCAGTCCAATATTATTTCCTTTTGTCATGATCATGCTTGTGGAGGTCACTTTAGTGCTAAGAAGACTGCTGCTAAGATATTGTTGTGTGGATTCTACTGGCCTTTGATGTTTGAAGACACCCACAATTACTCTGTTGCTTGTGAGCGATGCCAGAAGTTAGAAACCATTTCTCGTAGAAATATGATGCCTTTGAACCCTATTTTAGTTATTGAGGTCTTTGATGTATGTGACATTGATTTTATGGGTCCTTTTCCTAATTCCTTTGGTTATTTTTACATCCTTGTCGTTGTAGATTATGTATCTAAGTGGGCAGAGGCGGTTTCGTGTAAAAAAAACGACCACAAGGTTATGGTCTAGTTTTTGAATGATAACATATTTGCACGCTTTGGTACACAGCGAGCTATAACGAGTGATGGAAGTCACACTTTTGTAATCGACCATTTAAGCTTTTGATGAAGAAATATGGTATTACCCACAAAGTAGCTACCCCATATCACCCACATACTAGTGGTCAAGTAGAGGTTTCCAACAGGGAGATAAAACGTATTCTAGAGAAAACAGCTAATCCTAATAGGAAAGACTGGTCGTTAAGGCTTACTGATGCCTTATGGGCTTACCGTACTGCGTTTAAGACCCCCATTGGAATGTCACCTTATCGTCTAGTTTTGGGCAAGGCCTGTCACCTATACATCGAGTTAGAACATAGAGCATATTGGGATGTAAAGTAGTTAAAATTTTCACTTGACAAGGCAATAGCTTACAGGAAGCTCCAGCTCAATGAGTTGGAAGAGATTCAGAAAGATGCATATGATAGTTCTAGGGAGTATAAGAACAAAATGAAACTTGTGCATGATAGAAATATTTTAAGAAAGTCATTTTCTCTAGGTCAAAAAGTTCTTCTGTATTATACTCATTTGCATTTATTCCCCGAGAAGTTACGCTCTCGGTGGACCGGTCCTTTTGTTGTTCACACTTTTTTTTCCTCATGGTGCTATTGAGATTGAGACTCAAGATGGTAGAAGTCCTTTCAAGGTTAACGGTCAGAGGTTGAAACCATTTTTAGAGCCTTTTCCTACAGGTAATGTTGAGGAGGTCCCTCTGGAGGACCCTGTTTATCTTGATTGACCATCAAGGTTGTTTATGTACATTAGTAGATTTTTGTAGGTTTTTATTATTCGTTTTTAGGTTTTTATTTTCTGTCTTATTCTCCATAGAAGGATTGTTACGCTTCACCCAGGTACTATCTTTCTGAGTTACCTCTATATTCCTCTTTTTACTTCTTTATTTTTAAACATTGATGACAATGTTATATTCAAGTTTGGGGGTAAGGGAGAAACTTTTAGTGAAATATGAAACTCCAAAATTTAGAAACTTGTGAACAATTCAGGATGACACTAACCATTCTAGGTAGATGGAATCTTAGGTCTTTTTCTATAGGAATTGGTGTGCCTAGCTAAATGGTCTATTCATAAATGAATGCGTAGCTCAAGTGTTAGAAATAACATGATAGTCGTCACCATATCTCGGAGTCTATCTCGACCATATCACCTTCTGTTTTTTTTTTGCAATTTTTATGTTTCTCTAAATGATTTGGTGAGGCACCAATATCGAATTGTTATCGCCGCCAGGATGGAGTAGTGTGTTTGATATCAAGCCCCATTATTTAGAATATTATTTTAAAAAAAATCGAGTGATAACACTTTGATAGCAATATGTGTATGTTCTCCTTGTCTCCGTCGCCTAAGCAAGCGTGGAACGCAGGATCCATGAGAATTATCATGTAAGATGTTGATAAGGAGCATGCACTTGGATTCATTTGATCCAATCATGCTGTCAGTATATTTAAGAAAATAATAAATATTTTTTTTATTTTCAATAAATCGATCGCTGGGACCCTTCTATATACTAGTTGAGTCGATATAAGTATTAGGATTAACACCAGTGGGAGCGTATCTCAATCCATTAGGATTCATCTTGGCATTGACCTTCAGACAGATATGGGAAACACCGTTTACCTTAGTCAACATGCGCAAACTTCGTTTTGTCTATATCCATCTTCTAAATTTTTTCATGTGATTGTACTTTGATAGATTCTGAGTATCGCGGTTGAACGACTATCTAAGTGGAGTTTTGAATTTTTTTATGAATTTTAGTACGATGAGTGCAAACTCGTGTACAAAAATTGGACTCATATAGGGTAATGATTCTCATAGCCGAAGAATTTAGTATGCCAACTAAATAGCTTGTTTAATATTTACCCTCAATCGTTCACAAGTAGCTAGGGTTTGGAGTAAAGGTTTTGTGGGTATACCTCTTGTAAACCCTCACGGGACAAAACTCGTGCACTAGGGACACCTAGGGGTTAAAAGACTTATTGCATATGCTAAATGTAGACGCGATTCCTGCGAAAGTGAGTTAGGATTTTATTTTATTTCTTAATTAGATTTGCTCGAGGACTAGCAAATTATAAGTTTGGGGATATTTGATAGACACATTTTTTTGTCTTATTTGTCATATATTCTCTATTTTGTTAACACTTATTTTGTACTTATTGTGTGATTTTATGTCTTTGTATGTATTTTTGGGATATAAACTTTTACGGAAAAATTGTCTCGAAAAGAGATAAAGGCATCTGAGAAAAATTACTAAAGGCACCCACCACATCGCTAAAGGCACCCACTAGATTTATAAGGCCACCCCTCCTTTTGGATTCAACATTCAGAAAAAGGCAGAAACATTTCTTTTATACGGAGAATCTATCTGAGTTAGTTTGGAAGCGGATTTTATGGGATTAGAAAGTGATTTCGGGTTAGCTAAATAAAGAAACAACCTAAACATGTTAAAACACGTCAGAATGAATGTTTCACCCGAAAAAAATGGATGGAAAACTCGAGTTGGCAGGAAAAAGGAATTATTCTTCGATTTGGATTTACACGAATTTGAGTTGGTGTTGGATTAAATTTTGAGTCCTTATCAATCCAGGAGGACTAGTTAAGGTTTGTGGAGCCTATATAAAGTAAAGATATCGAGTAAAAAAGGGGGGATCTTCAATCGAACAAAAAAACAGGAAGAAAAAAAAATAGTGATGCTGCTTTATGGAAGAACAAGAATAGGCGACGATTTCTTCAACGGAACAACAACGTTTATCTTCGTCTTTGCAACGTGTATCTTCAGCTGCAACGATTTCTTCAACCCATTTGAAATGGATATCTTCAGAACAGTAACGTTTATCTTCAGTGGAAGCCCTTTCTTTCTGTAACAGTGGAAACAGTTGTCTGCAACGCCATTACACCGTTGCAAACTCTCTGTTTACACATTTTCACTCTTTTCATCTTTGTAAACAATTTTTGAGCCATGAATACACATATTGAGAGTGTTTACAATATGAGGAGCTAGACCCAATTGCCGAGGCGACGGATGAAGCCATATTTCCAATAATAAAGTGGAATATTTTTATCTTATTAATTTCTTGCAATTTTTTTAGAATATTTGCTTTGAATTAAATAATTATTTTTATCAATTAGTTGTGTTTTTTTTTTTTGATGAGTCATGCTTAGGATAGAGCTATTGATGTCTCATACTTTTGATTTACAACTATTATTTTGAAAATCTAACTTTGGCAATATTTAGAATCAATTGGATGTATGAGTTGCAAGATAATTATTAATGCAAAATCATTTGAAAAATTGGCCAATGGTAGAATCCTTAGTCTCAGTTATTCCATAATCCTTAATCAATTTTACTTTAATCTTCTTTATTTTTAGTATTAAAAATTAGGTTTAAAAATCAAATCTTCACAAGTCTGAGTATGAATCTTTTACTACTATTTCAAAAATACACCAGGGACTTAATGTAGATGGTGGGTTTTTGACAAGGATAAAATAGTAAATTACCTCTCAAGACTCTTGTCTGAGAAATACTAAACTTTAAAATTCTGAAAAATTATTCTCAAGCAGGCGCTTATCCCTGCTTATCCATGTCTTCTCTCTATATGTATGGCCAATTACATATATGACTAAAATTACTAAATGTATCAAACATTCATTACTGTAAAAATCATCAGAACAACACTGGCGTTCACTACAACATTCCCGGATGTTTTATGATTTTTACATAAAATCTCAAGCTTCAGATGGATTACCAACTAGTATAAAGCAATTTGAGTATTAATTTTTGTGCTATATTCCACAGCTGAATTCCCAAAAATTACCCTTGTTAATATCATGCTCAATTGAGCAATATTAACCTACTAAAACACTTATATAGTTTCATATAATGATTTATTTGATTAAAGTATCACAGATGTGCTTAAATTCAAAGTCAAAATTGTGAAAGACACAATTTCATATCTTCTACTATCTAAAATTTCTACCTCAGTCACATTAATCATTTACCTAAAGAGACAACTAATGCGAATGAGTGAAAAGAATTCAATTTAGGGTTTTGAAACGCTTCACAACACTTATAAGCGCATCAAAAGCGTATTAAAAAGTATTTCAAACCCTAATTAGGGTTTGAAAATAAATTCGCAACACTTATAAACGTTTCAAAATTGTGTCAAAAAGTATTTCAAACCCTAATTTTGAAAAAGGGAATTTAACCCTAATTTTTCAAACGCACCTTACCTTTGCTTCTACGTCTTGCTTCTCAGGCCAGGCTTGCATGCCAACTCAGAAGCCAAGCGTGGACATCATGCTTCTCTCCAAAATTTAGAATTTTACTATTTTGCCCTCAACATGTGAGGTCGAGCACAAGAGTAAATGTGAGCTTCTTGCCTTCTGGCCAAACAATTTCAAACCCTAATTTTTGAAGAGGGAGACGTCTCTACCTCTCTTGCTTCCAACGTGTGCGCCTTAGCCAAGCAGCTAACCTTGCATGACTATTCTCAAGGAAAAATTCGCAAGCCTTCAAAAACAAAGCCAAGTTCACACGACCTGTTTCTTGTCAAAATTGATAATTTTACTCTTTTAACCTCAACATGTGAGGCTGAGTACAAAAAGTAAAATATGAGCGTCTTGCTTCTTGTTAAAAAAATTGACGTCTTGCTTCTGACCAAAAATTAGCATTTTACTCCTTTACCCTCAACGTGTAAGGCTGGGTATAAAGAGGAAAACGTGAGACTCTTGCTTCAAGACAAAAGTTAGGCATCAAAACGCGTAAGGAAATGAATCTGAGTTATTTGGAACCCAGCACAAAATGAATCTGAGTTGTTTACACTTCCTCTTTTAATTCAAATCTGAAATTGGCGGGAAGGAATTCTTTATGCGAGAAATGAATCTGAGTTATTTGGAACCGTGATTTAAGGGATTAAAAGAAGTTTTTCGAGTTACCTAAGTAAGAAACAATCAAGCGGGGTCAAAACGCGTCAAAACTAGAGTCTTTTTCTGAGCAAAATGAAAGGAAATCAAAGTGCTAGACGGAAAAGGATTTTGGGTAAAATCACGAGTTCTGAGTTTGTTTTGGAGAGAATATCTAGTCCTTATCGATTAATAAAGTCTTGTTAGGGTTTTACAAATCTATACAAAGGAAGAGATCGAAGAAAAAGAGTATTCAAATTGAGCTTGAAAAATTCAGAAAAAAATCCCTAGAAGAAAACAGACCACACCAGAAATTTATCGTTGATCCGTTACCTATTCTTTCTTCTCCACTGCGCCCAACATCAGTCATATATTTGTTAGTTGCTTTTCATCTTTCTCCACCATAGAGAACACAGATTGCAATAGTTATTTTCGTAGCAAATTTTCTTGTGTCAATCTGTTTTCATATTTTTTTCTTCTTGTGAACACTTTGAGCCATGATTTATTATTTTGAGAGAGTGTATAACATGAGGAGATAAACCCCATTGATGAGGCAACGGATGATGCCATTTTTCCAATAACAAAGTGGTATATTTCTTATTTAATTAATATTGCAATTCTTATTATGATTTTTGTTTTGATTT
>JAJJMC010025027.1:522478-538170 GCA_023531435.1 Papaver californicum
GATATTGTCTTATCCCCTTGGGTTCGTACACTAAAACAAGAGTCAGTGGCCCAAGTCGACTTTAACGGTTCATCGCCCGTCTGGAACGGGAGGTAAAACTCGATCAACCCACGAATATCCTGCTAGTGGGTTTACTGTATTCCTTCGTATGCATATATGTTGAGGAACTGAATACAAACTTTATTTTCTAGTAAAGGGCAAGAACTGGTCATACAAGATAAGGGTTCGGATTTCATCACCGCATCCATTTTGCCCGCTTTAGGAACATGTTACGAAACGCGAACCTAAACCTAAAATATTGACTAGAAAGAAGACCGATAGGGTAAAGAGCTTATTGGAAAATCATTTGAAAGGATTGTATTGGTTACTTTGTTAGCGGAACTCAAGGATTAGGAAGATTTATTTTAAGTTGGTTCGTGCCACCTTGTAACCCAAGGAAACGTTTGCCAAAGAGGTAAGGTTATTTAAGCTCCATAGAGCTTATCCTGCTTCTCTTCAATCAACTTAATCTAATTTGGATCGGTCTAAGAGGTTTGCTAAAACTGTAACTAGTTTCCTTTTGGAAGAATAGAATCTGTCTAGAAACAATCTAAGTGGAGCCATCATGCTTTTTGTTTGCTAGAATTAATAAGATTGATTTGGTTGAATCATCCTTGCTTGTGTTTTTCTAGAATTTCCTTCCAATTAGGATTTACTTATTTTTAGTTTTTTTTAGTGTATGCCAAGACCGCTCGAGACCATCACTGAGTGAGCTTGGAAAAAAGACATTTTAGGTCATTTGATTAGTGACAAGCCTAGTAGTTCTGTTCCTGAAAACGAGGGTCTCGAAGACTTTTATTTAGAGAGCCCTGTTTTTGGAAACTTTAATTTTAAAAACTTGACACTGTGTGAAGAAGTTACTCCTAGTCCTTTGATAGTGCCAGAAATGGCAACTTTAAAAGATTTGTTGAATTCCACTAGAACTTCTCGTCCATCATGTATCAAGTTAGCTGCAACTCAAGCAAACTATGAGTTGAAACCTGGGACCATACATATGCTCCCAATCTTCTTAGGAAAAGAGAATGAAAACCCCTACTTTCACATTAGAGAATTTGAAGAAATATGTAGTACCCTAAGAATTCACAACTTGACTGATGAAGCTTTGAAACTTAGGTTGTTTCTTTTTTCCCTGAGAGACAAGGAAAAATCTTGGTTATATAGTTTGCCATCTGAGTCCATCGAAACATACAAACAGCTTACCGTGCCTTCTTTTTTAAAAAATTCCCTAGGCATAAAACATCATCTATTAGGCAAGATATTTCCACATTTGTGCAATAAAAGGGAGAATCTTTGTATAAGTATTGATAGACACATTTTAGTGTCTAAATTGTACCTTAGTTTCTATTAAGTTAGTATTCGATTTTGCAAATATTACGTGTTTTTATGCTTTTGTAGGTGCAGTAGAAGAATAAAGATTTGTGGAAAAATTGGCTCAAAAAGTGATAAAGGCACCCCAAGGATAAGTGTTATTTGGCACCATAGAAGTGGATAAGGGGTACCCTCGAGTCAACTCGGTCAAATCGGGACAAACCCGAGTCAAATCGGTCAACCCGAGTTGACCGAGTCAACTCAGCACGGGACCGATCGGAATTCGTCTGCATCAACTGGCTACTTTCAATTCGCGTGAGAAACAAGTTTTTGTTGCTTCCAGATTGTTCTAAACACTCATAGTTATCTCACGCAAGTCATAAACATCAAAAGATCCCGTAAAATCAGCTTGAAAATCATGTATTTGGCCGGAATCATGATTCGATTAAGATTGGGATTTGTGGGCAGTTCTAGAGAGTTCTATTAGGTTTAGAACTCTCTCTAGGGTTTCTACTATCTATATAAACCAAGAGCCAAGAAAATCGAACACGAAAACCTAGAGAAGAAATCAGAGAAATTCCGGCCACTTCCGGTCGCCGCCGGTGACCTGCTGCTGCTCCGGCCGGCGTGTTCTTCATCCACCATCACCGAAGAAGACGATCTTGTAACATCTATATACGTTGCATATCCAGTGTTACATTCTGCTCTTGTTGCCTATTCTTTCAAATCTTTGTTGCTTAGAATACTTTCTGTTACAGCTGAACCCTCTCTTGCAACATTTATAAACGTATCTGTTCAGCTGTTGCACTATTATTTCACCTTGTAATCAACTTTTTGAGCAATGAAAAGATCTTTTGAGCAAGTTTTCTTCACCATGGGCTAAGTTTATTTACTGGGATGATGGATAAGGTATTTTTCTCAATTTTATGTGATTTAATTATTTTCTAATAATTATTTATAATTCTTTTGTTATTAGAATTGCATAGTTTTAAATAGTAAAAACGGTTTTCTTTCAACAGTTGTGCTTTTGCTTGATGGATTATGCTTAGTTAATTAATTTTGATAGTCCATGCTTGTGATTTACCTCTGTTTGTTAGCATAACAAAACCAATTTTGGCAATTGGGCTTCAATTAATTTAAAAAGAATTATCTGATTAATCACATAGGTTGTTAGAATTACCTGATTCCTGATTCCTGGTATTTTTAAAATTATTCAAAAATCATCTTTAGGTTATTTAGTCTTTTTCTTACTCCTGAAATTTTCTAGAGTTAATTAGAATCATTATTTTCTAAAATCATTACCTTCACAAGTTCGAGAATCGAACCTCTTTTTACCACTATATAAAATCACATCAAGTATTTGGAGAGGTTCAATGATTTATTGATACAATATCCTCATCACAGTTTAGAAAAGGTTAGTCTAGTTCAGATCCTCTATAAAGGACTAGATTACCCAACGACGACCATGGTCGAGTCGTTGTGTACATATGGGTTTGATAGTAAAACTATTGACGAAGCGATGATATTTTTGAATGAAATTGCTGAAAAAACACAGCAATGGGAATGTAGTAGGGAACCCCAGAGAAAATGGTAGAAGGATCTTTTGAATCAGATGCCAAAATAACAGCTATATCAAAAAGCTTAGAAGCTTTAGAACTAAGTCAAGCTAGTTGTGGAATTGAGCCCAAGTCATTGTGGGAAGGACAGACTATTGAAGAGCAATCCCGTACTCTTTATAATAACACTAGACTTGATAGCCGACAGAGGTTTGACCCATATTCAGAAACCTATAACCCTGGTTGGAGAAACCATCCTACCTTTCCTGGTCTAAGGGACAGAATAAGGTCAGTCTAGTAATTCCAGGTTCCCCCAGGTTTTGGTTATACTAAGAAACCTTCAAGACCAGCGCATTTTCATAACCCTTCAGATAGGAAGATCATTTTAGAAGAGTCTTTCAACATATTAGCTCAGAACACTATAAAATTTCAGCAATCGGTTGACCAAACTTTACAAGCTAATAACAAGATTATACAGGCTAACACTCAGGCTATTTCTAATTGAAAAATATAGGTTAGTCAAATAAATACGTCTTTGAAAGAGAGAGAAAAAGGTAAGTTTCCTAGTCAGGCACAACCCAACCCTAGAGGAGTTCATGAAGTTTCTGGTAAGAAACCATCAAATCATGTGAATACAATTAGAACCCTTAGGAATGGTAAAATAGTAGACAATAAGGTAACCATGCCTGATAGTGAACATACTGTAGTTCACCCTTCTGAGCCAATAGCTGAAAAGACTGATAAAATCTCTAAAGAGTCCAACGCGGTTCCTGCTAAGCCCAATTTTGTGCCCAAAACCTCGCTCCCACAACTGCTAGTACCAACAAATAAGGAATCAAATTTTAATGATATATTGGAAATTTTTAAGCAAGTCAACATCAATATTCCTTTATTAAAAAGCCTTTTTATCTATTTGTGTTAGTTCGATTATCCAGAACAACACAACTCCTAAGTAAAAAGACTCAGGTTCCCCTACCATTTCTTGCACAATAGGTAATTATCGTGTTGAGAAAGCGTTACTTGACTTAGGATCCAGTGTGAACTTACTTCCGTACCATGTGTACCTCCATCTAGGACTTGGTGAATTAAAGCCTACCCAGATAACACTTCAGTTAGCTGATAGTCTGTGAAAATTCATCGTGGTATTGTCAAAGACGTTCTTATTAAGGTCGACAAGTTTATTTATCATGTGGATTTTGTTGTTCTAGATACACAACCTCTCCCTGACCCAGATAACCAGATACCTGTGATATTAGGTCGCCCATTTTTAGCTTCATCTAATGCGATCACTAACTGTCAGAATGGTATTATAAATTTATCTTTTGGTAATATGACTATTGAGATGAATATTTTCAGTATTAGTAAGCAACCCCTGAGCTAGATGACACGTGTATTGAAGGGGTGAACATGATGGAGACTTTAGATCAGGATTCATTACCAAACATCTTATCCGAAGATCCATTGGAAAGTTGTCTATCCCATGTTGGCTTAGATTTTGATGATGATAACACCATTGATTAAGTGAATGCTCTGTTAGACTCTACACCTGATTAGATACTAACAAATGGAAAACTAAGTTCGAACCACTACCAGTTTCTAGTTCTACCTTAATTCCTTCTTTAAAAGAGCCTCCTAAGTTGGACCTCAAACCATTACCAGGTACTCTAAAGTATGTGTTTTTAATCCCATCTGAGACTTTGCCTGTGATTGTAGCATCTGGCTTAGATAATGATCAGGAAAGTAGGCAAGTGACCATACTTCAAGATAATAAGGAAGCTTTAGGGTTGACCATAGCAGACATTAAGGGTATAAGTCCTACTATTTGTATGCATCAGATTCGTTTAGAGGATGACATCAAACCTTCTTGGGAGATGCAACGTCGACTTAACCCTAACATGAAAGAAGTAGTTCGAACTGAGGTGCTTAAGTTGTTAGATGCGGGTATTATCTACCCCATTTCATATAGTAAGTGGGTCAGCCCCGTTCAGGTTGTTCCCAAGAAATCAGGTATCACTGTAGTCCATAATGATAACAATGAGTTAATCCCAAACCGAGTGACTACGAGATGGCGTGTCTGTATTGACTATAAAAAATTGAAAAATGTCACAAGGAAGGACCATTTTCCCCTTCCTTTCGTCGACCAAATGTTTGAGAGATTAGATGGACATAGTCATTATTGTTTCTTAGAAGGCTATTCTGGTTATAATCAGATTGTTATTGCCCTAGAAGACCAGGAGAAAATCATATTTACATGTCCCTTTGGTACCTTTGCATACATATGCATGCCTTTCGGGTTGTGTAATGCACCCGCTACTTTTCAGCATTGTATGATGAACATATTTTCTGAAATGGTAGAACGGTTTTTAGAGGTCTTTATGGATTTTTCAGTATTTGGGTCATCTTTTGATGAGTGCTTGCATCATTTGACATTAGTGTTGACTAGGTGTAAGGAAAATAATTTAGTGCTTAATTGGGAAAAATGCCATTTCATGGTTCAATCAGGAATTATTTTAGGGCATATCGTATCTTCTAAGGGTATAGAGGTAGACAAAGCCAAATTTGACCTTATTAAGAATTTACAGGTTCCCAAAACTGTAAGAGACATTAGGTCATTCTTAGGGCATGCAGGTTTTTATCATCGATTCATTAAGGATTTGAGCTTGATTTCTAGACCTCTTTGCAATCTGCTTGCAAAAGATGTTAAGTTTGTCTTTGATGATGCTTGTTTAGAGGCTTTCGAGAACCTTAAGACTTTCCTCACTACCGCCCCTATTGTCCACGTACATAACTGGAATCTACCCTTCAAGATCATGTGTGATGCTTCAAATTATGCTATTGGTGTTGTTTTAGGTCGGCGTGAAAACAAATGATTGCATGTAATTTACTATGCCAACAAACCCCTAAATGATGCCCAACTGAACTATACTACCACAAAGAAGGAATTGTTAGCCATTGTTTTTGCCCTGGATAAGTTTAGATCCTATCTCTTAGGTTCTAAGGTTATAATCTTTATTGATCATGTTGTTTTGAAGTATGTTCTTTCTAAGAAGGATACTAAACCTAGATTGATTAGATGAATCATTTTATTACAAGAATTTTCTCTAAAAATTAAAGACAAAAAGGGTGCAGAAAATGTAGTAGCAGACCACTTATCTAGGCTTGTTGTTGCTTCACCTGATGATTCCCCTCCAGTGAGGGATAGTTTTCCTGATGAACAACTTTTTGTTGTTTCCCAATTACCTTGGTTTGTGAATATAGTGAACTATCTTGTTACTGGTTGAATGCCTCTACATTAGGGTAAACAAGATCGTTCTAGGTTTTTAGACGAGGTTAAGCATTTCTTTTGGGACGATCCTTATCTGTTTAAGTGTCGTCCAAATCAGATTATTAGGAGATATATACCTAAGAGTGACTAAACCAGTATTATTTCCTTTTCTCATGATCATGCTTGTGGGGGCCACCTTAGTGCAAAGAAGATTGATGCTAAGATATTACAGTGTGGATTCTACTGGACTTCGTTGTTTAAAGACACCCACAGTTACTATGTTGCTTGTGAGCGTTTCCAGAAGTTAGGAACCATTTCCCGCAGAAATATGGTGTCGTTGAACCCTATTTTAGTTATTGAGGTCTTTGATATGTGGGGCATAGATTTTATGGGCCCTTTACCTAATTCTTTTGGTTGTTTTTACATCCTTGTCGTTGTAGACTATGTCTCTAAGTGGGTTGATGTGGTTTCGTGTAAAACAAATGACCACAAGGTTGTGGTCCAGTTTTTGAATGACAATATATTTGCACGTTTTGGTACACCGCGAGCTATAATTAGTGATGAGGGGTCACACTTTGGTAATAGACCGTTTAATCTCTTTATGAAGAAATATGGTATTACTTACAAAGTAGCTACCTTATATCACCCACAGACTAGTGGTCAAGTAGAGGTTTCCAACAGGGAGATTAAACATAATTTAAAGAAAACAGTTAATCCTAATAGGAAAGACTGGTCATTGAGGCTTACTAATGCATTATGGGCTTACTGTACTGCGTTTAAGACCCCCATTGGAATATCACCTTATCGTTTAGTTTTTGGCAAGGCATGTCACCTTCCCGTCAAGTTAGAACATAGAGCATATTGGGCTGTAAAGCAGTTTAATTTTTCACTTGATGATGTTGATTGTAGTTGTGGTAAATAAAGTATCGTTCACTCGGACTTGTGAAGACTGATTTTAAATTTAATAAACTAATTTTAAACTAGAAAATAAATAAAAGATAATGACAAAACTACAAGGGACTGGGACTCAGAATTCCACCGATTTTCACATTCATGTGGTACAAATATTGATTCTTACCAATTAAGCTCTTTTATGGACTCTTTTTTGTTTGCCAAAAGTAGATTTTGAAACATTGATTGTAAATCCTAAGCATGGACCATCAAAACACTTAAGCTAAGCATGACCCATCAAATTAAATGACAACCAATTAAGAAAAATTATGAAACAATTAAAATAAGTGCAAAAAGTCATAAAGAATCGAATATAGTTACCAAACAAGTGTGGAAAATAGCTTCCTCCATTGTCCCAGTGATGGGGTTTAGCTCATCATGCCCAAAACACTCTCAAACGATAGGTACATGGCTTAAAAGTACTTGAGAAAAAGAAAAATACAAGAAAGAACTGACCAACTGAGTCGTAGAGTGATTAAAATGATTTATTGAATAAACGACTAAATCTAGGCGCAGTAAAAGAAGCACAGACTCAATGTGTATTAAACTTCAGATCTGTCACAGTTATTATTCATGAAACCATTACAAACGGTGTTGAAATTGAAAGAAAAGGTAACGGAAATTAAAAACAGTTCAGGACCTATAGTAACCGTTTTTTCATCTTCTTCCTCTCGACCTGTACTTACATCAACAATGGTTTTCTTTCTGGATTTTTTTATATAGCTTCTCTGGCAGAGCCAGCCCCCCTGCTAGCATGTTCGACCCTCTATTTATATTATAACACCAAATCTTCTCCAATAACTCCTCACAGATTCTTGAATATCATCACAACTAACTCACGAGAATATTTTCTTCTCTTGATTATCAAATATCGAATCTGTTTTGATTTTCCTTCTCTCTATTGATACATCTCGTTGATTTTACTCCTTTATCTGTTGTTCTGTTTGCTTATTAACTCGAGACAATATTTTTCCATAAAATCTCGAGAATATATTCTTCATATACCGAATCAACCCCATATGAGAATCAACTATTTTTAAACGAGATTATGTTATGATTTTCGAATCTTTAAATCACGTATAAACTCTATTAAAAAGACAAGAAGATATTCTTGTCTTAACCGTAGAAATTTTCCAAAAATAGCTTGCTCAGAATTTTCGTTTGGTGAAGAATAATTTCGCGCCAAAACTTAAATTTGAAATGGAGAAGAATATGCCCTTATCCATGGCATGGGTGCCTTTATCAAAAAAAATTGGGTGCCTTTATCATTTCTTGTGGGTGCCTTGAACACTTTTTTGAGGCAATTTTTCTACACTTATTTATTCTTCGGAAATACCTACAAATGCAATAAAACATAATATAAGTATAAAAATCGAGAAATAACAATATTAATATGATCTCAAATAAGACATAAAATTGTGTCTATCACTTGACAAGGCAGGATCTCACATGAAGCTCCAGGTCGATGAGTTGGAAGAGATTCGGAAAGAGGCATATGATAGTGCTAGGGAGTATAAAAAAAAAAAAAACTTGTACATGATAAAAATATTTTAAGAAAGTCATTTTCTCCAAGTCAAAAAGTTCTTCTGTATGATACCCGTTTGTATCTTTTTCGCGAGAAGTTACACTCTCGGTGGACCGGTCCTTTTGTTGTTCGCGCTGTTTTTCCTTTGGTGCTATTGAGATTGAGACTCAATATGGTAGAATTCCTTTCAAGGTTAATGGTCAGAGATTGAAACCATTTTTAGAACCTTTTCCTACAGGTGATGTTGAGGAGTCCCTCTGGAGGACCCTTTTACCTTGATTGACCATCAAGGTTGTTTATATACATTAGTAGATTTTTGTAGGTTTTTGTTATTTGTTTTTAGGTTTTTATTATCTGTCTTATTCTCCGTAGAAGGATTTTTACGCTTCACCCAGGTACTATCTTTCTGACTTACCTCTTTATTCCTTTATTTGCCTATCTTTTGGTACTGCTCTTTAATTTGAAACATTGAGGATAATGTTATATTAAGTTTGGGGGTAACGGAGAAACTTTTAGTGGGATAATGAAGCTCTAAAATTTAGAAACTTGTGAACAATTCAGGATGACACTAACCATTCTAGGTAGATAGAAACTTAGCTCTTTTTCTATAGGAATTGGTGTGCCCAGCTAAATGGTTTATTCATAAAAGGATGCTAGCTCAGGTGTTAGAAATAACATGATAGTTGTCACCGTATCTCGGAGTCTATCTCGATCATATCACCTTATGTTTTTATTTTTGCAATTTTTTGTGTTTATTTAAGTGATTTGGTGGGGCACTAGTATCGCCTTGTTATCGCCGCCAGGATGAAGTAGAGTGATTGAGATCAAGCCCCATTATTTTATTTTATTTTATTTAGACCATTATTCAGACTAAAATAAATATTAAAAAAAAATAAATAAGTATTTTATTTTCAATAAATCGACCTCTGAGGCCCTTGTATATACCAGCTGAGTCGATATTAGTATAAAGATTAAGACCAGTGAGAGCGTATCTCAATCCATTAGGATTCATTCTGGAAGAAACAATCAAGCCAGGTCAAAACACGTCAAAACTAGAGAATTTTGCCGAGAAAAATGGAAGGAAATCAAATTGCTTGCCGGAAAAGGATTTTGGGAAAATCATGAGTTATGATTTTGTTTTGGAGAGAATATCTATTCCTTATCGATTAAGGAAGTCTTGTTAGGGTTTTACAAACATATATAAAGGAAGAGATCGAAGAAAAAAAGTATTTAGATTGAGTCGGAAAAATTCAGAAAAAAATCCCGTGAAGAAGAAGAAGATAGACCACACCAGAAATCTGTCGTTGAATCCGTCACCTATTCTTTCTTCTTCATTGCGTCCAACATCAGTCGTATATTTTTCGGTTGTTTTTCATCTTTCTCCAACAAAAAGAAACTGATTGCAACAATAATTTCTGTAGCAACTTTTCTTTGTCAATTTGTTTTCAGATTTTTTTTCTTCCGTCGAACACTTTGAGCCATGATTTATTATTTTGAGAGAGAGTACAACATGAGGAGCTAAACCCCATTGCTGAGGCTACAGAGGAAGCCATTTTTCCAATAATAAAGTGGTAGATTTCTTATTTAACTAATATTGCAATTCTTATTATGATTTTTGCATTGATTTAAAATTGATTAAATAATTTTTAATAAATAGTTGTGATTTCGTTTGATGGTTCATGCTTAGTCTAGGGCTCTTGATGTTCCATGCTTCTGATTTACAACTATTATTTTGAAAATATACTTATTGGCAATATCTTAAAATCATATTGAATATGTGAGTTACATGATTATTAATATTAATTGAATCACTTAAAAATTGGTTAATATTGGAATCCTAAGTCTCTGTTTTCTCTATATTCATGAATTAAATTTTAATTGAGTTTTTCTATTTTAGTATTTAAATTAGGTTCTAAAATAAATCTTCACAATTCCTGTGAACGAACTATTTTTACCACTTTTATAGAACGATAAGTCAACACCTTTTCCACTTCACCACTACTCAACCATCGACAGTTTCTTCCAGAGAGGAGGTCAAGTGGTTACAATAGCTATGATATAAATATATTCTCAATCTATTGAATAAACAATAAGTCTGAACAAGTCTGAATTGAACAAGAACTCTAAATTGAACTCCGAGACAAGTCTGATATCAACTCGATCATTCAACTTTCTCACACAGAGCAATGTTCATAGCTATTTACACCAATTACATCTTACAGAGTTTGATACTCCGACCTCAACCTTCTCTTGCTTCTCTCCCTAAGACCAACCCTTTTCTTTCTCATTTGTGACTTAAGCAAGACTGGAACAACCATTGCTTGGTTTAGGCCAGGATTGTACAGATTGATCTCTCGAATCTAAACAAAGTACTTCAACAGTACAAATGTTTAAGGATTGAAGAATTATCATATACTCACCCACTTTTCCTAAATTGTCCTTCAATTCTTTTTCTCCCACAGACAATGATATATTCAATTTACGTATAGGGCAGAAAAATGAAGGAGTAATTGAGTGATAAAATTAGAAACAGAGAATTATGTTTTCCTTTTTTTTGATTTTTAGGTTTAATTTTGGAAGGATAACTTAGACATTTGTTATGTTCTAGGCCCCCTGATAAGTTATTGGAATACTTATATATAATAACCGTAATTGCACGACGTCTAACTAGTAGACAACGGTAAGTACGGGTCGAACCCTCAGGGAGCGGAAAATATTGCAACTAATATCTTTAATAAACTAATCAATGATGATATTTTTGGTATTTTTAGAAATTAGAATGAAATAATAAAATAAACTAAACCAGAGTTATACAATGACGAAATCAGTAACTAGGGAATTTGGTTTCCACCAATTTAATCATGCAAAATTCATACAATCTCCGTACGTATTTTCTATAATACTCGAGATAAATATTGGAATCAACCTCATATCTCGGAAAATATTTCAATAAAGTCCTAAATGTTTAGTTTCACCGATGCAATATCCTTCGCTTCTAATGTAATAATCCTAAAGTACTACTCATCAATCCAAAAGCATACACCGTCAAAGAACTTAACCCAAGTACGACATATCAATCATAAAGCATAAACAGTCAATGAAATCATATAAATCAATTAAGAACTGAGCATTAATGAAGTGAAATTACTAGTCATTGAATCATACGAAATGTTATGATGAAGTTCACATGAGTACATAATTAAAATTGATTTCTACCTAAAATCCTAGTCACAAAATCTAGCAAATTTGGAGATGGGTTTCTTAAAATCCATTAAAATGGTTAACAAATGGTAGAGAAAATAAACGATCGTCAACGTTGTCACCCAATAACGAATTTCCCCTTCTTCTTCCATGTTGATGCTCTTCTCCGTGCAGCGCTACCAGAAACTCAAAAGAGAATCACATCAAATCCTCCACCTTTATCCGCAGAGTCGTCCCCCCCCCCCCCCCCCCCCTCTCCAGTCTATGCCTTTTATATCTTTCCCTCAAAACTCCTTTTCCACGTCCCACTTCCTTTTATGCCCTATTCACATCTCTATTTCTCTCATCGAACCCAACACCTGCTTACTTTCTCATTTTTCTATTTAGCCAAAATGTAGAATATTACCTGCACAAAAAAAAAAAACCCAAGTAAAATCTAAAAGAAAAAAATATTAAAAAAAATAAATCCTAATTAATCTAATTAACACAAAACCTAAATACAAAAATAAATCTAAAATCGTAACTAAAAACAAATCCGCATCGGCGGCGTCAAAAATTGATATGGTTGTAACAATGGTAAGAAAGTTCGTTCACTCGGACTCGTTGAGATTAATTTTAGACCTAATTCTAATTTTAATCTAGCAAATATATACAAAAGATGATGATAAAATTACAAGGGACTGAGGCTCAGGATTCCACCAATTTTCATATTCATGTGGTTCAAATATTAATTCTAGACAATTCTTGCTCATATAATAAAAGATATTGACTCTAAATTCTTTGCCAAAGTAGATTTTTAAAACATTAGATGTAAAACATAAGTATGGCGCATCGAAAGTACTAACGACTAAGCATACACCATCAAATAAGATCACAACTAATTAAGAAAAATCATAAATCAAATTAAATTAATACAAAAGTCATAAAAGAATTAAATATATTTACCACACAATTGTGAAATATGGCTTCTTCCATTGTCCCAGTGTTGGGGTTTAGCTCATCTTGCTCAAAAAACTCTCAAAAGATTGATACATGGCTCAAAAAGTGCTTGAGAAGAAGAAAATAATAAAAAATAACTGACACAGTGAATCTGAGACGTTGATAAATGTTACAAAGAAGAATGAAACAACAACAAATATAAGTGTTTCTTTTCTGTCGCTGAAAGGAAACATAAAATATCACTTATTTTTTATGACGTTGTTCTTTGTTTTGCGACGAAGTTCTTCTTTAAACCTTTGGTAACGGTTTCTTCATCTTTTTTTTTTCACGAGCAGATTTCTGTTTATTTATTTTTTGGATTTTTTTTCTAACTTCTCTGGCAGAGCCAGCCCCCCTACAACCCTTCTATTCGACCCTCTTTAAATACTAAACACTAAATCAATCGAATCTTCTCCCAACAGATCTTTGATTTATTGAATATATATTTTCTTGACAATATCTTTATTTCTCTCGGCAAATATCGGTGATCCTGATTTTCTTTCTTCATCTGGTATGATTCTCGATCATTTTCTGTTATGTTGTTACCATAAAACTCGAGAGAATATCTTCTCTATTTTTCTTATCCAAAAACAAATCTCGCGTGAAAGTATATTTTTGTTTTTATTCTTTTTTTCTTTCTTTCCATCTGGTTTTTTTTTTTCAACCCGAGAATTTTTCTTGCAAGCAACAACTTTTTGTCGAGTCTCCCACAATTGTAAAATTCCTATATATAAGGCAAGACAATAATCAGGTCTTAACTTCCTCAAATATCTCGAAATCATGCTCGTAAATCTTCTCAGCTTGAGATATATAAATTCCTGCCAAGAGTATCTTTTGAATTTGAAAAAGAAATAAGTGGGTGCCTTTAACCAATCTCTTGGGTTCCTTTATCAATTTTTAGGGTTCCTTTAACACTTTCTGGGCTAAATTTTCCACAAAATATTATTTCCCAAAAATACCTAAAAACACAATAAATAACAATATAAGTACAAAAATTGAGAGATAATAATATACAAATTGGGAACAAATCAGACACATAAATGTGTCTATCACCCCCTAAAAGCAATTCTTATGGTGGAAGAATTCTAAGTTCCAAATTCTATGCCACCTCATCAGTTGGAATAGATCATAGAAGAGCAAGTCTAATGGTTTGCTCTTCCAAATTCCATGCCACCTCATCGTTTGACTAGTCTATATATTTAAAGTCTTATATTGGACCCACCATTATAAAAAAAACGTATTTAAATTATGGGGATTTATTATAAAATATTGTTATGGTAATAAAATAATATTATAAATTATGATGTGTCTAGAAAAGTTAGTTTTTTCTCTAGATTTTAGGAAAGGTAAATGCAATTTGGATTGACACCCAACGCCATTTTGATTGACGTTTTTCCTTGGATTCCAAGCTCTCTTCCACAAGACCTTGGAAGATGTCTTGGAAAAAACATGAAATTTATTTGGAATCCATTAAACTTGACATTCCACATTTTTTCTAAGTTTGAAATAGCTTGGATTCCATCATAAGACTTCCTCTAACTAACAACCTAGTCATTTTATTAGTAGGAAAGAAGATTTTTATTGGATAAATTATATTATAACATTAAGCTCCTCTCTGATGAGAATTTTTAACCAAATAGGCAAACTTTCAGACCAAGTCTGGTCCATTCTAGTTATCCTAGCTTTTCTAGCTAAACAATTTGCAACTTCATTAGACTCTTTATGCACAAAAGTAAATTTCCAAGTTTGAAAACCTCTCAACAATACCCTACAATCATTTATAACACTATTGTTTGTCCATCTAACAGCCCCTCCACTACCATTAACTGCCTTCACTACATCCAAAAAATCTCCTTCCAGGTGCAGGCATGCTACAACATTACGCCAATTTAATTGCCTCCAACGCCGCTAAAGCTTCAGTCTGTTCCTCATTTTGAGCTAACCCTGAGATTGATGTTGTTTCTCCACAAATCCCTGCAGTAGAAAACATGATTAGTCCAATACCTATATTTTTATCTTCTTTAAGGAAATTTGCATCAAAGTTTAACTTATGGAAGCCACTATCAAGCAGTTACCAAGGAGTTATATGATGTTGTTTTTAGATTACCCTATATAAATAACCGCAATCGCACGTCGTCTAACTAGTAGACATCGGCAAGTACGGGTCGAACCCACAGGGAGCGGGAAAATACTGCAATCAATATCTCTAATCAACTAACCTGAAACAATATTTTAGGATTTTTAGAATTACGAATACAATAATAAAACAAACTAAACTAATAAAATAATTAAGTAGAGAGATTCGGTAACCAGGGTTTTCAATATCCACCACTATTTCTATTTAATTACTGAAGTAAAACATAACTCATGAATATTTAGAGTCTCAAATATCACCGGGACGCCCTAAACATGATGCATCAAAAAGCCCTAGTCTCAAGCATACACCATAAAATTGCGTTAGCGAGAAAATTGTACGAAACTAATTATAGGTCCACAAATAATACCTGCTATTCTAAGCATACCCCATCAAAGGATTTAACCCAAGCATGAAATATCAAATAAGTAGACAAATATATTTGCAACAAGTAGATTTTCAAAATAACAACTGTATACCAGAAGCATGGAACATCAAAAACCTAGGCCAAGCATGTACCATCAAAAGACGTCACAATTGTTTAATGAAATTTAATAAATCAAAATCATGAAATTAATTTATTCAAATCATAATGGTCTATATCAAATAAATCGATTCAATTGATCTTAACTTTAAGTGGTTTCAACATTAAACCCTAGTTATGAATTAATTAGAACATGGAGTTGGATTTCTTAAAACCCATAAACTAATTAAAGAGAAGAGTAGAGAGGATTA
>JAJJMC010025027.1:538180-571909 GCA_023531435.1 Papaver californicum
AAAAAGCCTACTTTACCAAACCCAAAGAGAGTCTCCAATCACCTACTCTTGGCTCATCCGCACAACACTGAACAGCTGTACCCTACTCTCAAACCTGATTCCAAAAGAAGTCTAGCACCAATCACAACCTTTCTTTTACTTTGTACCACGCTCTTAGACTAACCGTACTTCTACATCCACTAGCCTCAACTCAATATCCATACATACTATCCCCCATCACGTGTGTACAACCTACAACACTTCTTGCCTACGCCTGAAACCTAGCAGCTCTATCACGTCTTGTCCTCTTCAACATCTAGCAAACTCTTGTCCCTAGCCTACTCCCACTTGACGCAATTGGGCTCCGTACTGCATGTACTCCATTCAATCACCCCAAGCTCCGTTGGCGAAACATTGATTTTAATAGACGATGGGCCATTAGTCATATTTTGTATACAAATAGGATTTTCGATGTACCACCTATAAACACATAAAAATAGTAAAATTAATATAATTAATATAATTTAAAATACTAGAAAATATAAATTAAGCGGTAAAAATGTATGAATTATACCCGTATCATTATACTTCTGAATTGCCTAATGGGGACAGAACCATTTCTATTCCCATCTACACTACACTCCCAGTTAATTATGTCCTTAGTTACTAGCCTAACCAAATTGGCCACATGCACACTAGCACCATCAAAAACAACTGCACATCTAAGTTTCCAGATGTGCCATAATGCAAAGCTAGCGAATCTGATAAATTTAGAATGGCTTAGATTGTTATGAATTATGCTGTTAAACCAGCTATTAATCCAATCCTGCCGACCTAGTCATTGAGTATTAGAAAAGCCCATTTACTGGGATGAGAAGCCCCTAAATCAGCTTTCTGAATAATTCTCTTCATTGGGCTTCATTCCATAAACCCAAGTCTACCCCAACTAAGGATTCATCATCGGGGTTGTCGAAAACAAAATCCACCTGTTAAGTTTTCCCCTCATTTTCATCGTCAGTTCATAACTCACTTCTTTTCTTTCCTTCTTCTTCTCTCTGCAAGGAAAATCCATTAACCATGGCTACTCTCACAAGTTCTTTCGTCTCTACTCGAAACCCTAAGATCCAATCATTTTCAGGTAAATTATCATTCTCTAATATCCTTTCCTTCTTTTTGTTCTTTCTAATCCATTTAATTTTTGCATTTTCCTGATTTTCTTACTCGTAACATGTATATTTTTTTTTACAATCGCTCTGAAATCCGTGTTTCTGGATAGAAATATCTTAATCTCTTGTGTTAAAATCATATTTATGTTTTCTTGAATTGGATTAAATTATATGGTTTCCGAGCATTACAGATCAAATTGATAAGTAATTGACTTAAACTTGCTCTTCTGAAGATTTATTAAAATGTGAAATGCATCTATAGTACCTTCCATGAATATGATCCGTATATATTGGTTAATTTTGTAGAGAAAGTTTGGAGTGAGACTGAGAAATTAAGATTTGCTTGAGAACGGAATTTATAATTTTATATCATGAATGAGGTCACATTCAGTTAATATTAGTTATTGATGCTCATTAGAAATGCCGAAGATAGAACGGGATTTAGTGTTCATGCACCAAAAATAGTAGGATTTGTATATTGGATTGTTATTAAAAGTTACTAACTGGAATCGAAATTTTCTGTTAACCAGTTGTCCAATCCTTTGATAAATGTTCATTGTAGGTTCTACTTTTGAGCCAATGGACCAATGTCATGTGAATCTTTCACCTAGTAAATTGTCTTACAATACAATTCATCAAAAGAAAGCAAGAATTTCAACTTCCAAAAGGTCACTTGTTGTTCGAGCTGGTTATAGGTATCGTTTTCCTCATTATCCTGTGTACTTCCTTTCACTTGCTTGTTTACACAACCTATATTTGATAACTTCGTAATGCTAGTTGATGTATTACTCATCCTCATTAGTTCTTCATTTAGAACGTTGGCACTAGGTGTTGTGGGTGAGAGTGACACATACACTTTGAGTTTACAAACAAACTTCCAATGTCGATCTTTCTAGAAAATATTGGATATTATATATATATATATAGTAATCAATATGTAGAATGAACAAACTATTGACAGAGTTAACTAAACCTGGAAGTTTTGGTACATCAGTGATTTCTGTTACAGAAAATATCTAACTGGAATATATTTTCAAGTACATTGGATGTATGTTGACTCAACCATTTGATGTTTGTAGACACCATAAAACCAAACAACTAAAAAGCCTTGACTCAAAGACCCTTGGGACTTTGGGAGTAAATTGGCATTCTTGCTTTGGTCGTTTAAAAGTTTAGCCATTGATTATGTATCTAGATTGTATTTGGCGCTTCGTCTTTTGAATTTTTTGATAATAGCTCTTCAGTGGTATATACAAATTGAACTCTGATGCCAGATTGGCCAGATCTTGTGTTAAATAAAAAATCAGGGAGAAATATATGGTTTGCAAATTCTTTGATAAAGAAACACTTTAGTATTCGTGAGGTACAGTGTTGTGCGACAATGAGGTAAAAAGTCTTTTTTTTGTGTGTTGCTTTTTATTCTTCCTATTCTATGTTGCTTGACAAGAATTTCTGCACTGCATCTGCAGTTAGTTAAATTCTATAGTATTTGCTAGTATATCTATCTATGCCCTTTCATTTTGCATCCATCATCAGTTTTCCTTATGCGTCACATGCTACAGGTAATGACAAATTTGTATATTTTTCATGTTAGTACAGCGGGGATGGTGGCCGACCTGGCAGTGCAAGTATATTTGTTGGTGGCTTTATATTGGGAGGAATAATAGTTGGAACTCTAGGCTGCGTCTATGCACCTCAGGTAACAGCATCTTTCTATTTTATTTATCCATTGCAGTTGTATTTATCTGCGATGTATATTGAACAGGTCCCATAGCTTTAAACACAGGCTCATAGTCATTCAGATCACGTAGATACCATGAGACTTGTTTACAGGGCTGGGGATGCAGCCTGCTTTCAGGCTAAATATATTTTTAGAAGACTAATTGTACAGTGGGGTTGCCATTGTGAACTTATCCATCGAAGCACCCCTAAATGCCGCTCTTTCATATAGTAATTAAATATTAGTTGTGTAGGCCAACTCTCATCTGCTCATGTTAGTGTAGCTTAAAACAGGATATCAATATCAGTTCTTAATGAAAAAACTTAATTTGAGAAACTTAGGTTTTTAAACAAGGAGCTTTATATAATCTACAAGCATAATTGAAAAGATTTGTTTTGAAAACTATAGAATCCCCTACCCCGAGCATTAGAGGAACACTGACCTCTATGTTGTTTGAAGGCTAAAACTCCTCGATTTTTGTATTCTGATGGACAGTCTGGGGTATTTGGTTTGGTTAGAGTCGTTAGAGTCAACCAGCCAATGTCAGCTATGGGAAACATGAAAGAGTGAGCGGATCTATGGCCTATCTGTATAAACTGTCTTGCTTTATGTGAATGTTCATAAGCACCTCATTTTACCATGGATGATATGATTTTCTTGGTTTCCAGTTTTCAGTTTTTTCGTTCATGATTATGCTTGTGTAATCTACTTTTGCAACTGACCGACTTCTTTATGTTTCAAGATCAGCAAAGCTCTTGCTGGAGCTGACAAAAAAGATTTGATGAGGAAGCTACCAAAGTTTATATACGACGAAGAAAAAGCTCTAGAGGTTAGCATTTACTAGTAAAGTAAAAAACCTTTTCTTATGAGGATAATATATACTGAGCTTCATCTTGTGGGTCCGGGGTAAAGTGCTTCAGTGACTGTCTGAGTGTGGTGTTAGACTGTGGTGTGAATCATCTAGAAGAATTTCTGTTAAAATCTTTGATTCTCAAGTTTCTTATTTAGTGGCAAACAAGACTTGTTTTTAGGAAAATGGGCAGTGTATCTTCTTTCAGTAAACTATGTTTCATATGACTCACTGATGATCCTGTCAATAATAACAGAAAACAAGGAAGATACTGACGGAAAAAATTGCTCAGCTGAACTCAGCCATCGACGATGTATCTTCTCAGCTTCGCACAGAAGATTCCCCTAACGGAGCTGCCTCTACTTCAGATGAAGTCGAAGCTGCTGTGTAAGAAATATGATGATGCAGTGTAGTTTTCTTTTACCCCTTATACTTCCACAATTAAAAAATATTATGTTTGTTTTGATATTTTGATATTTTGGTATTTCTGCTTTCTTCGTAGAGATGACTGTCAATCTTTGATTTTGTTAACTTAAATTTCTTTTAATTAGGCATGTTATGGCTGATGATGGTATACCCCGCATGACCATCACCAGATCAACATTTGTATTCCACTCATGCAGGCATTCCCAACGAACCATCTGGTTTTAGTAGTGTTCAATTTTCCGTGTTTTTGTTCCATGATCTCTCTCTTTCTCTGGTAATATGAGATTTCTCTGAGAGATTTGAGATTCTTAATGTGGAGTCTTCACAAAAAGAAAGAAGTACGTCTTAACCTGGGCACCAAACTGAATTGACTATTTTTGTACCTGAACCAAAATTACCTAGGAGCTGCTATTGTTTGACATAGCGTCTCTAACGGAATTGGAAACTGATCCAGTATCTACCGATATACAGCTTGCATATACTGTATTTCTTATTGTCCAGAACTTTTCTATAGAGCATCTCAAATGTTTTTTTTTGTTTTTTTTGTTTTTTTATTTTATTTTTGAACCAGAGAAATTATTTATTAAACAGAAAGAAACGTTACATCTTTGTCTAAATGAGAGACTAACAAGGGTGGAGTAGACCACCATTTCTCATTAAGCCAGTACTTTCTAACAGTTTTAGCGAACTGTTGCATCTTTGTCTAAATGAGAAATTAACAACAGGGGTGGAGTAGACCACCATTCCTCGTTAAGCCAGTACTTTCTAACAACTTTTGCCAAGGCATCATCTGGTTTATTACAACTTCTATGAACATAAACACATGACCAGAAAGGGTTAATATTACATAGATTTACACATTTCTTAAGAAGAGGTAAACTTTAATAAAGAGATGAGGAAGATGCTGATGAAGAAACTTATAGATATTAGGTTATTAGATTCAAAGATAAAACTTATAGATATTTAGGTTATTAGATTCGAAGATAACATGATGCCATCAATATTTATCTTCAAGTAATTAACAGGAGGAGCTTGCCAAGATAAATGCATGCTTATACTACTTCTAACAGAAGAAATGATAGTTTCAGATGTAGTTAAATGATGATATTGTATATATGCAGAGATACTATGAATAATTGTATTATGATTAGGAGATGCACTGTTAAATATGACTTGACATCTGAGTTTCCAAATTGAATGTAACATGTATGCAATGATATGGATGGTATTAGCGGAATGATAAATGTTAGTGTATGAGTCTGATGATTCCCAAGTTTGAACCCAAGAGAGGAAAGATTAATGTTGACTTAAATTCTGATAGACTTGTGGTAGGAAGTATCTCCGAATAGCAGCTGAGAAAGGGAAGTGAATCAAAAGATGATCTAAGTCTTCATTTTGAGATTGTTGCAGAGGACACAATCCAGAGAGATAATAGCTGTAGCATGAGATAATTTTTCATTGATAGTAATAAAATTCAAAAATATCTTCCACAGAAATTGTTGAAGCTTGTAAGAAATCTTAATTTTCCAAAATTTAATCCAGAACTTAAAAGACAAAGTTGTGGTATTACTTGACTGATTGGTGAAAAGAAGAGAATACGTAGACCTAGTAGTAAAGATCCCAGCTGAAGTGAAAGGCCATATTGAACTATCTTGCTGATCCAATTGTAGTGGTATGGTAAGAATATAATCCACTTGAGAAGTAGTAAATAACTGCCTTAACAAAGAAATATTCCACTGACTTGTAGTAGAGTCGATCAATTGAGAAACCCATTGATAATCACTTAAGTGTAGATCATTCCAATGATGTAAAGGCTTGGACAAGTTTGAAATCCAATTGTGAATCCAAATATTTATATCACAACCATTACCTCTACATTCCAATGATGTAAAGGCTTGGACAAGTTTGAAATCCAATTGTGAGTCCAAATATTTATATCACAACCATTACCCACCTGCCATTTTGCATAGCATAATTTTGAGTCCATGTGAAATATTCTGCCAAACTCAGCTTGAATTCTGTAGAACGAGGATGGAACTTCAAATCATGAAATGGGAAGTATTTACCTTTTAACACTCGAGCTGACAAAGTCTGATCATTATGTAATAAATTCCAAGCAAGCTTAACAAGAAATACAGAATTATAATGCTTTAGATTCTTTAAACCTAAACCTCCATATGTTATCGGAAGAGAAATTTTATCCCATGAAATATTGTGTGGAGATTTATGGCTGTCAAAGTTGTGCCACCAGTATTGCCTTTGCCCTTTATCCATTTGTTGATTAGTAATGTCAGGTAACTTCATAATTTGCATCTGGTACATCCCCATGGTGCTGAGAACAGAATTGATCTGAATGGTTCTTGCAGCCTGGTTGATTAATTTACTTTGCCAACCTTGTAATTTATTTCATATTATTTAAAATTCCTTGACAATTTTGTTGTCTAGATCTGTACATAAGTATGGAATTCCCAAGTGTTTTTCTTCCACACCCATTTGCATATCTAAAATATTAGAGCAATTCCAGTGGGCATTGACTTTTTTTCCAAAAATCCAAGCCAAGTGGATGGGCAAACTCTGTTTTAGGCAGTGGGGAATAGGCTAAACAACGTAATATGAATCGACCGATGCATATAGGGCCTCTCGGCCTAGGTTGAGCCGAGGCTTGGCTCGTCTCAGCCTGATTCGACTGTTGTCGAATCTTATCAAACAAATCCAACGGCTATAACTTCACCCTAATTATTTATGATATTTGTAATTGAATTAGAGAGCATGTAATCACTACTAATCCCATACGTGTAATTAAAAAATCCTTCAAGATTGCATAATGAGCTTCATAAAACAAAAGAACAACTACTAATTTTTATTAAAATTAACAACGTTTTTTATGGAGTAGCATGCCTACTTTTTAACATCTCATACGTACAATCAAAAAATCCTTTAGGATTGCGTGATGAGCTTCATAAGAAAAACTTGTCCTTTTCCATCTTCACTATTCTTCTCGAGCTCGCAATACAACTTCAACATTGGTTTCACCCCTTAATCGATATCGATTGACAACCAGAACTAAAGTTATAAATTCTTCCACTTGTCTTCTTATAGTTTGATATCGACAAAACAACCCAGCTAGAGTACAGTTATTCGGGTTACCAATGGTGTAAGTGCAAAAGTTCTTATAGATTCTGCTCCAGTAACTCATACTCATTAAACCATTTTGTCGTCGTTCCTCATTCCTTGCCGGATAGCATGCAACAAAGTTTCTACATAGAGATAGATCTTCATCAATGGTAACTCTGTCGGATTAATATACAGTTGAGCCATATGGGTGTAAAATAAGTTGGAAAAGAAGTTGGAGAAGGTGTGATTTGGGAAGTGAAAATACTTGAATTTATAAAACTATCTTATAGCCGTTGTATGGAACTAGTCGTTCATCTAGGTTTAATCAAACGGCTATTTATGATTTTAGCAATAAACTAATTCAATTACAAAATTTTAATTAAGTATACTTTGATATCAAAAGAAATGAACAAGCTTAACTTAACCAAAATTAAAACTAAATTAAATTAACTAAAATTAGATTAAATTAATTAAAATTATATTAAAACATGCCTCTCCATTATATTAATTTAATATACTACGCTCTTTTACAAGATATAACTTAGGGCAGTAAAAACTTAAATTAAATAAACACTTCAGTAAAAATCTCTGACAATCTTGGGCCTCCTGTTTATCTTCATTTGACGGATCTTCCAGTCGATGCGCTCTTGAGAAGATTTTCCCTGGTTTTTATGAACAGTCTTACAGTTTACTTTCAAATTTTCTTTTCCTTCGATTTTCTTGCTTTGAACTCTTCTTCTAATAGCTGCAAATTTGACTTGGTTAACATCTAAAACTTGAAGACCTCTTTGTTTTTTCTCATTCTCAACTTTCTTATAACCATCACATATCTTATTAATAGCATCTTCGAGTATGACTCTAGAAAAATCAAGTTGGGTTGTAATTGTTGCCATTTTTTCTGATTTTTTTTTGAACAAAAGTTGAGAAGAAGAGTTTAAGATGGAAAGATTAAGATTGAAGTGAAAGTAAAATATTTTTTGAGTGGAGAAGATGTGATTTTTGAGTTGAAAATGTTGGAATTTATAGGGGGAGAGAATCATAGCCGTTGGATGAGGGCCGTTGAAATTCGATCGTTGTTGAATCATATTGAGCCGTTTGTCCCATGCTAGGACGAGCGGCTCAACATGAGTCGATCGTCTCAAACTAAGACGATCGACTTAATCTGAGCCTCGAAGGGCAAATCCCCCAATATACAAATTTTCCAAGTCGTTTTTTGGGTTTGCTCATCCCATTGTGGGGTGGTAATTGGAAAATTAGCCAATATACCCACCCCATTGGAGTTGCTCTTAGTAATGATGTTCCATTGAGAATGAAAAGTATGCTTACCGAAAAAGATGGTTGATTTCTGCATATTAATGACGTGACCTGAAATTTGACCAAAAATGTAAAGAATAAACTGAAGATGTCTCATATGAGTTGGAGTAGCTTGAAAAAATAATAAACAATCATCTGCGAAAACAGATGATTAATTTCAGGACAATATTTCGTTAGTTTAATACCTTTCAGCTGACCTTCAGTAATCTGTTGTTGAATAAGTCTAGACAAAGCTTTGATAATGAATAAGAATAAGTAAGAGGACAAAGGGACCCCTTGAGTAATTCCTCTAGAAAGAGTAAAAGTTTTACTTGGGCAGCCATTGATGAGTATAGAAACATTTATCATAGAAATACATTGTTGAATCCTAGAAATCCAATTTGAATAAAAACTAAGTTGCCGAAGAATATATAACAAAAAAGGTTATTCCAATTTGTCGAATACCTTAAACATGTCTAATTTTAAACCCAACTAATGCATCTTTATTCTTCTTAGTTTTTATGGTATGTAAAAAAAATTATGCTATAATGACATTGTTATGAATGTGTCTATCAGGGACATAAGCAGTTTGGGTAGGTGAAATAAATTTAGATAAAATAGTTTTTAATATATTAGATAAGATTTTCGAAATGATTTTATAATTAACATTAGAGAAACTGGTCGGTCTATAATCAGTTGGGGTATGTAGATAGGAAGTTTTAAGAATAAGGATTTGATAAATATGATTAATAGATTTCAACATATATTTAGTAATAAAAAAATATTGAACCATTAACCTCAACACCAACCATGTTGCAGCAATTCTGGTAAAATACAGCTCGAAAACCATGTCAAAAATCTGATGGTCTTGGATTAAGAAAACAACTAATTAACAAGTCAATGTTGGCTAAATTGATGCGGAAGTGTACCAAAGAAATGAACTCTTTATGGAGAAAGATTGTAAAGCAACATATTCAGTTATTCTAATGCTTGTAGATGGCTCAAGTATCAAGGAAGAGGTTTACGGAAGAATGTGATCAACATTTCTTCTCCATGAGCATGCCCAGTGGCCAGTATAGTGTCAAGAGTTGAAAGGACATTAGATTTTGGTATGACATACGGTGCACATTGTTAGTACGTTAGATTTTTGGTATGATATATGGTGTACATTATGAATTTAAATCGGTGGTAAAAAATTATTTTTTTTGGTCAAAATATATCTTAAATAAATTTGTTCCTAAGAGTCAAATTATGAAAACTTATTTCTAAATTTATAGTTTTCAAATGTCAAATTTGTATTCTTTATATAAAATACTAGAATTGGAGGTATAAAAAAAATCAAATCTTGAAAAATGATAAAATATTATGCTTAGGTTTTTGGTCTCTTTGTTAAGGAGGGTCGAGTGTTACCCTCAGGGTTAATATCGATGAGAGAGAAAAATTTGTAGAAAAGATTTTGGTGTTCTAGTTTTTAGGGTTTAGGGTTTTTGCTCTAAAGCAAGTTTCTAGAAAATTTCCGTGTTTGTCTTCTGTTACTAGCAACTGTGAAGAAGGTATGGAAGAGAAAACATGAGGCTGGTTTGAAGAATGGTTTAGAGAGTTGAGTTCTAAGGTTTCTCAATGGTGTTCTCCGGTATGTCTTGTTAAGTATTTTTTTTGGATCTTATTTTATGGGTTGCAGAAAGTGCATGTAATAATTTTGATATAATAAAGTTCAATTTTTTAGTGAGTGTTGATCGTGGAAGTAGCATGTAAAGGTGAACCATCTTGTGTTGTGGTTGTGTGCTTGTTTATCTTCTGTCTCTCTTATCATTTCTCCATATGTGATTTAAATCACCAATTGTCCTTTGTGATCCTGTATTCCGTTGCGGACGATGTGTCAATTTTCCCCAACATACATATGGTTGTTTAAAAAGATCTTTTCCCTGTTATCAGTAAAACCTGCAACAATAAGCAAGCTTCCAATATGAAAACTGGAGTTGCAGTTTTAGAAGAACACTCAGTGCTAATAATAAGCTTGAATGGGATTTGCTGCATAAAGATTTGGTCATATTCCAGTGTTTAGTAAATCTGCAGATGAAGTCTCTAGATTGGGTAACTTTGATACCAAAAATGCTACGAAGTGTTTTCAAGTGACCAGTGATCTTGTCATTTTGATAAGCATTTGTGGAAGAAGATTTTTCTTCTAACGTGAGCTTCATGTTACGAAAAACGTCCTAAAATTCTCTTCCTACAATAACTATTTTTAGACACACAAGGGTTAACATTCCATCAGTGGAATGTACATGTGGCGATATTGAAGCAGAGACCTCTGACCATATGATGTTGCTTTACAACTATGCGTCTGACTTATTTTATCAAAACCATTTACATTTCATTGGGTTCTTCGGCAACAATTCTTCATCATTTTGATTCATGGATATAAATGTTCTCGATGAAAGGTGCAAAGAAGTCTAATGCAAAATTCACTATGTTGGTTTGGCGTTTGTGAAGAGAGAAAAATAATAGGGTAACGTTTAGTTTGGTATTGTTATGAATTTCGTGAAAGCATTTTTTTTGTTGTGTGTTGTTGTACTGTGTTTTATAAAAAAAATAATTGAGCATTTGGAAAACTATAAACCAAAAAATAAAACGGATAAAAATATTAATTAATCGGTCTTAGACAAGCATCGTAGAAGCGGTCCTAGAAACGATCTTTGATGTAGGAGGCCCTCCCTTATCTCGTACATTACTGACTTCCATTGGATCTTTCTTGCGGCTTTCGTTTTTGACTGAAATGTCTTGTTGGTTAGGTAAGCGTGGATCGGTTGGCACTAATCGTCTTCTTCCTCATTGTCAATTTTTTCTTAGTCTAGAAGGATGGTTGGCCTGGGATCATGTAATTCTTCTTCTGAAAGGAATTCCCCAATGTTTTCTTTCGTAAGGTCTAAAGCCAATGATGCTTCTATTTTTACCGATGGTTCATATACTCTCCCAATGCGGATGCTAGTTGTCTTCTCATATCAAAGCATGGACGAGATGAATGCCAGAGCATCCATATGTTGGTTTTCCTTTCTGCAGAGATGTCTGAAGGTGACATTCCCGATTTGGGATGCCAGGTCTTGGGAGAGACACACATAGCCGTTGAGCGTAACATCGTTATTATTGTATTTTAGCTCTATCTTCTGAACCACTAGTTACGAGTCGTTTGTTATGCGCGCATTGGTGACTTCTATCTCCAGGATGAGCTGCAATGCATGGATAACAACTTCATATTCGACGATATTGTTTGTTTTCTTCCCAAACTCCAGTCGAAATGCGTGAAACATTCGGCCTCCGTTTGGCGGTATGATGACAATTTCGATCCCCGCGCCTTCTCAATTGCATGATCCATCCACAAATACATCCCATCGTTTATCGTTTGTTGGGAGAAGAATTTTGCGTAATGTCTTCCATAACTTCCTCCATCCCCGGTATATCGTCTACTTTATCTTGGTCTTTGAGAGGCATGTCATCCAGGAAGTCAGCTAACACTTGAGATTTTAAAGATGTTCGGTTTTCAAAGATGAGGTTGAACTGCTCGATTTGCACGTTCCACTTTGCAACCCTTTCTACTCGATGAGTGATCTTCAGTACCGCCTCGATTGGTGCTTTGGTGAGGACTCGAACGTAATGGGATAAAATATAAGTGGTCAACTTATGTGTTGCAAACACCAGAGCGAGGATCATCTGCTCAATCTTGGTATAATTTCATTCTGCGGGATTTAGGGTCTTGTTGATATAGTATACCGGTTTTTCATGGTTATCGTTAGTCCTGACCAAGACTGAGCTGACCGCGTTCCTGGTTACCGCCAAGTACAGGGCGAGGAATTCGTCTGGTTCAGGATTCTGATTATAGGTATACTTACTAGGTGTCCTTTGATCTTTTGAAATGCATCGTCGCACTTTGTTGTCCACATGAACTTATTCGACTTCTTCAATGTGTCAAAGAAAGGCTTGAAGTAGTCCGAGGATCGCGCTATGAATTTTCTTAATGCTGCTAATCTTCCGTTTAACTTTTGCACGTCCTTTAAAGTTGAAGGCGATGTCATATCCACTATCACTTTGACCTTAGATGGGTCTACCTCAATCCCGCGCTGAGTGACAAGGAATCCTAAAAAAAATTCGGATGTTACCCCGAAAGTGCATTTCTCCGGATTCACTTTCATCTTGAATTTACGCATTGCTTCGAATATCTCCTGGAGATCTGTGAAGTGACTGGTCGCGAGCTTGCTTTTGACCAACATACCATCTACGTATACTTCCAGTGTCTTGTATATCCATTCAGTGAAAATTGCATCAACTAGCCTTTGATAAGTTGCCCCCGCATTGAGCAATCCGAAAGGCATCCTTGTGTAGTAGTACAATCCCATTGGTGTAAAGAAGGTGGTGTGTTATTGATCCTACGAAGCTAATGTTATCTGATTGTAGCCAGAGTGAATGTCCATGAGTGACAGTATTTGGTGCCCTGATGTGCCCTCAACCATTTGATCTATATTCGACATAGGGTAACTATCCTTTGGGAAAACCTTGTTGAGGTTACTGAAGTCGATGCAAATCCTGAGGCTATCATTCTTTTTTTGCACGATCACCATGTTCGAGATCTAAGTTGGATACTTTACTTCCCTTATGAATCCCGCGTCCATCAGCTTCTTTAGCCCCTTTTCTACTGACACATGATATTCTGGGGCCACTTTCTGCAGCTTTTGTCATAACAGAGCGGCTTCAGGTTTGATTTTGGATTGGTGATTGACGATACTTGGGTCGATTCCCGGTATGTCTTCCATCCTTCATCCAAAAACATCTTTGTATTGAATTAGCAACTTTGTGATTTCCTTCTCTTTTCTTGGTGATAACAATGTCCCGACCTTCACTAGTCTCGGTTGTTCCTCTGTTCCAATGTTCACATCTTTGGTTTCCTCCATAACTGTGAAGTTTGGTTTGGGATCCCCGAGGATCAGAGTTTTCTTTAATTCCTATTTGGAACTGTAGACATTCTCCTTTTTGCCAGATGTACTTGCCACGATTTCTACCACTTCCTGATTTTTCGGTGCTGACATCGTTCCTTGTGGATCTACAAAGAATGCCTCATGCTCTACGGCTTTCTTTCCCTTGGCTCGAGCTTTCCTGGCCTCGCGCTTTGAGTCAATTATTCAAAGGTTTATCCTGCGCTATGTGGTGTTTCATTCCCTTGCCACGATTTGATCACCCTTGACTTCTCTTTCTCCTGCAGGTGCCGGGAATCAGAGATGTTGATGATAGGTTGATGCTACCCCCTAGAGGCGATGTACCCAGCATCTGCCCATGATTACGTTATAAGGGGATGGGGCGTCTACTATGATGAATCGGGTGTTGACGCGCATCGATACCACCTTTACTTCGAGAGTGATTTCCCCTTTTGGTTCTGCCACGGCTTCGTTGAAGCCGTAAACCTGGAAAACTGGTCATCCTTAAGTTCCATTTTCTAGAATGCATCGTAGAACAAGACGTTAGTGAACTTCCCCCGTCGATAAAAATCCTGGTGACATTGAATTTTTCTACCGGGAGAGTTAGGACCAATGGGTCATTATGAGTTTCAACTTCCTGATCTATGTCTTCTGTTGAAAAGATTATGGGAACAGACATCCAATTTTTCCAGGGCTCTGCGATCTGGCCGCCAATCTTGAAGATCTCATGGTCCATGAATCTTTTCCTCGCTCTTCGATTGATTTTTCCAACCATCGTTGGTTTTGGCTCTTCAATGTGTGAGATAGTATGGATATAGTTGTGATCCTCGGGAAGCCGGATCTGCATGTTAATTATATTCTTCACTGGCATGATGATTGGATCAATGTAATCTCGCATACCCCCCTCATTGACCATATCTTGGATGAAATTCCTCAGATTCTTGCATCGATCTGTTGTGTGACCGTAAAACGCATGGAACTCACAATAATCCTTGCTACCCAAGGATTTTTTCGGCTGGAATCCCTTGGAGTATAGCCATTTGAAGCCTGGTTGGTTCTGAATTTCTCACAGAATCTGACCGATGCCTTTGTTTAGCTTGGTAAATATTCGGTCCTTGAAGCCTTCCTTTTTACAAACGGTTCTCGGTCTCTGCGTGACCTCTTCTCGTCTCTGGGTGGTTCTGCATTTGTGGTCCGTTTCAATCTTTCCTAGTCGGGTTCATATGATTGAGTTCGATGCGCGGTTGACGTATTCCCCTTAGTTTGATTCTTGGGATTGTACCTTTGTATTTCTTCCAATTGTATGTACTTAGCTTGGATGACCCTAAGCTCTCCTTCAGTGGTGATAGGCGGGTTGATGGTACACAGTTCTTCAAACAGCCAATATCTTTGCCGAGCCCATATTTGAAGCAGTTGATGCTAACGATCGGGTTCACTCTTCTGATTGATTGGCATATTCTCACCCATCTTTCAGTATACTCACGAAGTGTTTCCAAGGTTCCAATTTCCAATGTGAAAAGCTTGTCCATGCTTTCTTTTGTATTCATGTTATACATGTAGGTCTCTAGGAAGACCTTGGTGAGGTGTTTGTAAGAGTCAATCGAATTTGGAGGCAAGTTGTCAAACCAGGTCAGAGTGGATGCTTTCAAACTAGATGGGAAGTACTTGCATATGACGTTTTCCAATGTGTGAGTACACATGCATAATACCTAAGGTGGCTGATGGGATCTCCATTGTCGTTGAAGCAGGCAAAGCTTGGCAATGGACACTTGGCGGATATAGCCGCATACAAAATGTAAAATGTGAATAGTGATGTGTAGGCTTCACAGATAACCTTTTCTAGACTTCCCCCTCCTCCTTGGAGGGATTTTAGGTTGTTCAGTTCTTCCCTCAGCATCTCCATTTTTTCAAAAACGTCTTCCATACGGTTTTGACTGGTGGTGCCTCTGGACCTTGAAGGTGCGTAAGTCGAGTCATCGGGAATGTTCTGGACATTCCTCCCTCTTAGTCTGACATTGATCGGGTTTGGACTAATGATGATTTGCTTGTTACGATCTCCATTGCAACGACGCTCGTTTACTCCAGACGCCCCCTCTTGATCCAACAATCGTGTTTCGGTCCTTTGTTGTGAGTCATTGGCCTCTTTTATCAACCGTTCTTTCAGCATTTGATTTTCCTGGGCCAAATTGTGCATAACTTCCTCATACTCTTTCTGTCCTTTCAACGCTTATTTTAACATTACAGCCAATTGGATGGTCTCATCCGACCTGTGTATATTGGCTATGTTCTGCGCATTACGACCGGCGATCTCGGCCTGTTCCGCCCTTGCGGCAGCTTCGGCTTCGACCGCAGTGTTTGCTACTTGTGTTGCGTTGCTGGGCGTAGTTTCTTCGACCATTGTCTCGATTAACGATGGGTTAGGGTCCTCGGGATGATTCCTCTGATTCGCTTGTATCTCTTCCAGGACTCTTGTATAGGAAGGAGGTCGAGAATCCCTCCCGGTGGGAGATCATGGTTTGTGACGAACGGAACTCCTGATGTTTTCCCCATCTGTTCTAGGTTTTTCGGGTGCCTGATGGCGTTTGTCGCTGCTAGAGATTTTGCTACTTTTTCGGCCAGGACTCTTGTTTCCAAGGCGTTGGCGGCCATCACTTTAGATGCTGCTGCTTTAGCTTCTCCCTCTTGAGAGGTTTTTTTCCTCGTTGCTTCTAATTTGGCTCTTGACGTTCTCTTAGCGATCTTATTCTGAATGTCCGACGATTTGTTATGTTTCTTTGTTTGTTCTTTTGAACCTGCACGCGTATTGGGTTTAAAAGTTTGTCGCATCCCGTCCTTGGATTTCCCCATCCCTGCGATTCTGCAAGAAAAAACAAGATAACCAAAGCGAAGACTCCATGCTATTTATAGAGTACTAACAATTGTTCTTATTGATACTCATGATTGTTCATAGTACACCATCAGTATCTTTTAACTTTTGTTCTTCTTTGAGAGCATAACTCCAAAAAAACTAAATTTAACATATTTTTTAGGAATCAAAGTAGAGTTGTTTGAAAAGTTATAAAGGCAAGATAAATCTTTTACCATTAAATCCCTGTTTATAGTACCAAGCTGTAACCGTTAAAAACCCTACTTGTGGATCTAGCAAGGTTCGCAGTACGCAATGATCTACTCATTTGCCAAAATATAAAATAAAAAGATAATATTGGATAATGTAAAGGACTGCAAACATGAAGTGCATATAACGTAAATGACACAATGGGTTTACGTGGTTCAGCCGAAGTCTACGTCCACGGGATAATGGATTTGAGATCTTACTATTGAATCTTTGTGTTACAATCTGAATTATGATCTTAGGATTAATATGCTTGAGTACAAATAAAATATTCCCTCTCTCTAATCCTAAACTCCCCCTGAAATGCTCCAGCCCCTTCTTCAGAACTCCAACTTCTTATTTATAGAGATTGGGTGGGATCCGCCACTCGCTCATTCAAACTTCGAGACCGGGGTTCAGGTATCATATCCGGTGTTTTTGGTCCTTGCTGGAGTCGTCTGTATTGCTGTAATCCTGCCACGTGTGGAATTGGTTAGGTGGAAGCACTAAATGCGCATTTAATGCTGAGTAGACCAATCCACGCGTGTAACGGCTCTCTCCAGCTATCTTGTCTCATCGACTGCTCGTGCTTTCATCCTAGCCGCTCATCTTTGCAATCTAGGGATTAAGTAAAGTAGAATATGGATTACTTCAGTGCTTCGCATTCGTCTAGTATAAGTTGAGTTCGCCTGAGATCTTACCACGTGTACGGTGTAAAATCAGGAGTTGCGCCACAAACGGTGTGTATCAGTTGATACGGATTGTATCGGTAGATATAAAAGATGTCACGAAACACAGATTTAGTGTCAACGGATAATACCTGCCATCCAAAGTTCACCTTGTCATTTAGTACCCCTTTAACGAACTTTCTCATCAGTTTCCTTGAAAAACCACACAGAGAAGACTAGAGAGAGAAAAGGATCGAGTAGAGTAGTTTCGACGGTTGGAAAGGAAGTTGGATCTGTAGGGCAATCCGGTCAAACAAGAAAAAATCCTTACTCTCAATAATCGACACGTGTCTGCACGTATTTTACCTCCAAAACACTACTACTAGAAACATAGCACCCTGGAATCGCCGGTTTCATTTCACAAAACATCTCTCTTTCTTTCTTAGTTACGTTCCCATCAACCAAATTAAAGGCAAGTATTAGTTCTAAATTTACAGTTGATCTGAAAATGCTCATCTTATTAATGATTTCTCGTTTTGTAATTATTATGGAAGATTCTATAAAATGAGATCCATTATTACATTTTTCACTTTCTTTGTCATTATTTGCGGATTAATTGAATTTGGTCAATTACTGTGTGTGTGTGATCTTGATCTAGAATGAGGTTGATCATGGATGTGGTTAGGAAATCTCTAGGTATGAACATTTGTCTAAGGAGTTGATAATTACGAGGTTATTGTTTCTGGTGGAGGAATATTAGATATTTTGGGAATTGATTGGGATCTAGAGTCAAATATAACGCGATTTTGAGGATTATGTGTTCATTTTAGGTGATTTACACGCAAATGTTTAAGCTGTGTTACCCACATTTACGATTAATTGGTTTTCAAGGATAATGGTGATCTGACGAGTTTGAGGGCATAATTTTGTTAAAATTTGTTGGTATTATTACTGGGTTTGAAGTTGGATTGAATTAGATTACCAGCTTAAGTTTGACTTTTTTCGGGATTAAGTTTAGTTTGAAGTGACAGAAAAGCAAAATATGGCTGCTGGAACACATATGTCGCCTCAATTTAATGGATTAGAAAGTGGATACAGTAAGGAAAGTACAAATTCAGTGGAAGATGACAATTCTGAGATTCAGGAGAGCTTGAAACAAATGAATGCTGCGAAACCTCCAAGACACCTCTCAGTCATGAGGCATTGTACAAGTTCTGCGAAGCTGTCTGCACTTTCAGAATTGGTAAGCTTCTTACTCTATTCATGCCTTTGGAATATCCCAATCTAAAGTTCCTAGTGTTTATATATGCCCTAGTACTTCCAACTGGTTTTCTTCATGGTGATTTATAGCAAAATATGCCTTGTTATTGTTGTATCTCATGCACCGTTAGAGTGTATTTTCAAGCTTAAAAGAGATTCCTGGACTCCATAAACACCGCAAACACGACTTCTAACCTTAGAGTGAGGGGGCCACTAGGCACTGGCGCCCTATTCCACATGTTTTGGATCTCAGCTCTTGGATTTGGCAATGGTCCTATCTGGAGTCTGAAAACTAACTTCAAATATACTCAAGCTTTAGTTAACTTTTCATTTCACAATTTGGTGCAGGAATTAGATATTGGGAATGTTTGTTTAAAATCACCTTCGGATATCAAATCAGGGTTTTTACCTGTATTCCGTTCAGGAAGCTGTTCTGAGATAGGACCGAAGCAATACATGGAGGATGAACACCTATGTGTAGATAATCTTGTTGAACATCTCGGTGAATCTGTCAACATTCCTGCTCCAGGAGCTTTCTATGGGGTGTGTAATTTGATTACCGCTACTGCACATTGAGAACTGGTTCGATGATTGATCATTTTTCTGATCTGTTATTACGTATATTATTTTTGAATGGGATGGTTTTTCATATGGATGGCATGTCCATTCGAACTTATATACTGGTCAACAGGATGCACTTTGGAGCACACACTCCATGACCTTCTCTTAGATGGCCTTCTACATAACATATCTGTGGCAGAATTTAGCTAATTAATTGAGTCATTGAAAGCCTCAGAAGCCAAATCCTTCGCGTCAAGGCAATTTTGTGCAACTTGTTTCCACTCCATGTGTAAAATTACTGTTTTGGTCTTTCTTTGGGTTATCTTGCTTCGTTTTGGAAAGCTGAATCACTGCAGATAAAAAAGTATAAAAAAGGTGCAGGTTCTTCAGCTCTTAATGGAAATTATACCTCTACAAGAAACTCTGTACAAGAGTGGAGAAGTATAAATCGTAGTCTTCCAAATACTATTGTAGTTATGCAGATTCCACACTAGGAGATGTCAACTTACTTTTTTACCAGTTGATGAACACTTAGATAGTAACGATAACAATTTCATTGAAACATAACCAGATGCATTATACTAGTTTAGTGATCAAGGTTCAGATTATGGATATCAATGGTGAAAGTGTAAGATTTGGTTTTAGTTGTTATAAAAAATGATCTGTTTGGCGCCCATGAGGATATGTCGTAGTTTGTGCATGCAACGTAATTTGTGAATTCTTATTCTTTTGACATTTGCATGATTATCCTCGATTACTTAACGGTATTGCCAAGCACTTAATATCACTAATTAGTTGTTAAATTTCGTTAGCTGAGATTCAGTAGTTTTGCTTAACAGGTGTTTGATGGTCATGGTGGATCGGATGCAGCAACTTTCATTAAAAAGCACATTCTTACGTATATCACAGAGGATGCTCATTTTCCCAGTTGTGCATCGAAGGCTGTTAAGAGTGCTTTCCTGAGAGCTGACCATGCATTTGCTGATGCTTGTTCTCTTGACAGCTCCTCTGGCACAACAGCACTGACTGCGCTTATGTTCGGAAGGTGAGTATATTTTCAATCACATCGTGTTAATAAAGATTTTTTAGTTCTTCTAGAAATGGGCAATAAGGAATCTCTCTCTTTTTTCAAGGAAGGTTGACTTCCTAATCCATATCTTACTTTATGGCAGAGGCAGATGCATAAATTTAAATTTTTTCCTGTTTTATTAGCACCCTATTTTTCAACTCTGTAGCAAAGCAGTAAGTGAGTATCTTGGTGTACTTTGTGTCTAATAATATATTTATATTCTAGTAGTATAAGACTAATGATAAACTCTAGTCAAAAACTGGAATTCGGAAATACACTTCAGTAATAATCAAGCTCTCTGGTACGACGAACTAACTGTATTATCTGTATTCTGCTGTTTGTTTTGTGTACCAGCTTTATTTATATGGACTTACTTCAGTTTTTTTTATCGCTATCTATAGTATTTATAAATGCAGTAGTATGGTGTTATAGTTTATAAATTTGGTAATGTGGAGTGATGATCTTGCCCCATAAATGAATAATAGTTCTTTCTTATTTTCACCCTTGTACAAGTATAGTTTTGGTGATGCTTTTAGATTTGGTTCTCATATTTATCTTCTCTGTGTAGGACACTGCTAATTGCCAATGTCGGGGACTGCAGAGCTGTATTAGGAAAACAAGGTAGGGCAGTCGAGCTGTCCAAAGACCACAAACCAAACTGCACCTCTGAAAGATTGAGGATTGAGAAACTGGGTGGAATTGTATTTGATGGGTATCTTAATGGGCAGCTATCAGTAGCACGAGCAATAGGTGATTGGCACATGAAGGGTCCAAAAGGATCCACCGGCCCTTTGAGTGCAGAACCAGAACTCCGCGAGAGTCTATTAACCGAAGAAGATGAGTTCTTGATTATTGGTTGTGATGGATTATGGGATGTTATGAGTAGTCAGTGTGCAGTTACAATTACAAGGAAAGAATTAATGCTTCACAATGATCCTGAAAAATGCTCAAAAGAATTGGTAAAAGAAGCACTTAAGCGAAACACTTGTGATAATCTGACTGTTGTTGTTGTCTGTTTCTCTTCTGACCCACCTCCAAAAATTGAGATTCCTAAAACTAGAGTTCGAAGAAGTATATCCTTAGAAGGATTGAATTTTCTCAAAGGAGTTTTGGACAGTAACGAATGATAACGATGAAAGAGATTTGGATATTAATTACCACTGGGTTTAGGTTATTTATCCTTAGGCGTTGTTGATGCTGCTTGGCCATGGCTGACATTCACAGCCACATTGCAAGGTCAAGGAATAAAAGACAATTTGTAGGATTTGATTTTTCACTTGAAAACAAGTCTTTGTCTGTAGATCTAATATTTAATCAATTGTATTAATTCTAATGGGAATGGTTTCATTTATGCGGCTTCGTTTTCTTTCTGGAACTGGTGAACTGCTTTATATCGATTGAATTTTCCATCAGATCCTAGAAAATGGACTTTTGCTGCAGATTTCTGTGTTGCTAGTTGCTACTCATCTATGGAGGTGGATGGTTTCATAGTTTTCCCTTATAAACAGGTATGGAACCCAAAAATACCACTGCATGTATCTTTGCTTGCCTGGACTCTTTGTCTCAATGGTGCCAGCTCTGGACTACTTGCAGAGAGCCGGTAAGGTTAATTCTAGTTTATGCACTTTATGTACTGCTGAGCAGGAAACCTATAACCACCCGTTTCTTCATTGTTCAGAGACTAGAAAGGTGTGGCACTATTTCTTCCTTGGATAGTTTTGGGTTCAAATGGGTGTTTGCTGACAACATCAAGTCTGATATCTGGGTATGGTCTACTAAGAAGAACAAAAGCATGATAAAGAAAATTTGAGGTATTTTGCCATTGCAGATTTGGTGGACTATCCAGAGAGAGCACAACAGGATTCATAATAACAAAAGAACTTTTGAGCAACTGATTGTCAAGTATACTCTTTTCAATTGGTCTATTTGGGAAGTTGTATGTTAATTTTTATCATTTTTCCCTTTTACTCTCAAAGAAATAAAAATAAAATCCCAGACTCGACTTCATTCAATCTTTTGTATCCAAAATGACTCAACTGTTTTGTTCTTGTTGGCACTTAAATACGATTCAGAAGCGTAGAGTATGAAGAAGCAAAATGCTGATAACCCGTCTAAACTTTAAATGAGAAAAACAAACTGACTGCAACATTTGCCTAAAAACAAAGGTCCCTGTGTGGAACTCGAGATGCATTAATCTCCACAAAACATCAAATCTCGACAAAACTTTAAACACACATCTCGATCCCATGGTTCGAGGACAAAATGTTATTAACCGTTCATTACATCAGAACACATATCTCTAGGAATGTACATTAAACAAAGTCATCCTACCGCCAAGATCACATGTTATCTCAATCTTACAGTACTGGTCCCACCTCTCTGGTAGAAAATCTCGAAGGTAATCTAATTCACTGCCAACAATTTCCAAATACAGCGAAAGAAACAGAAATGGTACCGAAAGAAATCTGATAAGAAAAACAGTAAATATCGTAATAAAACGGGGAAAAAACAAAGAAGAAAACACAGAATATATAAAGAAGAGAAAAAGAAAAAGGAGAAAGAAGAAACTTTCCTCACCTTTCGCTTTCAATGCATCTTTACTCATTTCTTCATGTCCCTAGTCCAACAACAAAAACCAGAACTTCATTCTCTTCTTCTCTATTTCAAATAACCTAAAAACTATCTCAAATTAGTTGTTTCAAATCTATGTAGAAATGAAATTAAGTATGATTTTCAATCACTGAATTTGTTTCTAGGTTTGCAGGTATAACCTTGATCTGTAAAGATATTGGTGAGCTTCTCTGATTTATATTTTTTATTTTGCTTTTGCTGGTACAGAAGTTTCATTTTCTTTGATTTTTTATTTTTATTTTATTTATTTATTATAAATTGAAGTGGAACTGTTGAATAATGATTCTGAGAGTTTAGATCTGCTTGGGAATGTTGATTATATTAGTTGTATTTTGGAGGTTACATTTTGTGAATGTTATGTTATTTTCGGGGGATTTATTTTGTGTTTGAGTAGTTTTTTTTTCTGATTTGGAACGTTAAACTGAAATTTTTGGATGTGGTAGGGCTTTTGTGGGTTGGATCTGTTGGTTATGGTCTATTAATGTAAACAAAAGAGTTTTTGTGTGTGTGTGTTTTTAATGCAATGTTCATAATGGTTAAGAGCATGTAGATTAGATTAATAAAGAGTACTTTAAATGTGAAACAGTTAGATTTTTGCTATAGTATCTTTTGTATTAGAAATTTGATAATGTTTGCTGAGTTTGCAAGTAATGTTGGAATATTTGCTTTTGAATCCAGGGTACATGTTAGGGATGAAACTATAGAGTTAGGTATTGAGAGGTCTTGAAATGGCTAGCTTTGATAGCTCTAAGAGCTCTGGTAATGGCAAGAAGACATCTTTTCTTTGTGATGATTCTCGAGAAGGAACGGTGAACAGAATTTTGGTTGAGAGGGTGGTTGGTGAATCGTCTCTTCAACGGGAATTTGAAGATTTGAGTGTGTCAAGATGCCTAGTGAAAAGTGTTAGCCAGAAGTTGAGAAAGAAGAGTCATAAAAATGGTGGGGAGGAAGAGGGTGAAGAGCGGAGAGTTTCTTCTGGATGCCTTGGTTTGTATGGAAAAGGTGGCGGTTGTAAAGTGGGTGTAGACACGTGTGATGATTTTGGTGATGGCAGCAATCGAAGGAAGTCAATTGTTGGGGACGAAATGAAGGGGTACCAACCTATTTGTGGCGATGATGAAACTATGGTTGATTGTTTTCCAAATGCTGTTGCAGAAAAAATTTGGAAGAGAGGTAATAGAAAGGAGAGAGAATTGCGATTCGGAGAACCACCTTCGCATAATAGGATGGACCTTTTGCTTCCAGATGATGTTCTAGAAATGTGTTTCATGAGACTTCCTCTGACCGCTCTCATGGCTGCTCGGCTTGTCTGCAAAAAATGGAGATATCTAACAAGCACACCCCGTTTTTTACAAATGAGGTGTGATGGTTTGTATCAGACGCCATGGTTGTTCCTATTTGGAGTTGTGAAGAATGGTTATTGTGCTGGCCATGTACATGCATTAGATGTATCACTTGATCAGTGGCACAAGATCGACGCTAAAATCATCAAGGGAAAGTTTTTGTTCTCTGTTACCACCATTGGAGACGATGTGTACGTTGTTGGAGGTTGTTCTAGCATGACTAGTTTTGGAACGGTTGATAAAAGCTCCTTCAAAACGCACAAAGGGGTTCTAGTATTTAGTCCCTTAACCAAGTCTTGGCGGAAAGTTGCTTCGATGAAGTCAGCTAGATCGTCAGCTATTCTTGGAGTTTTTAAGGTCAGTTCTCACTGTTCTATTTTTCGGAGTCAGAAAGACAGGCAGTTTCCCAGGTCAAGAATTGGTGGTGTTTCGGATGTTTACGAGGATCCTCATAGGCTTTCAGAAAGACGTCAATTTGGGAACGCTTTTAAGGAAACTGATTCTATATTAGTGTCCAGGAGTAAATCTTTTGTCAAACAAGAAAGGAACTATTCAAATCCGAAAGGATTTACTAGGTATGTTCTGATTGCTGTAGGTGGTTTAGGATCTTGGGATGAACCTTTGGATTCAGGGGAAATTTTTGACCCAGTGTCGAATAGATGGATAGAAACTATGAAGTTGCAGGTAGATTTCGGAGTCGTTTGTTCTGGTGTTGTTTGCGGTGAGACGTTTTATGTTTATTCTGAGACCGACAAACTTGCAGCTTATGATTTGGAAAAGGGTATCTGGGTAGGGATACAGACCACTCAATCTCCTCCACGTCTTCATGAATATTACCCAAAGCTCGTGTCTGCCAATAATCGGTTGTTCATGCTCTCTGTTTCATGGTGCGGGCAAGATTTTCAGACAGACAGAAGAGAAAAGGCTGTAAGGAAGTTATGGGAGCTAGATCCTGTGCCGTGTACATGGACTGAAATCTGTAGACATCCGGATGCACCCATGGACTGGAATGCTTCATTTGTGGCTGATAGGGGTCGGATATTTGGGATTGAGATGTTCAAGATATTTGGTCAAGTACTGGACTTCTTTACTGTCTGTGATATGTCGAATTCGGATCTCAAGTGGAAACATATTTCAAGAAAACACGTAGCTCAAGAACTCGATGTGTCTTCTTGCGTGACCAAGTCATTAGCAGTATTGCACCTGTGATCTTCAAAAGACTTTTGTAACTCCCATGAGAGTCCGGTGCTGTTAAGATGATGATGTATGGAATTTGCATGATGTAACATATCTTCAAATCTATTATTCCTATTTCTCCTCCAAACTAATGACAGTTTTAAGATTACATTAAAGATCTTAACGCACCAAGTGAACAATGAAAAAGGAAGCAAATGGAGTATGCTTCCATTCGCAATTTGGTGGACCGTTTAAGTGTCGTAGGAAACTCTTCCAAGGCAAATCCAAACACTCGGAGTTGCTCATTGATGGTGTCAAATGCCAGGGAAACAGTGATTGGCAGTGTGTAGTATAGCTTAGCTGGTTCTTGGCTTTTTCTCTGTTTTGGTTTAGCTCTTTGTAGCTGCTTTGTGTCACTCTCTGGGTTTCCACCTGTGTGGTAACTCGTCTTTTAATCTATCTTTGCCCTTTTCGTGTAAAAAGATGAAAAAGAAAAATTATTGCTTGCATTTCACTCTTCTGTATCTAATTTTTCTTCAATAATGAATGGCCTGATTTAATCTTCTATTAGATGTCTTGTATCTTTAGAACCCTATTATAGGGGTCGCAGGCTTTTCTTCATGAGGGATTGGATTAATATGTCCCAAATGGACATATGGGGTGATTCAATAGCTTGTCAAGTGTCTAAATTACCCTTCTCAATAATTACCCTCAGTCTAATACAAAACAAAAAAAAATTAAACCTAATTTACTTTTCATCTTCTTCCTTCTCCTCTCCATTCCAGCCATAACTTCTTCATCTTCTCCATTTCATCTTCTCCTTTTCCGATCTCCATACGATGATTAATCGTCGATTCTAAATCCTGCTAATCTACCAGAAATGGCTCGTTTAAGTTATGAATCGAAAAATTCACCATTCTTCTATGAGTTTGATAGCATAATTAGGTTACATTTGTTAAAATTAGGGTTCAAAGTTTCAGTTTCATAACTGCCTACGACTAGAAAATCATCATTTTTTAGCCGTAAATACAGATATACGGCTGGGAAAATATGACCGTAAAATTGAATTTTTCTACTTACAGCTGAGAATGTATGAACTCTCAACTGCAAATACTGTAAATGTTTTCATTACGGTTAGGAAATTAAACATTCCTAACCGTAAACAATATAGTTACGCTCTAGGATAAATTTTGAAAACTTAATCGTAACTTTAGTATCCTAGCCGTAAGTGACCCTGAGTTTGGGTTTAATTTTTTTTAAAGCTTATGGTTAGATCGATGCTTGAAAAAGCCAACCGTAGAATAATATTACCCAACCGTAAATCGGATTTCCTATCTGTAAGTCTTTCTTCCTAATAGTAAGATTCAAGGTTATGAGAAATTCAAGGTTCTGAGGTGTTGAGAGTGATGTAACGGTGCTTTCACTAAATTCCCCGTTATCTCCACCGACTTTAATCATAGGCAGCTAAATTCCCCGTTAACTCCGGAATAGCCAACCAACTTTTAGTAGAAGTCACTTGAATCAGTCGGCAGCTTCGCTTGCACAGTCAATCTGTGATATGGGCAACAGGCGGTCTTCTTGAACAAAATAATTGAAACTGCGTCTTGACTCATGACTACTCTTGATAACCAATGTACTACTCTTGATTTTCGTTCTAAACTAAAGTCTTTCTTCCCGAGAGTCTTTAAACTCATCATACCTACTCACTGTTCTTTCTTTCTGCAAGTCACTTGAATCCGATTTCTTTCCCCTTTCAGGAGATGAAATCACCTCTACGGCTAGGTCTACGGCTAGGTTTACCGTAAATCACTTTTACGGTTGGGTTTACTATTAAAACCAACCGGTAAGTTATTTCTATGGCTAGGTCGATGTTTAAATACCTAACTGTATAAAAAAATTTACGGCTGAGAGTTTATCTTTACCTAGTCGTGTTTATTTACGGTTGGAAATTCATTTTTTTCCCAACCGAAAATATAATTTGATCTTGATTTTAATTTTGACTTTCAAAAGGTAAATTTAAATCATATTAGTAATCTAATCAATCATCAATCTTTATTAGATTAGCTAATTAAATTTATTAACACTAATTAAATAAGGACAATTTAGTCATTAGTATAAATAGCGGGATAAGGAGTTTTTAGATTTACTTTCTGTTAATCCTATTTTATCATCTTGTAAGTCCTCACGTAAAAAAGTGTTCTATTTTTACTGGAAACTTTCATTATAGTACTGATGCATCGAACCACATTTGTTCATCATTTTATCCAGGTTGAAAACCGAACCAAAGGCATCAGGCATAAGAGGCAGCATTTAACTTTAAACATTGTCGGATTTCTCCTGGAAAGAGGAACCCTCCAAACAATAGGCGTATGCCACTTATAAGCGGCAAGCACACGGTATTCTTTAGTAAAAGGCGAAAGAATAGTTCGTTTTCTGCTTACCGCATGGCTGCGTGAGGTTTTAGTTAGGATGAAGGGTCGGTTATATAGAGAGAGCATTTTGAGTAAAGTAGTTGGTTGCTACGCGATGTGGGACTAATTATTTTCATTTTCATTTCCCTTTCAGGTGGTTTTGTCTTTTTGAAGCCAAAAACAAGAAACCTCGGTGAATCCATGTCCAAATTCTACAACCCTGCGAAGTTCTTCAATTTAACTGTAACTCATTCAAGATTTCATCTTCTTAGATTCCAAACAAAATCCATTTCTTCTTCTTCTTCTACATCATCATCAGTTCCTTCTCATCAACACATTGCTCATCTTATTACATAACAGATATCACATTCCCAAGTTCTTCAGACTTTTAGATGGGCTTCAAAGCTTCCAAATTTTACTCATTCTCAATCAACATACAGAGCTTTGATACACAAACTGTAACTACCGAAATTCTAATGGCCATGAGCCACCATAAATCCGATAGAACATCAAGAGGAATTTTGATGAATTCACATGTTAATTAAAGACTTTTGCTAACAATTGGGGAGGAGAATGAAGAAGTCTCTAAAAGAATGTTAAATGCTTAACAAAATTAAAATGAAATCAACTCAATATATAATGTGGTTCGGCTATTATGCCTACATCCACGGGAAACATATGGTATCTTATTTATAAACATTTACTTTATACATATGCTAATATAAAGAATTTAAGAATTTATAAGTAAAAGAATCCTTAACCTAAAATTAGCCTTTTCCTCTTCTTGGTTTTCTTTCAGAGTTTTTTTCTCTTATCTCTCTTGTTTTTTTCTTTCTACTTGGGGATCAGTATTTATAGCAAAATATGATGGGTCCCTTTTCCTTATTTATTCTTATCTCTATTTGACCTGTTTGATCTTATCTTGACTTTGTGCGCAGCTCATCTTACTCCTTTTGTGATGCTTCTTGCAGGTTACGCTTGCTAGTGCGTAGCTTCTCTTTGGATTGAGTGATTGTTGGTCCTTTGTCCTTATTGCGTGGGTGCTAGCTGTGTGACATATGGAATTTGACGTGTCGCTTCTTGCTTTTGGGCTATGTATGCCTTACACGTGTTGTAGTTATCTTTCTTTGTGTCATCATTATTTTGCCAAGTGTTGATGCTGATTGTTTGTTACTTGCAGTTGTAGCCATGTGTCCTTCCAGGTATCATTGTATTTTGGTACATGTCTTGACAATCTTCCACGTGGTAGTCCTGTTCTTATCCTCATACATTCTTTGTTTATCGTTGATGTGGAGCATGGTTGTGCTTTCAGGATTGAAGCTTATAGTGTGCAAGTGATAGGGCGCAAGTGACTGTAAAGCGCAAGTGATAGTAGGGCGCAGATGATTGTAGAGCGCAGGTGATAGTAGGGCGCAGATGATTGTAGATCGCAGGTGATAGTATGGCGCAGATGATTGTAGATCGCAGGTGATAGTAGGGCGCAGATGATTGTAGAGCGCAAGTGATAGTAAGGCATTGTTTTGGCTATCAATGATTCTTTTTTTCTCGTAATTTACATTCTTTCCACGTGTTTCACATGCGTTAAACCAGTCTGACTTTACTGCTTCCTGTGTCATTTGATGTGTGACAAATGTATTATAGCTATCTTCTTTTATCATTAATTTTTCTCTTGTACTTCTCGGTGCACCATAATGCGATACTTTCTTCTTAAGATGTAAACGATGAATTTATGCCCCTACAATTTGCCCCCTTTTTGTCTTTTGGATTTCTTTCCCACGTGCCTAGAACTCAAAAAGGCAAAAAGTAATGATGACTTTCGGGTTTTGTGCCCCTAATAAATTTGAATTTCGACGGTTTGACATGTTTTTCCAAGAAGACACGCTGTTTGGATTCGCGCCTTTTGAGTGCCTTTTTGCAGTCGTGTCAATTCACTGGTTTTGTATTTAAGAGTAAGTCTTGTCTTTTTTCCCATTACTTTTTCGTTTTCCAAGTTTTTCTCTGATTTCCTATCTGCACTTTTGATCTTCTTCTGTCTTCTTCTTCTTAAAGTCTTTATTCCTTAAACTTTTCTGAGATTCCTTGTTTGATCAAGGTTTTTACTTCCCAAGATCAAATCTTCGTTGATTCAAACACCATAACTTTATCTCTTTTACTGGTAAGACTATTAGACTTCTTCTGTAGAATTTTTTTTTACATGTTGATTCTTCTTTAAAGTTTTGCATTGTTTTATATTGTTCATCATTGTAACCTTGTTTTTTCTTGGTTTGCAGATTAATCATGTCTGGAAAAGATAGTAGCCGTGTCCCCAAACATACTTCCGATCGGGATGATAACCAACATTCTGAGAACAAATCTTCTCGGTACACTGTTAAAAAGAGGGATAAAAGTAGGCCGGTGTATATTAGAGGAATTCACAGCCTTGCTTTGCCTCCTGTTAAGTCTTCTACCAGGAGCGATCGGATTCATGAGCTTCTTAGTTTCAAAATGTGGATATTGAGGTGTTCAATAGGAAATATGGTCTTCAGGACTTTAAATTTTCCCTTTATAAATCGTCTGAAGGAGAAAAGATCTCCATGAACATGATCATGAATTTCAACTACTCTCCCACCAGATTGCTGGTTGTCGCTGGTGCAATAGATCCAGGGTTAAGGCTACCCTTATACGACAGTCAATTCCCTTATCAGTTTGAAGTCTTAGCTAGTCGTGGCCAGTCCAGAAGCAGCACGGTGCGTTCAGTTGCGCAGTACAACGGGAACTGGTGGAGAATGCTGGACGAATGCAGTATGCGCAGTGTCGGGGAAACCAATTTCACCTGCTATACACCTAACCCTGCGGACCGCGTCCATTACATAGTGGAGAATTTCCACTTGACATACGCCGATTCTTTTGCTCACAAGAATTATATGAATTGGAACGTCGGTCTTAGTCGCAGGGGAGGTGACGGGTTTCGTTTGCTGTCTGAGATTGATAATAAAAAAATAAATTTCATCCCGAGAACGGAAGAGCCCTTGACAGAAAAGCTGCGCAGGGACCATGACTTCCAGTGGTACTTAACTCCAATTGTGATTGAAGGGCCATGGATTTTTGGTCGGGCTTCAGAAAGAACTGTGCGGAGCTTCCAGGAACGTTTCCCCTCCTAACGCCCATGGGAATTGAATTTCGATGGATTTACTTTCCCTTTTGGTGATGTGGTAAGTAATGATTTTTCAATTCTCTTGATCTTTAAGTGTTGTGCAAGTTTCTTATTTTTATTCTTGCGCATCCCCCAAAAGAGAGAGAAAATATAAAGACCGATGTGGGCACCAAACGCAAATCTACTCCTCCATATGACAAGGTATTGCTCCGTCTTTTATTAGTTGAATGTTTAATATTGCACCTTGCTAACTCATTTAAAAATGTTAACAGGGTCAGAAGAAAATGAAGGTTACTCCTTGAGCTCCTGCTAAGAAGGTGGCTAGGACTAATCCTTCTCCTAGTCATCCCATTTTAAGAATAGAAGCCGGAAAGGAGCACAGCGCAACCCCTGTAGCTTCTCGTTCCGCTGCGTTCGCGGATGTTGCAACTGAAGCTCCTCAAGTGGCAGACATTGAGCCCTTTTTGGATGCAAACATCAACCTCTCCTATTTTTTATCTCATTCTCCTTTATTTCAAGTTGATGACATTGAACTTTATGAGTACGAAGACGATTTGGCTGACAAGGAGCAAGCTACGCCTTCTACCGAGCTGACCGGAGATATAATTAAATATGTTCCTCCCAGGCTGGAGACGATAATTGAAACTGGAGCTGTATCTGTTTCCTATGAAGAGGATGTGGCTGCCGACGTAGCTAATCCTACTCCAGTCGGGGTTGCCGATACTGCGGACTCTCCTCTTCAAGAGAACGAAGTGGATGCTATTGGGGATGTAGAAAAGTTGACTTCTCCTTCTGAAGAAGAAAGACATGTAGCTTCAGTTGCCAGTGGAGAAATATCTTCCCGTGAGGAAAAGGGCAAGAATGTCTGCGAAGCTGATATTCTTACTGAAGAGGAGGAGGAAGCATTCCGTTGGTTCAAGCAAAAGGACCTGATTCTGATTCCTAGTTACGCCCAGGCAAAGCCTACCGATTCTGCTTCAGTTGCCAAACTGCGAGCGGACATGCGTTCTGTTCCTTTTGACACAGTGATGAAAGCATGGTTAAATTAAAGCAAGAAAATGAAGCGCTCTGATAGCTACTATCTGCTCTTCAAAGCCAAGGTTACAATATTTCATCTTTTATGTTATTTTCTTTTATTTTTAATGCATATTTCTGAGCTTCTTTATGGGATCAGAGGGGGATTCAAACACTGTTATTAGGTTGCGGGCTAGAGTCACATCTTTACATGGGCATGTAATGAAGGTCAACGAGGATAATGTAAAGGTCAAGGAAAACTTCAATAAATTGATGGATGAGAGGAATAAAATTAATACTGCGTACGAAAAACTTTTGTTAAAGTATGCATCTTTAAACACAGACTTTATTAACAAAAAAGAGGAAATTAATGCTGCTATTTTATGGAATAATGACCGCGTTGCTGAAGCCATGGCGAAGGTTGAGAAATTAGAGGAGGAAAATCGCATGCTTTGCATAGAGCGCAAAGGTATACTTGCTGAATGTTCTCAGTCTAGGTCACAGCATGACTCCAAACACTCAACTTTTATAGCGCAGTTTATCAAGGAAAGAGATAACGCAGTTGCGGACTCTCATGCTAGAGGAAAAGCTCTTTCGGAAGCTCAAGCACAAGTTCGCAGCTTCTCAGATAAAGTCCTTCATCGAGATTGCGATATTCAGCGTTTACAAAAAGAAATTGATAAACGCACAAAGAAGATCAATTTGTTGCGAGATAGAGGATTAGCGGATGAAACTAAGATTTCGTAATATAAACAAGATCTCCAGCAATCCAAGAATGATTATGCTAACCTTCTGAGCGAATTTGAATTCCTGGATCTTTCTAATGACAAAAACGTCCAGGATTTGCAAAAGTTTGAGTCCCTTGCTAGAGGTAGCTTATTTTTTATCAAAGAGTTACTCCTAATTGTTTTTTACATGGTATAACAGCTTTCTATTTACTTTGTAGGTTTTGAGGAAAAATTTAAGAGAGCAGCAGCCAAGGCTGAGGAGTCTGATAAGGAGCTGAACAAAGTCAAGATTTTGTCCGCTGAAGTTGAAAAGGAGCTTTCTAAAGCAATGATAAGCTGAAGGAAATAAATAAACAATTTGGAGAAGCCACAGCTAAACTGGTTGAGGCGCAAGACCAAATTACTCTCCTAACTTCCAAAGCGCAAGAAGCAGATGTTAACTGGCAGACTGCTATCAAGGCTGTTTCTGATAACCTGGTTGTGCCGGAGGAAAAGCTTGCGTACTGGCAGAAACAAGCTTCTACGGCCGAGAGTCGGGATTCAACAAATGAAAGTAGGGTAAAAGCATACGAGGATGCGCTTAAAGCTTCACGTGAGAAAATGGAGTATATGAAAATTGAAACGCGAAGGGGTATTGCTCTGGCAATTAATAATACCCTTGATAGGGTTGAGAAGGACGGTTGGACCAAAACCTATGTGTGCAAGAAGCTGAGCATGCTCCTAGTGCTACCCCTGCTTTAGCTTTCGATTCTGCTTTTGGTGTTGACCCGGCTCCTAACACTGATCCTGCTTCTTAAAGTTTTTCTTGTGTCTGGCTACTGTTGTATACCATTTTTACTCTTGTAAACTGTTATGAAACATAAATAGAAATAATTACTTTCTGATATTCTCTTCATGCGTTTGATATTTTACTTTTGTTCCTGCAATAAAATCATAAAACAAATTGATTTATGAGTGTGTAGTTTGAGACCACAAGGATTTATTGTACCTTGGGATCCTTTTGAGGGTGCACTCACATAGTAATTTTTCTCTGGCTAGGAGGAAACTACCCATGCGGACCCTGAGTATCCCCTAAATCGGGTGACGCCTGATACAATAATTAATGTCATGTAGGGCATCTCTTGCTAGCGGA
>JAJJMC010025027.1:572847-595395 GCA_023531435.1 Papaver californicum
CTTGGTATAATTCCTCTCTGCAAGGTTGAAAGTCTTGCTAATGTAGTAGATCGGTTTTTCCACCTTATCATTTGTTCGCACCAGCACTGCGCTCACAGCATCTTCTATTGCAGCTATATACAAGGCCAAGATCTCCTCAGGATGCGGTTTCTGTAATGATGGCAAAGTCGCAAGATAGGTTTTGATGTTCTGAAAGGCTTGTTCACAGTTTTCATTCCATTCAAACTTGCTTTTCTTCTTTAGAGTATCAAAAAATGGTTTACACTTATCTGATGACCTTGCGATAAACCTGCTAAGTGCTACTAGGAATCCGTTCAACTTCTGTACTTCCTTAACATTTCTTGGGGATGGCATATTTACAATAGCCTGTATTTTCTCCTGATCGACTTCGATTCCTTTTTTTGTGACCAAATAACCCAAAAATTTCCCTGATGTAACTCCAAAGATGCATTTTTCCGGGTTGACCTACATTTTTATTTGCGCAAAGCTTGGAAAATCTCCCTTAAGTCTTGTAAATGATCCTTTGCCATCTTGCTTTTTACCAGCATGTCATCTACATAAACTTCCAATGTGCGTCTTATCCATGGTTTGAAGATTGCATCCACTAATCGTTGGTAGGTTGCCCTTACATTTCTTAATCCAAACAGCATTCTTGTATAACAATACAATCCTTGCGGAGTAAAGAACGCAGTATGCTCTTGATCTTCCTCTGATTTCCCTTAATTTCCATTTCTCCCTGAGGCATCAGAAACCGCAAATACTGATGATACGTTGTTGCTACCCCTTTCAACTGATGAACCCAATGCCTTCCAATGATGGCATTGTAAGGTGAGGGCGCTTCTACTACACTGAACTTTGTTGCAACACTCAAGGGTCCAGCTATAATTTCGAGTATGACTTCTACCCTTGGTTTTGACGCTACTTCATTGAATCCATAGATGGTGTAGCCAGATGGCTCCAAGTGATCTTATTTCAATCCCATTTTCAGAAATGTATCATAAAACAACACATTAAGAGAACTTCCTCCATCTATCAGAATCTTTGTGATATTCCAGCCAGACACATGTAGGGTGAGAACCAGCGGGTCGTTGTGAGTTTCTAATTCTTGATCAACCTCTTCTGCTGAAAATGTTAGCGGGGATGCCATCCATTCCTCCATGTCTCAGTGATTCTTCCTGCAACTTTAAATACTTCATGGTTGATTATTCTCTTGTGCAGTTTCCTGTCAATTGTTGTATTCATTGACAATTGATGCGACTCCGTGAAAGTGATTGTGTTAATAGTGGGATTGTTCCCTGGAATGTTTATTATCTTTCCAGCACTTGACCTTGAAGGGGGATTAGGTAAGCACATAAATTCATTGAGTTCCCCTGCATCGATCATTTTTTGTACCTAAAATTTCAAATTCTTGCATCTATATGTGGGATGTCCATAAAAGCAATGATATTCACAGTATTCCTTTAAATTTTCAGCATTCATTGGCTGCCTTCCCTTTGTAATTGGTCATTCGAAGTCATGCCTGTTTTTTATGGCATTTAGAATTTGTGGATAAGGAGTGTTAAGCTTTGTAAAAACCTGATCTTCAAATTGCTGGTTAAACCTTCTTTCATGATCAAACCTTCCACGCTTAAATTGATTGTGAGGGCGCTCATATGTTGCTCCTTTTTTAAGATTGGCGGATGGCTCCGCATGGCTGGCTCTGTTTGCCGTTCTATGATGATAGGTGGTTGCTTTTGGAATTTGCCTTTGGATGTCTTACAACCTTGCATGCTTCTCAATGATATCCCTCAAGGCTCCTTCAGTTTTTGGATTTGTTGTGTGTATGTCCGTAAAAAGTGGGCATGTTCGATTGGGAATTCCCCATTTATAGCTATTAATTGCGATCTCGGGGGTGACATTTCCAATGGCCTGACAAATGGCTTGCCATCTATCGGTGTAGTCTCGAATGGATTCCTACGCTGATGATGTTAACCCAAATAATTTGTACATGCCTGCATTTGGTGGCTTGTTATACATGTACGTTTCGAGGAACTGTCGGGTCAGTTGTGCATATGAACGTATTGAACCTTCTGGTAGGCTGTCATACCATAGTAACGTTGTCCCTTTTAGGCTTGATGGAAAATATCGACACATGATTACATCATCCTGCTCCCATCTAGTCATATCTCGGTTGTAGTATTTCAAATGAGCAGCTGGATCTTTTGTCCCATCATAACAATCGAAAACCGGAAGATTGCACTTATGAGGAATTGGAGCAAATGCTAAGTACGGAGCCAATGGTGTCCGTTGTGCTTCTCTCAAAACTTCTTCCAGTCGTCCTCCCTTCTGCTTGTTTATCATGGCTCTTAATTCTCCTTTTATTGCTTCCAGATCCTCGACATACTTGTCCCAGTTATTGCGCGGTGGTATAGTATTATCAAAATCCGTTGATCCGTAACGATGATTATACCTACTTTGCTTGAAATGCTCATAAGCATGAATTGGCGGTTCAACCACCATCACTCTCTGGTCCTGATTAACCTTTGCTTTTCCTTTTGCTAATTTCTTTGAACGTTCTTCCTGATTTTGTAAACTGGCAATAGATGTTTCTTCATTTGCTTTATTCTTAAAAGCTTGATTTTCTTGAACTAATAGAGATATTGTCTCTGCATTGGCCTTTTGTACCCTGCGCATCTCATTTAGTTCTTCTATGAATATGCCGATGGGGTTTTCCTGGCTTTGTAATACCTCTTCATTTGTTTGACGTATAGTCTGATTATTTCCATGGGAATGGTTATTAAGTCCTTCCCTTTGGGGCCTTTGTTCTTGAGTTTCTTCATTGATTTTCATTTGATTTCGTGCCCCCTGTGCTTGTGATGGAACGTTATTTATGACGTCCGTTCCTTCACCTCAATTGTGAATTGCTTGATTCTCTTTCCTAGACGTTTGAGGATCTCTTGTAATTTCTACCTCTGATTGTGTAGCCACGACTATCGTTATTTGATTGTTTGTGGTTTCCATTTCTTATGACTTGTTGGTGATGTTATGAATGATTCTTTTGCTTTCTTTGCTGCTGCTAATGAGATTTCTTTGCTAAAATTAGGTAACTGATTTAATTCAGTATCCACATATAGGTTTATATGATAAGACTTTAATTTATAAGCACCTTTATTTCGTGCAAAAGTCAAAAAATCAGTTTAATCATCAGCCAATTTTCTTAAAATAAAATCAATACGGGCTTATAAACAGAATTTACAAACTTCTTGAATCACTTGCCAATCGAAGCAAAATATTTAGAAACAAAGTTAAAGCTAATGGAAAATCATTTAAACCCAAATTCCTGTTAAGGGATTTAAAATATCATGTTAACATGAAATGCTACAGACACGTTTGATTACAAAACTTCTTCCACAAAATAATGAATATAAATATCTTGAAAATATGAATGAGAAAAATTTGAATCAATAAAAATAAGCTCATAAATGAGAGGAGATTTTCTATACTCATAAAATTTACAGATTTTGGAAACAAAAACTTGATCAGGTAGAATAAATTCTTTACTACCTCCCTGTTTCTAGCGCCAAACTGTAACTACCGAAATTCTGATGGCCATGAGCCACCATAAATCCTATAGAACATCAAGAGGAATTTTGATGAATTCACATGTTAATTAAAGACTTTTGCTAACAATTTGGGGAGGAGAATGAAGAAGTCTCTAAAAGAATGTTAAATGCTTAACAAAATTAAAATAAAATCAACTCAATATATAACGTGGTTCGGCTATTATGCCTACATCCACGGGAAAAATATGGTCTCTTATTTATAAACATTTACTTTATACATATGCTAATATAAAGAATTTAAGAATTTATAAGTAAAAGAATCCTTAAACTAAAATTAGCCTTTTCCTCTTCTTGGTTTTCTTTCAGAGCTTTTTCCTCTTATTTCTCTTATTTTTTTCTTTCTACTTGGGGATCGGTATTTATAGCAAAATATGATGGGTCCATTTTCCTTATATATTCTTATCTCTATTTGACCTGTTTGATCTTATCTTGACTTTGTGCGCAGCTTATCTTACTCCTTTTGTGATGCTTCTTGCAGGTTCCGCTTGCTAGTGCGCAGCTTCTCTTTGGATTGAGCGATTGTTGGTCCTTTGTCCTTATTGCGTGGGTGCTAGCTGTGTGACATGTGGAATTTCACGTGTCGCTTCTTGATTTTGGGCTGTGTATGCCTTACACGTGTTGTAGTTATCTTTCTTTGTGTCAGCATTATTTTTCCAAGTGTTGATGCTGATTGTTTGTTACTTGCAATTGTAGCCATGTGTCCTTCCAGGTATCATTGTATTTTGGTACATGTCTTGACAATCTTCCACGTGGTAGTCCTGATCTTATCCTCATACATTCTTTTTTTATCGTTGATGTGGCGCATGATTATGCTTTCAGGATTGAAGCTTATAGTGTGCAAGTGATAGGGCGCAAGTGACTGTAAAGCGCAAGTGATAGTAGGACGCAGATGATTGTAGAGCGCAAGTGATAGTAGGGCGCAGATGATTGTAGAGCGCAAGTGATAGTAGGGCGCAGATGATTGTTTTGGCTATCAATGATGCTTTTTTTCTCGTAACTTACATTCTTTCCACGTGTTTCACATGCGTTAAACCAGTCTGACTTTACTGCTTCCGGTGTCAGTTGATGTGTGACAAATGTATTATAGCTGTCTTCCTTTATCATTAATTTTTCTCTTGTACTTCTCGGTGCACCATAATGCGATACTTTCTTCTTAAGATGTAAATGCGTGGAACCGATGAATTTATGCCCCTACACAAATTATGCACTTTTCGTCAGTTTGATTTAGTCAAGGAGCTGCTCGACGAAATGCTTACTTCAATTGGGTCTCCTCCTGATGATTTCATCTTTGTTACTATCATTCGTGGACTCGGACGAGCAAAAATGGTGAAAGAAGTAACCAAGGTACTTAACTTGGTTTCAAGATTTCAAAAAGACCCGTCTTTGAAAGTTTGCAATTCTATACTTGATGTTTTAGTCAAAGAAGATATTGATTTAGCTAGAGCATTTTATAGGGATAAAATGATGAAATGTGGAATTCAAGGAGATAATTATACTTTTGGAATTTTGATGAAAGGTTTATATTTAACCAATAGGATTAGTGATGGTTTTAAGCTTTTTCAGGTGATAAAATCTAGAGGAATCACTCCAAATACGGTGGTTTATAATACATTGGTTCATGGTCTTTGTAAGACTGGAAAACTTGGAATTGGACGAGGTAGAAGTTTGATGAGTGAGATGGCTGAACCAAATGAAGTAACTTTTAACATTCTGATATCTGCATATTGTAAAAAAGGGGATTTGATTCAATCCTTGGTTTTGTTAGAGAAGAGTTTTAGTTTAGGCTTTGTACTTGATGTCATTTCACTTACCAAAATTGTCCAACTTCTATGTGGCGAAGGACGTGTAATGGAAGCTGTTGAAATTTCAGAAAGAGTAGAGGAGAGAGGTGGTTCTGTTGATGTTGTGGCTTATAATGCTTTGATTAGAGGCTTTTGTAGAATAGGAAAAACAAATTTAGGATTTCGGTTCTTGAAGGAGATGGAAAGGAAAGGTTGCCTTCCTAATGTTAACACATATAATGAATTGATAGCTGGTCTTTGTGAGTCCAAAGAATATGATTCAGCACTTGAGCAGTTCGATGATATGATAAGAGATGTGATAAGCCCAAATTTTGTTACGTATGATACGTTGATTAGAGGTTTGTGCTCGGGAAGAAGGATGGGAGATGGGTTGAAGATTTTAGATCAAATGGAGGAAGAAAAAAAGAGGATCTAGGGGTCAGATTAGTCCTTACAATAGTATAATATACGGCTTTTACCAGGAAACCCGATTGGTCGAAGAAGTTGAGTTTCTTACTAAAATGGGAAGCTGATTCCCCAGAGTTGTTGATAGGAGTAAGAGGATTGTTGATATGTCTTGAATAAGTCGTTGACCGGAACTCTACGGTATACATAATGTATTGTTTTCCATTATTTAGTCGAATTAGGGTTTTTTCTTTGCGCTATATATATACACACGTTCTATCTAGAATGTGTGTAATTCAATACTCTGCTCTATAATAAAACTCTGTTTTCTCTTTTGTGGATGTAGCTAACGTAACAATTAGTGAACCACGTAAATCTCTGTGTCTCGATCTCTATTATTGTTCTCGTTCGATCTCTCGTTACAACAAGGATTTTGGGTTTTCGCAAGGAAAACTGCATTGGTGAAGCAAAGCGAGTTTATGATCAATTGATTGCAGAAGGAGGATTACCTAGTGTTGTCGTATACGATGATTTAATTCATGGTTTGTGCCAAGTTGGAGATAGTAGAGAAGCTTTTGAGCTAATGAATGAAATGGCCGATCATGGTTGTTTCCCGATTGCTTCGACATTTAATGTTTTAATTAGCGAATTCTATAAGCAAGGCAAAGCGGAGAGTGCTTCGAAGCTCCTGAAGGAGATGGTTGATAGGGGTTGCTTACCTGACATAGGAAGCTATAATCCATTGATAGATACTTTATGCAAGAAAGGTGATTTGCATAGAGCTTTAAAGCTGCTGTATCAAATGGTAGAAAATGGTATCACTACCAATTACTAGACTTGGACCTCCTTGCTTCTTTTTCTAAGTCCACAAATAAAATGGAGAAAGCAGGAATTCTTTGTGTACAAGTAACCTGTTGTGGTTGATATTCACGTATTATCAAGTGTTTTGACAGATTGTTTCTGGCTGAATGTGTGGTTTCCACAGGAACCTTTAGTTTTTTTCTTATGATGAATGGATAAGGTTGCATTCTTTGGTCAGAAGATGGAGACAGGAGACAACAGTTACTTTATACTCCTGCTATTTTTCATGATCACCAACAACCAAAAATTGAAATTTATTTTGTGATACAGAGAACCCAAAATCACATTTTGATGGGAAATTTAATGGATTAAACATAGAGAAGTTAAAATGAAACTAGAAACATAATTATAATCAACACACATAGTTTTAACGTGGTTCGGCAAAGATTTACCTACGTCCACGGGTAGTGGAAGTTGAAATTCTTATTGATCTGTTTTGGTTACAGTAGAAATGAAGTTCTCCCTTCCCTTAGGTTACAGAAGAAATCGCCCAAAAGATCCCCCTCTTAAAACATTGATTTTGTATTTAAAGGGATAAAATAGATGTTAGTTACCAAAATGCCCTTTGCCATATGTCAATAGAGTCCGCCACGTGTCGAAGTAAATTCACTATATTTTTCCATGTGTCGAAGAGGATACACCATATTTTTTCATGTGTCAATGAAGTCCGCCACGTATCCATATTGACCTTATCTTCAAATGGTCTCAATCCAATTTTAATGCGGGCAAAGATTGGTGCGGGCAAGTTTGGTGCGGGCAGGCTTGGTGCGGGAAGTAGGGTGCGGCACTTGTTGTTAGAAATGCAAACGACATTGGCGGGAACAATCCCATTCAAAATGTTTACTTCTTCATCACTTATGGACGAATCCATTGGATGGGTTACACTTATCATTGTGGCGGGAAAATGATTTGCTTCATGCTAACAATTCAAATGTGTGTTGGTGCTGCCATCTTAGCTGCGGACCTGGGCTGCGTTCATGAAGAGTTAGCAACGGACCAAGATGGGCTACTGGATTGGCTTGCGGACTTGATTCAAAATGGTGCGGGAATTGGTACTCACAAACACGATGGCAAGGACTGATATGAAGCATCGGCATGACTGAGAGAGTTGTTTCTGACCATAAACGACGTGCTGTAATCAATCAAGTTGCTCGCACCCGTGTAGTTTGGGCAAAAGAGTAAATGAGAAATTAGGCAACTGTTTCCGTGTTCCTTGCAGAGAAAAGGACAACCAGGTCACAAGAGATATATTTCCATTATCTCTTATATTGATTCTTGTTTCGCCATTCAATTCTCTTTAGTCTGTATCTAATAGGATTTAATTTCATATAATTAGCCATCTTTAGGTGGAACTAGTTTTCCGTCATTTGATTATAGATTTATTTTCATGAAATTATGGATCCACTTATAAAAAAGTATTGTCTAAAATATGCTTTAAATTTAATTCTATGGAAAGTTTTTTCTTGCCTCCTCCAAAATATTGATTCCATGGAATACACTTTTCATAAAATTATTTTCTTTCTCTATTATCAAACTCAGCCTTAGAGTTTGTTTTCCTCCGGAATACATCCAGTAAGTAAAAAATGATTCAACATGAAGTTATTCGAACCGAGAGATGGCCTTTACTTAAGATGATTAGTGATATCCGAGCGGTGGGGAGGATAATTTTAGTCCATGTTCTCGTTATACTATAGTGGTGGTCACGGTTGGATGAAGCAAATGGTGGTAAAAGAACATTTACTTCTTTTTTTACCTGGTTAAATTGGGGTCTACGGGAATTATTTTGGCCGTACCACTAAAAGACAAAATAGGATCACCATAAAGTAAATGCTAAAATCTCTTATCCAACTATTTATGTCAATGTCTAATTTATCCCATGGTTAATTAGTGTTAATTAGTTCGATTAGTAGTTGTTTAATCGTGTTAGTTGTGAAATCAACTAGTGTTAAGTAATCATCAAAACTTGCTGAAATCTCAGAAATTTTGATTTTTTTTAAATTGAAACAACCCAGAATCAGTGGATACGAAGGATAATGTATGTCGATTCTGGGTTGGTGTTCTGCAATCACGAAAAACACCGGAATCGGTGGATGTTTCCTTTCAAGAAGAACGATTCTAATAATCATTGGATGTGGGTATTATTACCAAACGATTCTGCTACACTTTTGTAAAAGACACATTTCATTCATAGTTTAGGATATTTAGCGCATTGCATTACATGATCTAGTACGTGTATTACATTAATACATCGTTAATGAACCTCCGAGCATGTTGGTTCAACATGGTGTATTCCCTCGCGTGCATGAACATTCTTTCCCCGTTTCAATTTGCCATAGGCTATGGAACCGTTCGACCTGAAATTAAATCGATTACATGTTAGTATGCAAACATCAAACGATGAGAGAGGGATAAACATGCCGAACTACTCACTTTCTCGCTATTAGAAGCTTGGGGATGATGCTCGTGAACCATTCTTCTAATTTTACAGAACTCTCACATTTTGCTTTTGATATGGTAGAATCTAAAAGCTAGGTCTCTCCATTTGTGATAGTTAGGATTCCCGATGCGGTCATAGAAGAATTATTTGACTCTCTTCCAAAACATCGAATAAATTTCAAATGGGTGTTCGTGGAAGACGGGAATGAACGACTTGACGAGCTCCAAATCTTCATCTGGTTCCCAATCCATTTCCCTGGCTCTATTTGAGTAGTGGATGAAGTGGGAGTGAGTAAAAGGCGTAATTTTGGGGCAAGTTGGGTCAGGGATAGAGGTCCTTCTTATATAGAGGTAGACCCAACGACTATTTTTAAAAAAAAAAACTTAAAATTTAGGTGAAATATTCTGTATGAATCGTTCGATATGTAAGACCACATCGAACAATTCTGGATTATCAAAAATATCAAAAACTAGGCTTGATAGAATCGTTCTATACGTAGGTCTACATCGAACGATTCTAGGCTAAAAATCAAACAAAAAGTTTGATTTTTTCTCCGTACTGAATCGTTATTTATGGATTCCCACATCGAACGATTCTAGGCTAAAAAAAACAAGAGAAAGTTTGGTTTTTTCTCCGCCTAGAATTGTTATATGTGGATGCTCACATCGAACGATTGTAGTCTAAAAAAACCAAGAAAAATTTTGTTTTTTTCTCTGCATAGAATTGTTATATATGGATGCCCACATCGAACGATTCTAGGCCAAAAAACCAACAAAGAGTTGGCCTAGAATCGTTCGATATGAACGTTGACATCAACCGATTCTGAATACATGAAAAAAGTAGTTCCTGTTTTTCTGTTCAGAATCGTTGGATAGGTTTATCCACGTCGAACGACTCTAGCAGAAAAAACATCCAGAATTCCAATGATAAATTGGCCCGAATTGTAGTTCTTTTGTCGCGTCTTAGCATACACAACAATTTTAAAACCAACTAAATCCGTTCCTTCATAAACTAATAAACCTAGTTATCCATATGTTTAAATCCGAATGACAAATATAAATTAAAGACGTAATTATCCAAAGTGAAAGACATAAGTTTGAAAAATAAGAAATCATTCATTCAACCACATTACGCCTTCCTTACGACCATGACTACCTCGACCTCTTTTGGAAGGTCCTTGTCTACTGCTTGATTCGCCCCGAGTAGTCTTTCTCACTTTTGGTTTCTTAGTTGACGTCGGCTCCGCTGCCTCCCCAAATCTAGCACCATCTTGTTCATCCTCCAGAGCCTGGTATTCTTCAATCTTTTCCTGGTTCGCTGCAACATGTTCTCCTGTCCCGATTCATATTTTTTCTCTGTTGATCAGGTACGTGATTCGTTTTCTCTGTTTTTATTTCAAACAACAAACAAGTTATTGTTCATGTTAAACCCTCATACCATACCATAAGAGACCACAACATGTACCAGAACATCGAGAGCTCTATCCCGATCCTTGATCAAGGGCCTCTCGTCTATTCGTATCACACGAGTGTGAGAAACGTTGTGGTACCACGACATGTATTCCGGAGATGCTTCGACATCTGAGTTGGTATCCGTACCCAAGCCAAAAAGGCCATACGCCTTTTTTTCCGAATCACTGGATGATGGTGACGGATCGTGAACAACCACAATGTCGTTCTCAAGGGACTTACAGTTACGCATATCAATTTTATATTAAAAGGGATTTATTGCACCACACCACATTGCCTCGCCACTCTTGTCGGGTTGTACATTACATAGCCTCTGGGTGAAACAGAGGTCCATAGTAATATTGTTCCGGGCACCCAACCAATGTTCTATCCGCAAATCTTTTCTTGTAAGGGTTAAAAACAACATCCGCCGTCGTCAAGTTGTCCATCCGTCGTCTCAGCTCAAGAAGGACCTTCTCCTAACTCTGGCCCTTGCCGTTGTATGAGTATTTGCTTCCAAAATAATCACCTTCCCAGTGCCCTTGCACACCGGCCCTCTTAGCAAACTCTGAGAAGTGCAAATATATCCACACTTGGAGAAGAATCACATTCCCTCCGACTTGGGTTCTGTTTACTCTAGTACACTTTCTCATCTCATTCAACAAGTATGCAAGGAAAGCAGTGCCCTAAGAATACTTGCTGACTTTCTCCAATGGTTCCACTAACTTGATATAGTTGGCGTTCACCCGAGAACCGGAAACGTCGGGGAAGATAACAGATCCCAAGATGTAGAGTATATACGTGGTGGCGATAGAAGTGATACGATGCGCCTCTTTCATGAAGATCCTTTATTCCCGAGAACTCTTCCCTAAGGTGGCTGAGATGGAATATTCTCTGTTTTTTGTCTTTCACCACCGTCATCTCCCTCGTGGTCTTGTCCGCATCCCAACCAAACACCTTAGAGGTGAACTTGTAGATGTCCTCCCAACTAACCTCATTCGTTTAGTTTGGCCCCCTAACGGCTTTACCTCCAACGCTGAGACCCGTGATCAACTACACATCGTTTGAGGTTATTGTCATTTCCCCAAATTGAAGATAAAAAGTATTTGTTTCCGCGTAATATCTTTCGAGGAAGGCAGAAACAAGGGGCTTGTCATACCAAACCATGGAGTTGTTGACTCCAAACATTAACCCCGTTCCTTCAACGATCCTTTTTACTTCGGGTGTTTCTCCATCCAACGGCCATAACACCACTTTGCTGATTGACGATTGGTGTTTTAGAAGATGCATGACATCGGTGTGAACCTAAATAACATATCACGGAAAATTAGAAAGTGCATGATAGCTTAAATAATAAAGTAGACGATATACAACATAAAGAGGAGATACTTACTGTGGTTGCACAGATCGTAGCATCCCAACTGTGTTGGTACCCCCATAACAACTCTCCTCCGTCGCCCGGTAACCCAGGAATGGCCTTATCGGGGCGGCTCTTTAACATCATCTCAGACTTTGGCTTGTATGCTCATTTTTTCTTCCTTTCTGGCAGTGGTGCACCTTTATCTCCTTGTTGTTCTTGTGGTTGCTGTGGTGGTGATGGTGGTTCTCCTCCGTCACTGTTCTCACTATCTTCCTTATCACTTTCCTTTTTACATTAAGATCTATCATATTCTGTATCAGAAGACGAAGAATCTTCTTCTCCTTGGTGATCCACTTCAGGTGGTTCATTGATGGAGACCGCTTTAGCTTTGCCCGCCGAACCCCTACGGTGCTTAGCCGTCAAGTTCTTATCGTCATTTCGACGAGGTCCCAAGCTCTGAGGAGAAACAAGATTATGTTTTTTCTTCGCTCTCTTTTCCGGGCCTTTCCCTTGCCCTTATCCTTAAAAAGTACGACAACATACAATAATCAACAATCGAATTCAAGTGAATTTAGGAATTCCAAGAGTAGAATCGGCCATCACAATACATCCACATCCAACGATTCCTAATATTATAGACTAAAGAATCGTTCGATGTTGCTGTTCATATCCAATGGTTCTAGGCTAATAAACCAACAGAAAGATTGGGGTTTAGAATCATTAGATATGGATGTCCACATCCATATCTAATATAGTTCAGAATCGTTCCATGTTGGTGTTCATAATCAACGATTCAAGGCTAAAAAACCAACAGACACATTGGGTTTCTTCTCCACCCTGAATCATTTGATAGTGATGTCCACATCCAACGATTCATATAAATGTTCAGTTGCAACTCGACCCAGAATCATTAGATGTAATGTCCACATAGAACGATTCTGGGTCGATGTTTCATGAATTTTTAGTTACACTGGAATCGGGGGCATGAACATCAAACGATTCAAATTAGAATCGTTCGATGGAATCATTCGATATGGACATGAACATCGAACGATTCTGGGTTTCACAGAAAACTCATAAATCAAAATTCTCAATTTTTGAGTGTTGGCATGTGATTAAAACCTAATTTAGATTGATGGGATGATATAAAAGTACATGATTCGAGCCATTTGTTGTATCGAGATAAGAGTTTTTTCGTCTTCCTCCTCCATAACCGTTTTTTTCTTCGGTTTATGTTTAATTGCTTCTGCAATTCCTGGATTATTTCCATTAGGTAGAGTTGCTCCTTTACCGTGATGCTTCATTCGTCTTGCCATTTTCGTTGTATAGAAAAATCAAACGATTAATCGTTTTTTGAATCGTCGATTTTTTGACGATGTTTTGGTTTGAAATGGAGAAGAAGAGGGAGAAAAAAGTAGAAGAGAAGAAGAATCGTTTGATGAAAAAGAAATAGAGTAATTAGTTTAAGTAATCAGTTTACTTTTACTTTGTAATTTTAGATTTTTGTAGAGAGTAATTTCGTATTTCGCACAAAGTTAAACACCCTTTATTTACTAATATTGGTGGACACAAGATTTAGTAGGACCAAAATAATTCCCATGAACCCGAATTTAGCCACTTTCTTTTTTTAATTTCTTTGTATTTATTTTTACCATTTTTCAAGTTTTGCACGGTGCACCAGAATCCAAGTTCATGAAATAAACAAAAGAAAGGCACTATAAGAATATTTCATTCTGGAACAAATGAACACCTTCCATAACTTTTTTTCCCGGAAAGCCCTTTCACAACTTATTATTGTGACAAATAAAGGTTATGATACATATATTTCTACGGTTCTACCATTTTAACACACTGAAAACAAACAGGAAACGACAGCAGAAAGTAGGCAAAGATGGTTTGTACAAGATACGGGGGAAGCTTAATGCACGAAAAATATAAATACAGAATCGGGCCTAAATATCACCTAGGAACAAAAGGAAAACTCACAAGAAAAGAAGAACAATGACTTCATCGACTTAAATCCATGGACTATTATTTTGGAAAGATGCCAGAGAAGTTTGGTATCTTATCAACATGCTTCAGGGCGCGCTCAGCAATCTGTCGAGTCCGGAAATCACCATGCCTGAAGGCATCAACAAGTGCAGTATTCACATTTGGATGACCAGAAACTTCTATGGCAATATCTTGAGTCCGCAATAGCCTCTCGACAGCAAAAACTGACCTCCGCCTTAAGATTTCCGAACGATTCTCAACCAAAATATCAAGTATCAGCTTAATTGCATCCACTTCATCTAACACCATCACACCTTGCTCAACATCAACATCATCATCCAGCAAAGTGCAAATTGCTGCTAATGCAGCTTCAACCACCTTCTCGTTTGTGTGATCTAAACAGGTCACCAATTTCCCAACTGCTTTTCCTTCTAAAAGACAAAAGGTGGTCCTGAACGAACAGATTCCAAGGTGGAGTCGGCACAGACCAGTAATTCCCTTTGGCTTGCTGGCGCAGAAGACTGAAAAACAAGATCCAGGTTTAGGCATCTCCGGAGTTTGCGTAAGACTTTTAGATTCTTGTGAGAGATTCTCTAAGGCCATGGCAGCCACCATCTGCACATTATCCAGCCCATTCACCTGAAGCAGATCGGCGAACAGTGCTGCAATGTTGTACTCACGCACAAGAGAAACAGCTTCTGGCTCATCCGCCAATACAAATGTGAGCCTTGCTAGAACTCTAACGAGTCCTTCTAGATATGGAGTTGTGAACCGGCTTCCCCTCGTCTCCCCCTGCCGGACCCGAGCCAAACTGGAGATCATTACCTCGAAGGCACCTTCATCTAGCAGTTGTCGAGTGAGGCCTATATCCCTCTCTGGAAGATCGGCCAACATACTAACAGCTGCAGCCTGCTCTTCCATGATTCCACCCGCTTCTGATATGATTTTTATCAGGCTTCCTAACTGGCCAGCAGTCCCACACAGAGCATCGGCTAGCTCTGGACCCATGTGCGGAGAGAGGTTCTGCAATAGTTTTATTGAAGCAGAACGAAGATCCGGTTGTATAGCTTCGATGAACTGAATCAGACTGACCATAGCTCCCGAGCTTTTAACCGCTGCAACAACATCTAAAACAGTAGTAGGGGAACCAGTGAGCCCAACAAGTATTTGGAGAAGCTTGCACTCAATTGCAGGACCCGTATTGCTGATGAGATGAAGTAGGCTGTGGATTATGTTTTCAGAGACGAGGGTTTCATGGTGATCAGGCCCAAGTGGCACAGAATCAAAATCATAACCGGAGTTTACAATGTTGGAGAGAACTGTTGCAGAGATTTCTTTTAGCCTCATCGGAAGTTGATTGCTGCCAACAGTGAAAAGGTCCTTGACTAGTGGGGGGAGTATCCCAGCTTCTTCTATTAACACCCTGGCACTAATCTCACAAGAAGATGATATTTGATTCAGTGCCTTTAGGGCGGCTTCTCTTAGTTTTACGTTTCCACTTCTCATAACGTTGACTAGTGCTGAACCCACTGTTTTGGCAACAAAAACTTTCGCATCATTGCTAAGAACCAGATCGCCGAGGAATGCAGCCATTTCCAGTTTAGTGTCAGGGGAACCTGCACCCAATTAAAATGGTAATGTATTAGATAACATCTTAATTACGAATACTCCTGATTGGACACAGAACACTTTGACTTAATGATAAGAGTGATGTGTATTTTACTTTAAAAACAGAGAGAAAAAATCACCTTCAAGTAGCAACGTAAGAAGAGGTTGTAGTCTACCATTTTCAGCCATTTGCAACACATTCTTTTCACATTTCCCCAAGTTGTCTAATGTCTTGTCAGCTCTCTCGACTGCCAAAACATTCTCTGAATCACTACTTGACATTCCAAGCAATATAAGAATTGCACCAGGGACCATGCCGATCTTTTCACATAGAGCTTCAGACTTTGAGAGCTCATACAACACTGACACAGCCTCCTCCCTCTCCTTGGAATGCTCATGGTTTAAGAATTTAACAATTGTGCGAACAGTATCTCCTTCACCAATTATTTCCTGTAGATGAAGAAAAAAGAAATTTAGAAATAGACCCAACTACTCCAAAGTGAAAATTGACACCAATCGAAAACAGAAAACAAGCAAAAGCTGCAGACAACCATATTATCTTCATCCTCCTCTGCAACGATTTGGAGGGTTTCTAGGGTAGTACTCCGAACTCTCCTGCTGCTACTCTTTAACATATGAACAACCTTAGGTATTAACTCTGCATTGCGAATAGCATGCTTATTTGATCTGCTTTGCAAGCAGATGTTCTGAATGTATTTCAAAGCCTGCAAAATTCCATGCTCTGAACAATCTAGAGACAAACATCTATGAGCAACTTCACGCTGTGCAGCTTCATTCCTAGCCATCCATTCTTCAATTGTGTTGCGCAAAGCTATGCTAGGGTTTAGATCAGCATTTTTCAGTTCTTTCTGTGTCAATGGACAAACTAACCTCCTTCCACTCTCTCCCAGTTCCCTGAACCACTTCTCAATAGCTTCTCGTTCAAAGGTTCTACCATTTTCTATGGAAACAGGATCTCGCATTACTTGTTTCGTTAGTGGACATAAAAATGAATCATAAATAGGCTCAATGTGCGTTCTTTCAAGGTGAAAGCTCTGTTCCGACTGGCTACCGGAGTCAAAACTTTCCCAGCTCTCTGTCATGTCTACCAGAACACCTACATCGAACAAAGTAAAAATGCTGTAAAAATGAGAATGGGAGAAACTAGCAACTACAAGAGACATGTCTTAAAAGTAGCAATACATCCCAGTTAGTGGTAAAGGTGCAACACTTCTAATAAAAAAACTGTTTATACTGCTTAATAACCAGAACGTAACAGAGAGAAGTGCTAAATGAATATATAAATACAAGCAATGTACCCTCATAATTTGGGGGCAGCTATGGAGAATAAATATATAGCATTTATATTTCAGCATATCAATGTTGAAGCCCTAAATGTCATATCATTGAAATATAGGTGAACTTCCTAATCTAGTTTATCTATCTAAGTCCCCAATGTATCACAAGAATGGACATCAAAAAGGAATTTAGGTCCACAGTTATAACAAGTAAATCTGATTGTTCTTCCTATTGTCGGTACCGAAAAAAAAAGAAGCATTCTAATTATATAATCATTCTAACACTAACAAGCCAATCTAAATTATCTAAAATCTTATATAAATTGCAAATCAACATCAGTTTTCCATATAAAGAGTATGGCAACTATCAAATTAGAAATAGAAAATAAAAGTTATTTCTTCAAAACAATAACCCCTTTACATTTCACATCAATCCAACTTGTATGAATACAATAACCATAATAACTAGAAACCCTAAAAAGCACAATCTAAAATGAGAAACATACCTTATTTTGAGTCAAAAGACAGAATTTTTATTTATGTTTTGGAAAATCAACACAAGTCTTCCCCTGGTCAAACCTCTGTACTCTAACAGGATGAGAAGAACAAATTAACCAGTTCTTTCTTTTCCATGAATAGCTCACATATTGAGAATTAGGGTTTCTTTGGTTTGGCTGAGAAGAATAAAGAATGATAAGAGGTAGAAGAAAAATAGGTGTAGAGAAATAAAATGAAACTGAATACAGCAAATCAAAATAATTGTAAAACGGAACCAACAAAAATATTGATGATCGATGATAAGGAAGAAGAATGAAATGAGAGAGAAAGTGAGAAAATGTTGACTTCTCCATCTTTTCTCGTCGTCTTCTCCTGTGATGAAGACGATGGTCCTCAGTCAATTGTCAAACCAACTACCACTGGGTGTTAAACAAACTTAAGATCACATAATCGTGTGGACTGGTATTTATGCATGGGTCCCACTCATAAAAGTCGCCTTTTTAGAGTTTTTTTCTTCTCGAAGCGTAAAATATCCTGGCCAATTCCAAAGCTGCTCAAAAATGATGCGGAGCTATTTATTTAAACTCGTTCAGTAGAATTTTTTATGGGTGTTTTAGGGATAAATATTTGATGGGAGATCTGAATGGGGCACAGGGGTAGATAATATGTTATCGTTTGTCTTTTTTATTAACTGTTTTCAATCAATTTAATTTTTAAAATTTAATTTAATTTTTAAAATTTTATTTTATTTTTAAAAATAAATTTTATTTATATATTTAGAAACAAAATTGGTTAGAAACAATTAATGGAAAAGATAAATGGTAATATATTATTTGTTCTCTACGCCCCCAGCTAAAAACGTCCTCATTAAAAATTTATCTGTGTTTTAGTAGTAAGTTAAATTCATATGCCATCTTTTACTCTAATAAAAGACCTAAACTCATTAGGGTTCGAGGGTTATAGCCCTACTAGTATAAATCCCGTATCACCAAAACCCCAGCTAAAACAAAATGAAACAAAAAAATTATTTGAACAAATCTGTCTAAACTACCCACTGACTAATTTAACCCAAACAACTGATCAAATCACTCCCACCTCATTAATAAGGTTATAACATTCTTCTTCTTTTGTAACAAGCACCACCACCACCAACTACCATCACCACCACCATCGCCAACCAGCAATACCACCACCGCTTCCAACGCCGCCACCACCAATACGAGCACCAAACCACCACCACAAACTAACATCAAAATTATTACCACCACCATCAACCACCATCGGTACCACTGTCACTACCATCGTCAACTAACACCACCAGCCACCACCACCAACACCATATCCACCGTCAATACCAGCACCACTCTACTACTACCAACTAGCATCACCATCAACATCAGCACCACAACCACCATTGCCACCACCAACCAGTACCACCAATAACCAACATCTTTGCCGCCACCAACACCAACACCAGCACTATCCCACCACCACCAACCAGCAAACACCACTACCGACAAGCGCTAACATCAATACCACCACCACAAACAAGCAATACCACCATCAAAAAATTACCATATCACTAAAACATTGGTTTCAACGATATTAGGCAAAAATATGTTGAAACCAAATTTGGTTTAAACATAAAAATGTCATTTCACCAACAAAACTTCAACGAAGAAAGTAAATGCACCAAACTGAATAAAGTAGGAAAAAATTAGTTGAAACGAAATTTAATTTCAATATAAACTTTTTTTTTCATCACTAAAACTTTGGTTTCACGATAAAAAAAAAGAGGCAAAAATCAGATGCAACCAAAATTTAGGTTCAACAAATTTTGATGAACCAAATTTGGTTTCAACATTGTTTAGTTTTTGTAAAATTTTGATGAAACCAAATTTGGTTTCATCATTTTTCTGTTATTTCACCAACACAAACATTAATTTCGACAATGATGATGTATCATCATTTTTTGATGATGATTTTTGACGATGATGATCTAGAGGTGTTGGTAGAGGATAAAAGGAGGAGGAGGAGGTGTTGTTGATGGCGGATCTGGACATGTAATGGTGGGGAAGAAAAGATAAGGAGAAGAAGACGATGGGGGAAGAGGAGGTGTTGTTGATGTATATCAGGACATAGAAAGAAAAGGATGTGTTGGTGGTGTTGGAGGAGGAGACTGAGGTGTTGTTAGTGGAGGACATGGAAATGGCCGCTGGTTTAGTGGTGGCGGAGGTACTGTTAGTGACAAATCTAAACATAAAAGTAAAAGAAAAAAAAAGGAGGTGTTGGTGGAGAAGACGGAGGTGCTGTTGTAGCCGGATCTATCTCTTCTCACTGGTTTGGTGGTGGCGGACGTACTGTTGCTGCTGGTGATGGTGGCGGTGAGGAGGAGAAGGAGAAGTCGATGGAATAAGAAGAATAAGAAATAAAAGAAGAAATGAAGGAAGAAAGATTTGTATGAGAAGGGTGGTTGTGGTATTATTAAAAATTGAAAATGATCTAATTTAAACCTTTTTAAAAATTTGGGGTTTTTGTATCAATTTTGTTCAACGTGGAGTTTTTGTGGATCCCAATTTATGGATGAGCTTTTTGTCTGCTAAGTTTAGTCACCTTGGTGTTTTACTCCTTTTTATGTTTTCATTAACCATTTCAAAAACAAAGATAACTATTCTTCTTCTTCTCCATCTACCGTTTCCTTTCGTGGAAAAATATACCCTCATTTAATTTTTCAAAATGAATTCATTGTCGTTAATCACGATTTTTAAATCAAATCATCGTTGAATCTTCTATATAACGATGACTAAACATATTCGAGTTTTACGATCGAAACATCCAAATATTGGATCTCAATCGAAATCGAAGGAGACTGTTTATGAAGACGACAAAGAACGCGAAAAAGACGATGGCAGTGAAGACAATCCGTACTAATCTGGCAATTTAACTCTCCGCCAAGCTCAAATGGGCCTAATAAGGTAAGTTTCATCGAACTTTTAGGGTTTTATTGCTTAAATTTAGGAAATCATAAAGCAAAATATAGGGTTTTCGGTTATAGGTCATAAATCGGTAGATACAAAAATTGATTTTATCTACCGAATATGCATCGTGTTCTTCATTTCTGAAGAACATCAACCATAATTGGTAGATAAAATTGCTATTTAACTACCGATTATGACCTGTATTTTCTTTCTTTCCCAAAATTTGGCTATAATCGGTAGATATTTTCCAATTTCTGACGATTACATAACATGTGCAATTCGATTTTAGGAACAAAAAATGAATTAATCGGTACATATAATTTATGTTTATCTACCGATTATGTCTTGTATTTTCTACATGTACCTAATTTTGGCCATAATCGGTAGATAATTTTTCTAATTTCTACCGATTGTGTTAGATGTGTAATTCAATCTGATGAACATAGAATGAAATTAATCGGTAGATAAGTTTTGGTACACACCTTCCCATTTTTTTTTTGTTTAAAATAAAAATAATTTGAGGATTTCACTGTAATCATTAGTTATAAATGATGATTTATCTATTGATTGTAGTTGCTTCAATAATTTTGATTTTTTGTACAAAATGATGCATAATCGGTAAATAAATAGTCAACCCAACTACCGATTATTTATAATCGGAAGATAATAGCGAACCCGACCTACCGATTATAAGTAACCGGTAATTATATTTTTGATCTTATCCACCGATTATGGTTTCATTCAGTTTTTTAGAAGGGAAATTAAACCAGTAAACCCTAGTCCTAGATATTATTCAGGGCGTGTAAAGTAGAAATTAAATACTTTTCTAAGTATAGTTCACCGATTTGGAATTATAAGAAGCAATGAAACAAGCAATCAGAAAAATAGTGCGAATAAATTCTCGTCGTCTATATTTGTTTCTTTATTTCTTATAAGACCCGATCGGTGAGCTAGACTTGAACCCTTCTTATTATGCATTGAGTAGTATAATATTTATTGGTTTAATTTTCTTGTCAAAAATGAATGGAATCATTTTCGATGACACTAACCCGCGTGTGCTTTTCACCAATGGTAAATAATAAAAAAACCACATATAAGATCATATCTTATTAATCAATTGTAACTGGATCGCTTTTTATTGTGTTATTAGAGAAAGGAGAAGTAAGAATGCTCAAGATAAATCTTCTTCTTTAGAGGCTCATCGTCCTGGTGGTAAAAAATTAACCGTTAGTGCCCGAAGTAAAAAGAGCGCTCCCGAAATCTCCATCTATGATGAAAATCAACAACCAAGTCAACAAAATTTTGAAGAGGGAACACCAAGTGCTGGAGAAGTTAGAGGACAAAGACAACCAAGTGATGACCAGGGTAAAGATAAGCAACATAGGAAGAAGAAAAGAGGATAATTCCCCACTCCTCTTTGATGATAAAGGGTATTGAAAAGGGCCAAATCCCCGGTTATCAAGAGATATCGGAGAATTGTTATTTGGATATGAACACTCTTGGTCCAAAGTCATCTATTCAACCGGGGTATTAATCATAACCATGTGCTCATATATTTTTATTCGTTAAGGTATTAATATTTTTTAATTATTTTTAATGCTTTATGTATAATAGGAATATTGTAATGTGATTCGTCTACTTAAACCCACATCTTCTGTAACTGAAATGCTTGATTGTGATTTAGATGGTGAATATGATAGGGTTAAGCTGCTTATTGAAAACTTGGGGTTATCTTCCACGGTCCAAAATTCAATGTTATAGCATGATAAGCTGACGATATCAACCTTTGTCTAGAAAATATATGGGGAAACTTATACCTCCAATCTTCTATTCGGGTAGATACGATTACCCCTGATGATGTTGTCCAGGTTTTACATTTTTGTGCCTATGGTATAGCTGTTAAGGAAGGATACATCAAGCAGTTAAATTGGGATCAGCTTTACGAGTATACCAACAAGTGTTTTGGTTGGTATCAAGCAACAACTGATATTGGGTTCAAAACTAGACAGTTCAACCTGGCCGAGTTGAAGATCCAGTTCAGCGGCACCAAGGAGAAAGAAAAAAGAAATGGGAGTTGAGAGTGAGGCCGAAGTGAATGTCTCCGCCATGATATATCTGTTATATCTATTGGGATGTGTCATTTTCCCCAATAGTACTGGCAACAGGGTCGATGATAGACACATTTTAGTGTCTAATTTGCGCCTTAGTTTCTATTAAGTTAGTATTCGATTTTGCAATTATTACGTGTTTTTATGCTTTTGTAGGTACATTAGAAGAATA
>JAJJMC010025027.1:595405-673245 GCA_023531435.1 Papaver californicum
TACCTTCACAAGTTCGAGAATCGAACCTCTTTTTACCACTATATAAAATCACATCAGTCGACGCCAACCTCCTACAACTATTGCATCCTCTACACAAAGTTCGTGACTACTCGTGGGGTACCGTTTGTGTGTTGAGAGAGGCCTACAGGGAATCAACTAGCCAAATTGCCGGTAACTTCTATCGATGCTTTGATTTTTTATTTTTTGTTTTCTCTTTCAAGAATCAATGTTCTTGTATTTAGTTTGATATTCATATTGGCAGAGATCTATGACCACTTCCCAACCTTGGGATTTCCGACGAAAATACGGAATGGGAAAAAGGTATAGCGAGAGGAACAAAGTACCTCTTCAAGCAGAATCGTTCTAGGAGTAAGGAACATCAGTTGATTTCCCTGATGGAGAAATTAGAAGCGATGACAGTCGTAGGTGTATGTTTTGATCCATACAAGGAAGCCCGAGCTGAACTCCATATTACAACAAGGTCTGAGTTGACATTGTATTTTGGGTCGTTGTGGTACCCCACATGATATATGATGTACAATGGCTCACGAGTGGTGCGGAAACACAGTTATGTACAAGACGAACCATGCAATTACATATGTAGCCACTCTAAACTGTTGAAAGAAAAATATGAGTCTAGTCATGACTCTATCAAGATAGTTCACTCTTATAACCCATCTGTTGAGCAACATGCTTTTATTTATAGTAAATCTTGGGAGACCTGTGAGACGAGATGATAAAATATATCCAGGGTATATGGAGTAGTACTGGCAAGTTTTTCATCTTCATATGGTCCGTGAAGATAAAAGAAATAGTAAAAAGATTTCTGATTATACCTTTATCTTCCAAGACAAACCAGATGTTTTTGAAAGACTGGTACATATTGTTCTTTTCTTTTAGATTTAATATTATGGCCCAACGTTGGTGTAAGTATTAATTGTTTGATGTTGTTACTTGAAAATATAAAAAGGGGTTTGTGTTTTTGGTGAAGAAGATGGCATCATGTATAAAGTTGGGAGAGCCTTTGTCAATTTAAAAGCAAAAAGAGCACAAAAACCCAGTTGGTAATCTCAATAACAAAGCTTATGATGAAAAGTTTGGGGAAAGAATTGTTACCAAGCATAAGAGGCCAACATCGAAAGAGAGCAAAAGGTCGAGGGGTTCAACAAGCGCCGCTAATAGGGATGATGTCCTTGTTCATAAAGGTGGTGAAAGTGGCGGTCATGATGCTGGTAATGCTGATCGTGGTGATAGTGGTGGTGATGATGGTGGTAATGCTAATCGTGGTGCTCGTGTTGATTGTGGTCGTGATAAAAGAGGCATAAGCTAGCTCTTAATGTGTTACTTTATGATTTTATGACATGGATCTAAGTGTTTCTTTTGGATTATGTCACTCTAAATAATTGTTTTGGATGATGAATAATTGATGGTTATCGCTCTTAGGTTTATCTTTATGGAATGATGAAAAAATATCTGTATGACTGATGGATTGTTTATCTTTATAAATTATAAATGATTTGCAAAGTACTGAAATTGACTTGGAAAATTTGTATCTATTTTTCCGCATAATCAATAGATAAGTTGAGTACTTACCTACCGATTTAAACTTTAAACCTGATTTTCTGCACACAACTCAATTTTTTTGAGTATAATCGGTAGATAAGTAATCAACTGAACTACCGATCACACCTTTGAAACTGACATGGTTTTCCTAAACACATTTTTCCCTATAACCGGTAGATAAGTTCGGTACTTATCTACCGATTAAACCTTTAAAACTGATCAGTTTCAGACCCCGATTTGATAGATATAAAATAGTCACCAGTAGAATAAAAGAACAAATAGATTGCAATAGAAAACATTAATTTTATTATTTTAGAGTAAGAACTTTACAACGTTTACCTTTATGGATTTTTCCCTAGGTGTTGCTTCTTTCCTCTTGGTCTGTATGCTGCTAGTATTCTCTAGTCTTCTGCCTTTGTACCTCGCTACAAGAACTCTAGGTCACTATTTATAGATGAGATCTATGGTAAAACAAGTTATACTCAGATTAGGCAACCCCCTATTTTGTAAACTTCTAGGAATAAAATTTATATTGTTCCTTCTAGGAATAGAATTCTACTTCTAAAATTACTTGGAGAGTAGTTCAGTTCTATTTTGAACCTAGGCCTAGGTCTAGGGTATTCTAATGGGCCTATACCTAAAAACAGATCAAACCTCCCCTATCCGGAGGCTTTTGGTCCCTCAAAAGCATTGAACCAAAAGATAGGGATATTTAGATTGCAGCTGCTCTCTTGAGTACCACTTTGTAAGCTTAAAACTTTCCCCCTTAAGGAAGACTTGGAACAACTCTTGTTCGCCCAATCTAGACATTCGTGTCTTTTTGATAAGAACCATATATTTTGCTGCTACTTCACTAGGAATTAAGTCTTGCACAACTGGTAACAATGGTGACTCATTTTGCTCGTCAAGTAATGAATGTTCGAAAGCTTAAGATTTTCAGCATTTGCTGTAGAGTATATTGCATATAGCTTGGAAGATCTAGCTTAAAAAAATTAGTGCCATTTTGTTCAAGAATTCAAAATGGACCATCACATATTGTTTTTAAATTCTTATTAGGTACTTTTAATCGGGCTTTCACACTAGTTAACCATACAATATCGCCAACCTGAAAGGTATATTGAGTTCGATGCTTATCGTGACGTTTCTTGTACTGTGCTTTCAGTACTTGATCATCTTGTTGAAGCTGAATTTTAGGTTTCACTTGTTGTTGTGCTGGTAACCTTTGGGGTTCTTATGTGGTGTCTTCAATGCCTTCTAACAACTAATGTATATCTATTTCTTCAGTTTTAGTGCATTCACAAGATTTTGCATAAATCAATTTACTAGGTTCTTTGACAACTTGTCGAACTGTGAGAAGACTAAACTTCTGGATCGTGTTTACCAAGTATTTAGTTTGTTGTGCAGCCAAAAGTTGTAGTTTTTTTCTTATCTTTAGAAGCTAAAATACCGAAACCCTTTTCCACTTTTTACCAGCATCCAAATATTTTCTCGTCGAGAGAATATTGCATCCATGTCCTATAGATAAGGACTACCAAAAATAACATGACAAGCATCTAATGGGACGACGTCACATGTTACATGATCAACGAATTTCCCGTCAATGGTGAATTCAAAGGTCCATTTATTATTCACTTGCAACTCTATGTCCTTCTTGAACCATCCTAACGGGTACAGTTTAGGGTGCGGTTCGATCTTGAACTTTAACTTCTTCACGAGTTGTTCCGGTATCAAGTTTCATTGTGACCCACTATCAAATAGAATGAGAATTGATTTCTTTTTAATTTTGATGGAACCCAGAATAACTTTTCTTTAGTAGATTCCAGTTGCGTCAGAGTTACTTTTTCTTGTATCACAACTTCTACTCCTTTGTTTGTCATCATTTCCATTTTTCCTGCAGATAACGATGATATATCGATTACCTCATCTTCTTTTTCTTTTTCCTCTTCTTCATTACAGATGGGGGTGATAGTTTGCTTGCGGTATTTCTACCATGCTGGTTTCAGCTCCGGATGCAATTTCCAACATCCTTCTTAAGAGTGTCGATTTGTCTTACAGTATTGGTTTTTTGTTTTGATACTACATGATTATTCTTTCCCTCTCTTTCTACATCCTCCCGAACCTCTCCTTCTCCGGTTTTCAGTTGCTCTACTCCAAAAGGTTGGTTTTTCATCTCAATGTACATAGATTTCTTGCAAGCATCGTCAATGTCGGTTATTGCAAATAGCGCAAGCTCTGTCCTTATAGAAAAAGATAATCCTCCTTTATGCTTCTCTATAGTTTCTGGGTCTCTCATATTCACATTCAAGGCTATAGCTTGCTTACGAAATTCAGTAGTATATACTTGCACGTTTTTCCCTTTTACTTGCCGCAAAAACTATCATCGCTCACGTAAACATTCTTTATAGCCAATAGGGTAGAACTGATTTTGGATAACCATTGCAAATTGCTTACAAGTAGTCACCGGAGTTTCCAAACCTGACGTGTATGCCTCCCATCAAATTAGAGCATGATCATCAAGTCTAAGTCTAGTGAAACTTACCCTTTGCTCCTCGGTAAACTCCTTGGTGCTGAAATAAACTTCTAAAGATTTGAGCCAGTCGTCCAACTTCTCTAGGTTTAAGTCCCCGTTGTACGTAAGGATTTCGATTCTTGCCTCCACTTTGAACAACCTACAAACCCTGGCGATTTTTCCATATTTGATTCAGAACCATTTGTTGACTTCTGAGGTGGTTGTAGTCCTTTTAGCATCTCATTTGTTGTCTCCATATCAGCCTTCATTGTTTTCATATCTTCCTCCAATTTCTCCATATTTCTTTCTTGTAGATTTGATGATAATGATGAGACTGGTGTTCTTTTTATTCTATCAATATCAGGATCTAATGGTAATACCTCGTTACCCTTGGATCGAAACCCTTCCATTCATTTCCGAAAACATTGTTTACTTACCTTTTAGCTCTGATACCACGTGATCAGTTTCAGACCCCGATTTGATAAATATAGAATAGTCACACTAGTAAAATAAAAGAACAAATATATTGCAATATAAAACATTAATTTTATTTTTTTAGAGTAAGAACTTTATAACGTTTACCTTTAAATATTTTTCCCTAGGTGTTGCTTCTTTCCTCTTGGTATGGTATGCATTCTGCTAGTATTTTTTAGTCTTCTGCCTTTATATCTCTCTACAAGCACTCTATGTCACTATTTATAGATGAAATCTATGCTAAAACAAGTCATACTCAGATTAGGAAACCCCCTATTTTTGTAACCTGATAGGAATAGAATTTCTATTGTTCCTTCTAGGAATAGAAGTCTACTTCTAGAATTACTTGGAGAGTAATTTAGTTCTACTTTGAACCTAGGTATAAGGTATTCTAATGGACTTATACCTAAAAACGTATCAGAAACTGACTTGGTTCTTATGTGGATTTTTTTAACTATAATCGGTAGATAAATACTGAACTTATCTTCCGATTAACTCTTTGAATCTGACTTGGTTTTTCTGCACATTTTTTAGTATAATCGGTAGATAGGAAAAATCACGAACTACCGATTGTTACTATGAACTGACATTTTGAAAATTTGAAAGTTTGAAAGTTCTCTGTAATCGGTAGAAAGTACTCAACATACCAATCTATTGTAATTTTTAAACTGACTGGGTTTTCTGTAGACATTTTAAAGCATAATCGGTAGATAGGTGTTTATGAGGAAAACGAATTAAAGGGAAATTTAGAAAACAAAAGTGGAGTGAGCAGGTGATAATTCGTCAATCCTTAAACATTTTTATTGTTGAAGTACTTTGTTTATATTCGAGAGATCAACTTGTACAATACTGGCCTAAACCAAGCAATGACCGTTCCAGTCTTGCTTCAGTCACAAAGGAGAAGGAAAAGGGTTGGTCTTAGGGAGGGAAACGAGAAAAGGTTGAGGTCAGAATATCAGACTCCGTGGGATGTGGTTGTTATAAATAAATATGAACAACTCTCTGTGTGAGAAGGTTGAATGATCGAGTTATTCGAATTAGACTTATCTTTAGACTTATTGTCCTTCAATAAATTAAGAAATCTATTTTATAGTCATAGCTATTGTAACCGTTCACCTGACCTCTTCTCTGGAAGAAAGTGTCGATAGTTGAGTAATGGTGAAGTGGAGAAGGTGGATAAAGTATTCACAACTGCTCCCCAATTCGATTAAGGTTGAATGGACAGTTACTCAACTTACCACTCCTTTACTCAACTGCTGATCGAACTTTCCAGAATTTTCTCTGTAGTACTGGGTGCATTGCTGCACCACATGTCGTAGGCCTCCAGACCAATGCCCTATTGAATTGCCCCCCGCCCCCCCCCCCACTTTTGACATTTAATTATCTCGTGCGATTTTTGTAGTATTAAGCACTACTGATATTATTGAGTCGAACGAGACTTGCTTAATCTTTTGACTACATACCTTTCTTGTTTGACTAGCCCGATGAGTCTAACATACTAAAAAATACAACAAATATGTATTTATTTGTGTATAAGGAAAAATATGTTCAAGTTAGTCAATTTTTCATTGACATGCTTATTTTGTAGAAATAATTGTATGTTGTTGAGCATGAGAAAAATGTATGTGAGGCCACATATAAAAATATATGTGGGAGGCCATGTGAAAGGCCACATATATGAGTGAGGCTTGGTATAGCCTTTGATAAGAAACTTAGGGTTTTGAAGCTTGTATGTGTGAAGCAACCCAAATAAGAAAATATTAGAAGCTAATGTTAAGGCTCCTTAGTTGAAAGGATTTACTGAGCCTCCTTAGTTCAAAAGAGTGCACTAAGCTACACGAGTTTTTCCCATGAAGCAAAATACACGAGCTTGCCAATTTGAACTAATATGTGTAAGTTTTTCTATTTAGCTAAGACACACAAGTGCGGGGCAAAAAAGTAAAAATGCCTAGCTTTGGTCGAAGAGGCAAGACATACACGTTTTTCTTTTTTGCACTAAGACACACAGGTTGAGGGAAAAAAGGGTAAAATGCTTTCTTCAAACAAGAGAAACATTGACGCACGAGATTTTCCTTTGGAGCAAATACGCACGAGTTTGCTTCTTTTACCTATGAAGCACAAGTTCAGGGTAAAAGGGTCAAAACGCCTAGTTTGAATAAAAACTAAGACATTCACGTTTTTACTCTTTGTACTAAGGCCCATACGTTGAGGGCGAAAGAATAAAACGCCAAGTTTTGGACAAGAACTAAGACTCCACGTTTTACTCTTTGTACTAAGGCACACACGTTGAAGGCGAAAGAGTAAAATGCTAAAGTTTGGACAAGTTGGCAAGACTCCTTAGTTTGGTTATTTGAGATAATGACGCATGGGTTTGGTCTTTGAACAAAGACACACGAGTTTTTCCCTAGAACAAAAAACGCACGAGTTTAGCTATTTTGAATAATGCTAATTAGTTCAGGGAAAAAGGTAAAAGGTCTCAATTAGATCTCAAAGACAAAGACACACAAGGCTTGTTTTTGGACTAAAGCACACACATTTAGTCTTTGTAACTAAGACGTACAAGTTAAGGGAAAGAGAGTAAAATGCTTAGTTTAGCCAAATAGGTGAGACACCTTAGCTTTATTATTGATCAAGGACGCACATGGTCTGTAGCAAGACTAAGACACATTAGTCTTGTCTTTGAGATAAAAATGCACTTGTTTAGTTTTAAGACTAAAGCGCACTGCTTAGTCTTTAGGCAAAGACACACATGGTTGGTGCTATGGAACTAAGGCACATAAGTATTGCTATAACCTTTTGTAACGCTTTAATCCAGCGTCTTCTTTTCAAATTAAAGTTTGAAAGTATTCTTTGGTCGTTCGAGACGCTTGTAAGTGTTGCGAACTTATTTTAAGTGTTTCGAAAATCCTAAATTGAATTCTTTTCATCTATTCACATTAACTGTCTTTTTAAGCAAGGGTTAATATGACTTAGGTTGGGTTTAGCTAGTAGAAGCTATGAAATTGTGTCTGGCACAATTTTGACTCTGAATCTAAGCACAACTGTGGTACTTTAATCGAAAATATTCATATGCAATCTTCTATATAAAGCTATATAGGTATTTTAGTGAGTTGGTATTGTTCAATTGAGCATGGATACTGACATAAGGTATTTTTGGGAATCCAGCTGCGGAGTGTAACACCAAATAATACTCAAATTTCTTTATACTAGTGGGCCATCCATCTAGGAGCTTGAGATTTTATGTCAAAATCATAGAACATCTGAGAATGGCAAGTAAGCACCAGTGTTGTTCTGATGATTTTGTACAGTAATGAATGTTTATTAAATTCATTAATTTTAATCGTATATGTAGTTGGCCATACATACAGAGAGGAGACATGGATAAGCACCTGCTTACGGATTCTTTTGCACAATTTTAAAGTTTAGTATTTCTCAGAATCAAGCCTTGAGATGTAATTTTTACTATTTTATCTTTGTCGAAAACCCACCATCTATAATAGGTTTTATATTTATCCACCAATTGTAGTTAATTTTTAGTATTGCATTAAAGGGAATTTTTTAAATTTGGGGTTACTATCGTAATCGGTAGATAACGACCTGGACTAAACTACCGATTATAGGAATTTATAATTTCAAAATAAATCAAAGTTGGGATTTTTTTTCGAAATTTGGGGTTACTACCATAATCGGTAGATAAGCATGTTGACTAAACAACTGATTATAAGAATTCCATATTCCAAAATTGGAAAATTTCTATTCACAATCGGTAGTCTAGAAAAATACGAATTGTCGATTATGTTGTAGGTAAGAACGGGAGGGTCAATTAGTAGATATCAGACTCCGTTATCTACCAATTGTGATGTGAATAAGAACAAAAGAGTGCAATCGGTAGAAAGAAAACTCCTTTATCTACCGATTTTGGACCTGCAATCGCTTTAAATGCATGTAAAAATAGAGTTTTTTTCTAGAATCATCCTACTCAAAGTGGATATTTGAGTTTATTAACACAATATTTGTTCATTTTGGTGTGATTCTTCGATTTCTTCCACAAAATCATCCTCTAGAATTTGAACTTAAAAAATTGGATCATCCAATATATAACCCAAATCGTCATCTCTAATCGTCGTTTAGGTACACGATTTTATTCATACTCATCCATTTTCATTTTCAAAATCTAGTTTTTCTCAATTTTTCCCCAAATTTTTTTTCTTCTCTAACATACTCTCTATTTCTAAAAACTAAAACTCAAATGATTTTCTAACAAACTAACTATATAATTATAATCATAATTAACTAACTAATTAATCAACATTAACATTAATTAATCAATGGTATATTAGTCAATATGAAAAATAGGTGAATAAGGGGTTTTGCATATTACTACATAATGACCCTATTTTGTTTTATTATGTAACCCCAAATTATTTATAGGAAACCCTCAAATTGGCTAGGTAAAATATAGTTAAACAAATCACTTATGCCAGGAAGCTATTTTTCATTGGCATCTTTTAACAATTAGATATGTCTATCAATATCAATACTGGTTACTCTTTGTCCTCTCTAGATTCTTCTCAAAAACCTAAAAAAAACCTTCACGACTATTAATCCTTCTATTCAGATTTGGTCTATTCGAAGCTGGTTCTGAGCAGATTTCTTTCATTTTTCATGTTTTTTTACTTAATTACTAGTTTAGGTTAGAGCATCTCCAAGCGAGTATGGGTATCTAAAAAAATGATGAAACCTGGGATTTTTAATAATCTTATAAAAAAAATATGCGACGGTTATTGTATGGTTATATTTCATCTGACTTGGAAAATTGAGATTGGATGGGGATATCTGTTTTTAGATACTCTCATCCATACCCATGTCATCTATTTTTTATGTTTTAAAGTTATTTTAGCTTTGTTATAGATTTGTGTCCTACCACTAAATGACAACTGTATTAAAACTAATATTGTTACAACTATCAGTGGAGATACTTATCAAGATAAAACTTTATTTGTACTATATATTAACAAAATACCTTTTTTTAGGTCTCCATAAAGGATATATATCCAAATATCATTGGAGATGATACTTCAATCTCCATTGGTTTAAGGAGATTTTTATGGTGTTTTTTTGGGGTGTTTTTCCCTTTTGTTAGTGTCTACTCTTTTATGGAGATCCTCAATACGCTCTCATGGCATTTCTTTGTGATTTTAATGGAGATTTTGGATGGAAGTTCAGGTGTGGTTATCAAGATTCAAGATTTTGGACATATTACTTTCTTTTTATGAGAAAATCTTTTTTTATAAGAAAAAACTTTATTAAAATGATTGGATTATAATCCCATAATAATTCTTTCAATCTTCGAATTGCTTGGTACTCTTGTTGGTATTTCGTTACTTCTCTTCATGGATTACTCTTTGTTAGTACCTTTTGATTGTATTTTGAACTTTGACCTTGATGTTCTTGAAGTCCATGTAATCTCTAATTTATCAGGAGTGAAGTTTTATGAGATTTATCAAAAAAAAGTGTCTATCAATAATATGAATTTTCAATTTCTATTAAAAATATGAATATAAACAGATCCCTAGTTTGTCGGCAAACCAAGAAATACTAATCATTACAAATTTTACAATGCATTATAAATCTCTACATGAGTCTGTGGATGCACAAAATACTTTTGAAGCATGGTAAATACAATTTCAACCAAAATACATTGTGAGGGAAATGGGAGAAAGTTAAATCTAATGTATTTTTTCTCTGTCTCCTGTGTTTTCTGAGCAAGATACGACTTATTTGAAATGAATTGAACGAACAATTCATAAAAAAAAACCTTTTTCAGTAAGATTCTGGGATTCTAGGTATTCTAAAGTGACTTCCCGCGTCAATTGTCTTTATATACACTAGTGAAACCGCACAAGCAATGTGCCTGCCGCTTGAACCAATGCAAAGCCAAGTTAACTATAAGATATTTTTTATTTAAGAAGTGAATAAGTCTACAACATGAACTAAGAGCTGATAAGATTAATATGCAATCTTGTACATACAAAACTTAAGCCTTAAAAACATAATTTAGATGCTACTCACTGATGTTTCCGCGTCCTGGGATTCTACTTTAACCAATTCAAGTGTCTCCAACACTTCTCAAACTAGCCTTACATATAAAATACAACTTAGGTTTCAGAAACTAGACATGGCGTGGTTGGGTTAGGGTCAACCTGTGGCGGATTAGACGGGTTACGGGTTGTGTGTGCCTAACAATAACCCAACCCATTTTACTCTACAGATTCATATACTCAACCCTAACCCTTGGCGGATCGACCCTAATCTTAATATCAATAAAAAAAATGGTCGAGAGGCTCGAAAAAACTAGTTGGAAGAAAGGCTTGAACCTAGTGCAGTTAGCATATATATAGTCCACCTCAATCTCCACCACACCATTTGATCAGTTTGTCTTAAAGGTAATATATAAACCATTGCTATTGTATTGAATTATTCCTTATCAACCACACACTTCAAAACCCTATATACTCCCCAAATGCCTATTTACATCTCATATCCTGATATCCCCTTTCATAGCGTCGTCGTCGTCGTCCTGTTCTATCTCTTGTTATACAAAACCTATTTACATGTCCTAAGCTAACTAAGAGCGACGACCATATTTACTCCTTCCTCTTTGTTTGTTTCTTATATCTTCTCTTTTTTATCTCACTATGCATCTACATCTTGCTATTTGTTCTATAGTTACTGATTGAAGTATAATAATTTTTATTTTCGTGATTATGATAATATAATAGATCGGGACAAATACGTATAGCAATAAGTTTATATTTTTCTTGTAATATTGTATATTATTTTAATTATTATTTGATCCACCTATAATGAGTGTGTGATGTGATGAATCTAAGATGTGATTGTTAATTAGAACTTTGAATAATATCATGTGTTAATTTCTCAATTTGTTCATTCATATTAATATGATTCATTTCCTATCTTTTTTGTTTAGATTTGAATCTGATTTTGGGGTATGACTAGCTGCTTAAGATCAGAACTTTTAATTATCAGTAGGCTTTGAGAATTGAATTGGATAAAATATTGGTTATGTATTTATTCTTAAAACCCCCAACACTAAAACTAACACATTTGGCGGGTAACCCACGGGTTAGGGGGGACCAACTCGATTATCAATGGGTCCTAAAATTGTAAACCTTAACCCGACTTGTTTAGGCAACGGGTCATGGCGCTACGGGTTTATGTGGGTCGGATTATGGTCGACCTGTATGTTTTGACCCTAATTACAAGATCTATCAGAAACACTCAATCCTTAGCAATTGGAAGCTCTAGCATTAACCTATTTACACCACCTTTTACACGGTGAAGCATTACTACCCAAATTTTTGACAATTAAATTGAATCAAGTATCCGAAATTAGTACTTGAAACTAAGGAAAATCAATTGGGAAAAATACAATTGAAAGTAATAACTAAAAATTTCTAGAAATTAAGATTGCAATCGTGTAATTATTATGAAAAATTAACAACATACAATATAAAATAAGTTGAATGCGAGATCAAAGTTGTACTATGTTATATATAAAAGGACAAATTATAGCAATTTAGGTTTCCGAAAATCCAAATGTTAGGAAAAATATTTGAAAAATAAACATTTTGATTAACTTTAATTATAAAACCTTGATTAGTGTGATTATCTAGATTATAAGCCATTAAGGTATGGTGAAAGAAGGGATGAGCTTTGTGATGAAAATTAGAAAGCGAAAGGTTGAAAATTTTAAGGCAAAAATATTATGACCTAGAAATCGCAGCTTTCCTGTTTTGTATGAAATAAGAAAAAAAAATGGGAAAGGTGAAATAACCTAAACACGTGCAAGATACACCATAAAATTAGCCAATAAAGATAAGCCATGTGTAAAGTAAAATTTCATTATAATCAGGAACTGAAACACGATCCGTGGGTAAAAATCACCTACCTAAATGGCGAGAACTTTTCGTATTCTAAGAAAAGTGGACGAATTTTGATAAGCATTTGGAATCGTGCTAATAAAGAAGATAAATTATATTTTAATGGTTTTATAACAACCACATAAATGATAACTTATCAATAAGAGATTTGAAAGCTCAAAGAAGTCTAAATGTCATAAAAGTTTTACCTAAAAATCAGAGGCAACAAGAATAAACCCAAAAAATGAATCTACAACTTAATCAAAATTAGATCTAAGACAAATTTATGATGAAATTGGGGGAAAATTAGAGGTCTTAATCGCCAAAAAGCAGACTTAAAAAAATCATACCTTGAAAATTGTACCTAGTAATTATAAGGAAAAAACAGCTGCGCCAGCTGTTCAAAGCATCTGATGTTAAATAATTTATAGTTTCATTAAAGCTAAGCCTCAAACGAGCTTTAATAAAACTGAGGGCAAATATGTGGATGACAAAATATTGCATCTACCCGTAGCTAGTAACCATCAGTGCTAATAATTGAAAGCTAAAAAGAAATCTAGAGTCAGGACCGATTACCACCTGAATCATGCCACAGTTTCAAAAGTCACGAGATAACAACTCGAATCATATAGACGGGATAACATTTATCTGGGTTACAATGCTAGGAAGCTGAGAAGTTAAGTGTCTAAGTTAAGGTGTTATTTGGATTGAAGACCATTATTTTGGAGATGGAAGCCGAGAAGTGATTTGTAGCTGACAAGATGAGCACATGAAGAAGCTGGAATATGCAAGAGTACAAATCAGACGTCTCCAAGAAGAGGCGGGAAATGAAAAGTGATATGTTGGGTCCAGTAAACACGTAAAATATAAATGGTCCCCACCGATCACACATTAAACATGGGGATCAACTTTTGTATATATATATCCATAAAGGCTCATTTTGTAGATATAGAACTTTTTTTTGGGTAGATTTTTTGTAGACATAATATATTTCAACAATAAACTTAGTCTTTAACTTTTTTTTTCTCCAAATTGTTTCTTCTGATTTTCTCTTCTCATTAACCTCCATTAATGATTTCCTAACCTAACTTGAAGTTTTTGATCCTAGATCCAGTATTGCATTGATCAATTATCCAAAAAGTTGACACTCAAACTATTATCCAAACTCTGTAAAGGTACAAATCACGTCCAATAAATAATCACACCTTTATTGGCGCTAAAAACACTATAAAAATTATGATTTTTATAAGTTTTCCTGCTTTAATCATACTTTCTCACCTCAATTTAGCGTATAATTGTTCAAATTCACTTCCAATGAAGTATTTTACCAAATTTACATAATTTAAAAGTAACAACACCAATTTATGTATTTTGATATATAACTTACATAATTATGCATGTTTTGAAAGAATAGATTCAACTTAAAACTAGCTTTTCATCGAAATCTCATAAATAATATAAGGATTTAGATGATTCTGAGTTTTTAAGTTGTACATAGTTAAGATCTGATATCTTATGTTTTTATTTTTTTTAATACAATGATTCAATGTTGATTTACTTGGATGATGATGGAGCAACAATGTAATTTGCAAACTGATCAACAACTTTGGACGAGAAATTAATCCGTCACCGACTTTAGGGAAGTTGTTCTAAATTTTTAGTATCTTTTGATTAATAACAAATTGATCTATATTATATGTATGGTTATATCTAACTATATATATGTGGTATAACATTTTAGTCTGGATGAATCCTCACTTTATATGAAATTTTGAATAATTTTGATTGATTCATAGTAATTGATGTTTATATTGGTCATCAGAATAATTTAATGAGTATTTTGTTGGTGAAATTGATGAACCAACATTTTTTCACTTGATCCATAAAAATCATATTTATTTCGACATGTAAATTATTATTCAATCGTTATTATAATTATCTTATTAATTTTATCTAAATCCTATTTAATGTATAATTAATGTTGATTAAATAATCTCTAATGACATGATTGTTAAACGTTACATCATTTTCACGTAGAAATAAATGTTATATTTATCTAATAATTGGTTTAAAGTTATTTTAGATCTAATATAGTTTATATAAACCTTAAAATGAATTTTTAAAAATACATGATCTAGATATAAAAGACTAAGGGTTACATGTTTTTTGTAAAGTTTATTATATGATGCAAAGAAGTTTATCCAGATTTATTATATATAACTTGTTGTTTCAGTTGTAGATATGGAAATGACAGATCCAAGTTCAGCTCATACTAACCAAGGAAATTCAAATAACATTCCAATATCTGTTGCTACTTCCGCGATATTATGTATTACAACTCGAACCGCGTATAAAAGTAACAACAATATGTATATTTTTACTTCAACAATAAACCAGATCCCATCAGTAACCTCAGCAGCAGTCTCGTCCGTGACAATACTAGGGCTAGATGGACATTCACAAGGTATATTGGTTGGGTCAACATCTTTTTCAGTAAAAAAATAAGTAACCAGACAACCAACAACACCATAACAAGCAACAATCAATATTTCACAAGAAATGTTTGCAAATCTACTCAAATCCATCAACATCCTAACAAAAAAAGTCAGCAGATTGCCAGTATTATCATAACCAGTATTTCCAGCAACTGCTTCACACAATCTGTTTTTGAACGTTCCACCTTTACTTGAAACTCGGAGTTATCCAGAAGACCAGCTACACCAACCTTTTAGGCATTTCACCTTTATCCAGCATGGACGACCACCTAGAACATCATCTCAGAATTAGATCCAATTATTGATACTTTTAGTTCAGTTAGGTAATTTATCGAATCAAGATTGGAAAGGAGGCTGAAAGAGCAAGAAAACAAAAAGTGACCCCACTTTCAGGTTCCAGGATGGACTGCTATCAAATCATATATGAGAATAAAGACTACCTTAAAATTTTCATAACCAACCTTTTCACACTTTAAAAGAGACACAGATCCCAATGAACACATATTTTACTATCAACAAATGATGGCATTACACCCGCATAACACATTGATCATGGCAAGATTCTTTCCATCCAGTTTACAAGATGACGCTTTAATCTGGTTCAGGTGTTCGCTTTCCAATTCAGTTCAAAAGTTCAAGGGCATCAAAGAACTTTTCATTTAAAACTATTCTTGTAACATAATACAAGAAGATGTGCTAGAATTGCTAGTAGGTGTTGTTCATAGAAATGACAAAAGATTTTACAGATTTCTTTAGAAGGTCAAAGCAGTTGCAACACCCGTGGAAAAGGCAAATGAGAAAGTGTTATGTGTTTTATTTAAAAATACTTTATTTCCAGGTGAAATAAGAAACTCATTCGTCCTCAACTCTTTGGAAGAGGTGCATGATAAAGCTGGAAAATTTGTAAAGAGGGAGAAAGACAGTTGAACATCACTTCCGAGCATAGAGTTTACTAGCTAGCCAAACTGTAGATCTCAGGAGAAATTATTCTTCCAGATCTGAGGGAAAATCATCTAAAAGAATAAATTTCAAGGAGGAAACTGACAGAAGGTGGAAGGAAGAATCCTATAGATTCACCGATCTGAACACTACACCTGAAGCCATTCCCCAATACAGCTGGGACATGTCATACTTTACATATCATAACGAAATGAAAAATGAAGGAAAAGGTAAAACATACTATGCTTACCATGATGCAAGAGGTCACCATACCAATGAATGTAAAACCTAATCAGATTCATCGATAACCTGATCAAAGATGGTTATTTGAAGGAGTTCATCCAGGTAGAAGCAAGTTCAGGTTGTAAATCTCCATATAAAAAATTGAAGGGATGTGTAAATATGATACATTCTACACCAAGGGATGAAATAAAACTTGAGTTGATCAAGGGAAACAAATTTTTTGTTGAGATATTCATGAAAGGAATACACCCCATTTGTGAGAAACTCCTCCTTCCACCAACTAACATTACCTTCACATCAAGAGATTTAGTTGGGGTAACCTAATCACACAATGATGCTTTAGTCGTTGAGCTAGAAATAGACGGATGTGATTGTAAAAAAATTCTGGTTGATTAGGTATCTACTTGTGACATATATATCTCCAGGTAACATAAAAGATGAGACTGGTAAGAGAAGGGGTTATGAAAAACAATGAATCAACTATAGTAGGTTTCAACAGCTCAAAGACTTATCCAATGAGTGAGATAATCTTAGTTGTAAGAGCTGGAACTATCTTGGTAAATGTAGTATTCCTAGTTTTGAATACCAATGGATACATGCATTGCAAGCTGCACCATTCATATACCATCAGAAGCTAAAATTTCATGACCACAATGGGAGAATATGTGATATCTAGAAACCAAGATATATCAAAGGAGTTAGTTGTCCTGTCAATGAGACAAAATGAGACATAACATCCAGTAATGCTAAGTAGGAAAACAAGAAAAGTTGAAATAAAAATATTTCCCGAATACCAAGCTCATTTTGTAGACAAAATACATTTCAACAATAAACTTAGTATTTAACTTATTTCTCTCTCCTAATTGTTTATTCTGGTTTTCTCTTCTCATTAACCTCCATTAACGATTTTCTAATCCCTAGATTAAAGTTCTTGATTGTAGATCCAGTATTGTATAGATCAATTATTCAAACAGTGGACACTTAAACTATTATCCAAACTTTGTGAAGGTATAAATCATGTCCAACAAATAATCGCACCTTAAATACTAATTATAATTAAACTTCTGCTTTGAAGTTTGAACTTATGTCTTTTAGAATGGAGTTTCCCAAAAGTAAAAGGTTTTGTGCCTTAAACAGCGAAAGGTTGTGGCATTTAGTATGTCTTTTATGAGCGTAGATATCCGACATGTCACATATAAATCATCTTTTAATTGGTTACACCTAGAACTTGATGACACGATGATAATTTGTCAAGAGTTGATTATGAGGCTTCATAAAAAATCAAACGATTGTGATGACGTCGTGTGCAATTTTGGGATCTCTTATTGTATATATGGAAAAATATGTTATAATTTAGTTTCGATCGCGTCCATTATGAGCTATAACATATATGTTATATTTTGCCACCATTGTGGATGGTCTTCCATGTCTAAAAGATAGACAAACGAATCAAAATATATGTTATATTTTGACACCATTATAAGCTATACCATAATGTATGAATGATTATTTACTTCATATTACTAATGATAGAATTAATACAAATATATATACTTCCCATCAAAATTTCATTTTTTATTGTATTGTACATGCTTAGGTGTTAAAATTAAACAAAAGCATCGCTTAGACTAACAAGTAATTTATCCCTGAATCATGGTGAATCATACCAGCCGATACATATATGTATTTGTTGAAACTGATCCATGATCCTTAGGTTATTTGTATCCCCAGGTATCAATTTCGCATCGTCCATTATAGGCTGTATTTTTACATGGTTATATCTCGATGCTAACTGATGCAGAGTAGAAAATACATATGAATGTTAAGGCCTGCATATTCTCCCACTAATTTGAAGAAAAAAAAAGGATGTTATTTGTTCCCAACGTACACGTTGGATCATTTCGATCAATGAAATATGATCAATCAAATCCAATGTAATAACTTATTTGAATTATAATGCTTTTTGGGTTAGTTTGATCAACTTTATTTAACTTCTCTATTGTATATTAAAATGTATTAATATCTAACACGTACAATTTTAAATATTATCATTATTTTATACTAACTAGCAAAGACGCACACGCAATGTGTCTGCTCCTACATTCCAAAACATGTAAACGTAACTGCAGTGATGCATGTACTGTCTAGAACAACCTAAAATTTCAGTTTCTTCACTTGTTCCAGACTGACAAAATGCGGTTTCACTCAATAGCTTATTCACTTATTCAAAACCTTATTTGAAATTAAGATTTTCATTTTATAATATTTCAACCAAAGATATCCAATTAAACATAAAAAGAATATTCATATGCATTTTCTTTACATGATAGAGCCGCAGGCAGGTGAAATGCACGCACAATAAAAAAAAGTCAATTTAGTTGTCTTCACTTGTCAGACCGACAACTATCAGGACCTAGGACCAAAGTATTCATGCAATCACTTATCAATTCAAAAACCATACAAATAATTAAGTCAAGGGCTTCCACAGAGATTGGATCGTTGACTGCCATCAGTTGTGATATCAATCAGCTGCCGAAGTCGAGCTTGCTCAATGATTTTAGGGCTCCAACGAAGATTCTCCATTGCTATTTTTTTAACAGAATAACAATGAAATGTAAGTTGACAAATAGATGAACTAATATACGCTAGAATGATACTACCTCTGTTTTGAAAAGAGTTACATGATACTCATATGATGAGAATAATAGCATTAAATTTGACCACTACATTAGACTCATCGACTGTAATACGTCTTTTTTTTTCTTCTATTTTTACAATGTTATATTCATTCTCTAACTCATTTAAGCTCTCGATTTTTTCGTTGACTAAATATTAACATAAAAAATTAAAATTCAGATGAATACCATGCACACACAAATCGCATCCATTAAACATAAGTTTTAGATTCAGGCAGTTGGGAACCAATACACTTGCATGTTATTAGCTTGAGGTCCTACCCCGAGAGACTAAAAGGATCGATCCATGGAAAACAAAAATGTCAGCAAGAAAATGTTAATGAAGTATTGTATATGGTGATTTTTTGACGAGGGTCATAATTATAAAATCGCCTTCTGCCTAGTTGCTAGAACATAGAAGTATTCGCACATATTTCTGACTTCACATCAGAATACGAAATATTGTATTTCTACTTATATTCCACAAGAGAATTAAGTTCTACTTATATTCCGCAAGAGAATTAAGAATACAATCTCTACATATTGAGTCTCAAACTCCTAGATGGTTGCCCACTAGTATAGAGCAACTTGAGTATTCTCTAAATAATTACATACATTCTGAACTGGCCTTGTAGCCTCCTCAATATTCACAATATTTATGCCATATCGAACTAGTCTGAAGTCGTATAAATTCCACAGTTGAATTCCTTGAACTTGTCTCGAATGCGCATCGATGTTCTAATAACATCTATCAAATCTGGGAGTAGCTAATGCTCAATCCCAAAAATACATTCTAGCTTAACGACTTGTTCACAATGAACACATCACAAATTATTTTCCGAAGCTTAAAATATGCCACTTTAGCGTTTTGCTCAAAGACAAGCCATGAATTATGCGACACTCCTCTTGGACGCTGCCACAAATAAGGAACACTGCCTTCAAAGACGCATATGCCTCTGAGCTAGGATAACCCTAGCCTTTTCTCCAATTAACGTCAGGATGGCACTAGCCACCTGGTATAGCACCACAATGGCGCCAGATCCTTACCATAGCGCTAAAAGCGTTAAATTTCTTTGGCTAGCATGTCTCATCCTAGCAACGTCCTTGGAACAACGTTCTATCCTAGTGAGCGCGTCTCAGCGCAATCGCATCTCAGCTAGAAAGCATCCTTGGCAGAGCGTTCCAGCTAGAAAGCTTCCTTTGGCCAGCGTCTAATCCTAACGCGTCACTGGCACTAACGTGGCCCAGCCTAGCGTCCTTGGGCAAACTTCCCCAACGCAAGCGCAAGCGCCTCAGCTACTAGCGTCTCAGCAAGCGCGTATTTGGTACCAAGATTCCTTGGCGCAATATTCTTGGCATAACGCCCTTGGTTACCAACCATATTTGATCTGGAAAGCTTCCTTGGCCACAATCTTCCTTGGCCACAGGTGTTCTTGGCCACAGTCTTCCTTGGCCACAATTTTCCTTGACTAGAAGCGCTAGCTTCCTTGACCATAAGCGCTAGCATATCTCTATTTACATAAACCTTACTAACTGCTTCCTTTAAAAATAAGTCATTCTACTCAGTACATGCATAATATCAATGCTAGCCTTATATAGTTATCTAATAAGCTTATTTGCCAGGAAAGCTCCTTGCAATATTGGCTTTAAAACACTTTCAAAATTACGCATTGCTACTTCTAAGCTGACTTTTGGCCATTAAAACAACCATGTTACTCCCAAGTTGGTACCTAACCACTAAACCTACCAGGCTCGATCAGTCTAATTACCAAATCATTGAGTTGCGCAACTTGGCTCACTGACTTAACAAGTCATTTGACTTGACTTGATTTAGTCAAACAGTAGTGGTTCACGACTCCACTATCATTCTACGAGACATCAAATACAATACATGGGGGAATTCTCATTGGAGTATTGGTATGGTGGTCTATGACAATCGTGCGTTATGGAAACACATCCACGAACAACAAGGTAATAAGTAGTGGGACGGTTACAAAGAGTTGAGAAGATGAAGAGTAGTGGTCATACAAGTCTTCCATACTTTTCGGTCATGACTCTACTACAATCTCCACGATCGTCACTTCTATATCTCTCCCTAACTTACGACTTACGAGAAATCAGTATGTATTCTCATAAATATAAATAGATGGCTTCATATATTCGAAACAACAACAAAGACAAGAGATCAGAATTGGCAATTCATCCCAGAGATAATCCATTATTTTTTATATACTACAATTACTCATCACACTGAGAATATCTCAACCTTCTTTGCTTCCCTCCCCTAAGACCTACCCAATTTTCTCCACCTTTATGATCGAAGCAGGACGTGAGCGGCCATTTATTGGTTTAGGCTCGTCTTGTTCGAGCTTGATCTCTCAAACCTACTTGAAAGTACTCTTCTACATTACATTTGTTTTTACCCTAAGACAAATATGAAGATATCTTAGCTAGCTCCTTGTTAAAAGAGACCATTTATGAACTCCCAAACCATAATTCATTTCCCCATAAGCTTACTTGATGATAATTTATTTATGAACTGCCAATATCTCTGTAGTAAAGTTATAGGGTGACGATACCAGTGACAAGAGTTTGAAACTCGTCAGCACCATATTCTTTACTGATTAAATTTTTTTTTACTTGAAATGATATGCACCACTATCAAACCAAATAACAGTGATTCCCCTCCTAGGGTGAACCTATCTTGCATTCTATGATTGAATATTAACATTTGGACTCAATCACACTATCCTCCTCTTTTAATACTTAAACATACAATCGTAGAGACCATAAATGAGCTTCTAATTAAAGCTTTACAATTATCTCCAGAGTTGCTACAATTTCCAGAATTATATATATTTGACTTGTTTCTAGTCCTCGATTACCATGACTCCATAAAGGACAAACCTGAACCGGGTCAAATTCATGGAGTGAAAATTGCTCACTCTTTGGTGCATTTAACCATTATCCCTCGATTTTTGATGTATTTGAAAACTTAGTTCTCAAATAATAATCTCAAATACTTTACTCATATTCCTTGTAACCTATTGAAACCTAATAACGATGATATTTTTCATTTTCACAAACAGTCACAAATTGTTTGCTGACAAGTAACACGAACATACCAAAATACGTGATGAAAACTTCAACCATTAGCAAATCAAATGTTGACTTCATAATAGGGGATGTTAGAAACATAAGTGTATAAATATGTTAATCATAAATTGCAAAGTTATTAAGTGAAATAAAACTTTAGCTGAAATTGACTAAACCACATCGTAAATAGCAAGGAAATTTATGAATGGGCATATAACACTCTTAGCATAGTTATTTGGGTCCTTTCTTACACTCTTCCAAGTGGAGAGCTAGAGGAATCAAACAGTTGAACCAATTTTATCTTCCACCTTAACGTTTAATTCTCTCGTATGAAGAAAATATATTGATCAAAAGTAGTAGAGTCTGTTGGATCATCATCATCAAACATCACAGAGCAAAAACTTTGGGGTGAAAGAACGCAAAAATGGATGTGTACCAATCTGAGTTCGAGTTACCAGATAGTTAATTTTAAAGTTTGAAATTTGATTTAGGGATTAGTGTTGACGACAGAAGAAAGGGAATTTTGTTTAATTTTTTACTTGAAATGTCGGGCTGGAAATCGAAATCCAAATTTTAGGTAGAAAATTGTGTGAACTTGATTGGGGTTTGGAGAAAGATCAAGATTTGGGATTGGGTTGTTAATAGTTACATTGTGTCTGAATCGATTTGGGGACGACGAAAGAAAGGAGAAAAGAGATCAACACCCTTTGGTTATTTGAAATCAACGAAAAAGTGGGCAGAAGTTTATAAACACGGAGGGGCATTTAGGTCCTTTCCTATGCAACTGATGAAACAAGACCTTTACATTTTTATAGTAAGATAAAGAAATGTCATTAACGAATTAAAGTGAATATATTTTGTTAATCTAATCCACGATAACTTTAGATATGAAGTTAGGAAGGAGACAAAACCAATCATTTGAAACCTTAAATACTTTAGCATGCCAAGCTAATTTATATGCCGTCTTATTTATACTTCTCGTAATAAGACCGAATGATTTTGTCAATTAATTTTGTTGGAATTCTCCAACTCAGTAACTATTTTCTTTGCGTCCATCCAAAAACACATACTTTGAATGTTCAGTTCCTTGGCTCATAGCACCGCACACCAAAGAGCTTCATATTTCACACTTTTAATATTCAAGGTTCCATGTGCATATCCACACTTGGCCCGTTCAAATTCACCGACAATATTTCTAAGTTTTAGACCTATACCACAAGAATTAACTGGAGATTTAAAAGACGCATCACAATTTGTATAAAATTCATGGCTAGAGATAGGAGTCCTCAACAAAAGATTTTCATGTATTTTGTTACGACTGATATCAACTTGTCTTTTTATCTGTTTCTTATTAAATTTAAGTTCTGAATTCTCCTTATGACCTCTAGTAGATTAGGATTTGTGTCTTAAAATACACATCATCACTTTGATTTCTAGATTTCCATAGCATTATTTGCCATTTTAACTACCCATTCATCCTCAAATTGAATTTTTTCAATGTTAAACCAGCTCTTAACACAATCTTTGATTGATGATACCAAGACTTCAATTGACCTCCTAGCTCTAACTATAGTAAGATAAATATCTTTAAATAAATGGCTTTGCATGAAAATCATTTAATTATTTCGACTTTTCCATTACACACGTTGCAAATGTCCCCACCATACCCCATACTCTTGCATTTTTTCTACTGTAGCATCTTCTTTTTAGAAACCATGCTATGATGTCTTGCAATCTCTTTAAAAGTGGTGGTGGTGTGGGTGGGTGGTGGGTGGGGGGTATTTTACCCCAAGTACATAATTATCATCCCAAATTTATATTTTTAGTTTATTACCCAGTTGCCAAAAGCTATAAGTTATGATGAATCATATATTGCCATAAAAACTTTTTCATGCCCAGTTAACGTTGTTTTTTCTGTTGAGAGTGTAATAAGTTTGTTGTATGAAAGTATTTCTTATTAAGTGCAATAACCCATACTTGATTAGAATTACAACACTGTCTCCTTGCTGCTTTAGCCAAGAGAGCATCATGAAAACACCAAAGATCTCTGAAACCCGATCCTCATGCAGCTTAGCTTATACACAATTTATACCATAATATGAAGTACATTCCTTTTCCTTCAGGCTTGTCCCACTAATACCTTCTTTGGATAATGTTTATCTCTTCTATGACGCCCTATGGGATTTTAAAAGTTCTCGTTTAATATCGATGCATAACATTATACGGATTGATTTGATCATGACATACCTACATGGTTGATTGATAAATTTACCATTCCATCTTGCTTGTTTTGACTTCATATTGCTGACAAAACTGAAAAACGAAATAATCTTATTATTTCTATTCGGGAATAGAGGTATTCCTAGATATTTTCCCAGTATAATTGTTAGCATTCTACGATGTCTTCTATGAAGATTACACGAGAAGTAAATAACATATTTTTGTAGATTGATATGTTGCCCCGAATACTTGCTGAAAACATCAATAACATGAAGTGGATTATGTGCATTAAGAAGATCTGTTTTTTACTTCTTTTATAAAAAGCAGACAATCATCTACAAACATGAGATGTGTAATTTGTGGTGTTTTCTTTGATATTTTAACCCCTTGAATATTCCAACTTTTTATGCATAATCTAGAGCCAGCCCTTGTGCATACCTCAATGGTAAATAAAAACAAATACGGTAAGATTGGATCACCATGCCTAATGCCTTTGGTAGGTTGAAGCATTGCAGGGTGATCCATTTAGTTGTATTTGAATCTCATTGGTACTTATGCATTCATGTACGAGGGAACACCACATGTTGTTGAAGCACAAATTCTTCATAATATTCTTTAAGAATCCCCATTCAACTTTGTCAAATGTTTTTGACATATCCATCTTTAATGCCATATATATATTATTTTATTTTCCCTTTTCCTCTTTATTCAATGAATAAGCTCATGTACAAGAGTTGTATTATCTGAAATATGTCTTTCTGGTACATATGCAGCTTGCATGGGTGAAATGAATCTTTTCAGCAGTGACTTTATTCTCGTAGCTTGTATCTTTGTGATGAGCATATAAGTGGTATTGCACGATGCAATAAGTCTATAATCACCGGCTCGTTGAGGTAGTTTTACTTTAGGAATAAGTGTGAGATTATCTTGTTCATAATTTTTAACAATCTTCCAATCCCGGAGAATCCTTGCACCATGTTGATCACATCTTCCTTCACTATCTCCCATTGTGTTTAAAAAAATCATGGTGGGAACTCATCAGACCTTGGAGCTATTCAGGGTTTCATGCCCTCGAGAGTTCTGTAGATTTCTATCTCATCTGGCACCTTAATCAACATCTCATCGTCAGCTTTATTTAAACACTGAGCTAACAGATTCAACAAATCTTCATTAACTTATGAAGATGTGGTACTGCTTATATCTTTTAAAGGAGAAATAAGAAGATCTTCAAAATTCTCCCTTCCACTACATCAAGTCTTATCTAGTATTTTCTAGGATTCAATCATGTTTGTTGCTCTTATTCTATTTGTATTCATACGATGTAGTTTTGTACTCATACTCTTGAAGGTATGTCACACCTTCTTACTATGACTACCCGAGGTGTTTCTCTTTCATACTCCCTCCGTTTTTAAATGATAGGCTTGTTTGGTTTAACACAAAAAATAAGAAAACCAATCATTTAAACTACTTTTTTATGTTTTTCCCATATTTATCCTTGGAAAAGAAGTGGCCGTCTTGTGTTTAAATAATAAAAATAAGAGAAAGAAGTGGTCTCCATGTAAGCAAAGTAGTAATCTTATAACATTTGACTTTCCATTTATGGAAACAAGCCTATCTTTTTGACATACCCAAATAAAATAACCTTGCCTATCATTTTAAAATGAAGGGAGTATGTTTTAGTTGACTTATATTTATAATTTCTTCACTACCGGCCACCATTTGTGCTGTAACGAATTTGAAGCATGTAGTTAGCGATGTGTTTTGAGTGTGAAGTATGACACTCGTACTAATGCAGTTATTGTCATTTGTCATTTGTCTCTCATGTCATATTTTATATTTTTTCGAGTTGTTACATTGGGCTAACATAGTATTTATTCTAGTTTCACCTAAAAGTGCAAATTCCTTTTCTCTCCGATCCTGCCCCCTGTTTTTTCGTTCATAATATGCTTTTGGTTTAGTATTCTAGTTGTAACAGTGAATGACATTGGACAACTTAGTACATAATCTTGGAAGCCTAAGTTCTGTTTCCTCTGGAGAAGAAAATACTATTAAGAATCTACTTCTCACTTTAGCTAATAGTGTAAGATATTACAGATGCAAAGATGCGTCAAGAACAAGAGTGCGGACAATTGAGAGCTCTCTTTAAAGTTCTTGAAAGTACGTTCTAACCCATTTTCTGATTTACTTATGGTTCAAATAGTTTACTTGTGTCTGTTAATTCTACTAATATATGGGGAGTCCGTAGTTCTTGTTAGTACCAAAAAGCTGCTCTAACACGTGGCAGCAACGTCAGCGTAGCTCAGCATTTCCGCTACCCACAGTGTCCCGATACACCAGTCTAAAGTGCAACTAGTCCGAACCATGGACCACACTCAAAGCCCGAAGCCCGACAAGAAAGCCCAGGGTGTGCAAGAAAGACAAGCCTAGCGCTCCCGATGTCCCGATCTCATCAGTGACGTCATCAGCGATGTCATCGTCCCGACCGATCCGAAGTAACGTCATCAGCGACGTCATCATCGTCCCGATCCGATCGAAGTAACGTCATCAATGACATCATCATCATCCCGGTCTCGAAGCACCGTCCCGGTCCCGAAGTGACGTCATTAGCTACGTCATCATCATCACGTCCCGGTCCCGTTCCAGCTGGTGCCCGATCCATCTCGTCCCGACCATGCTGTCCCGATCCGATCAATCCCGATAGACTTAGACTGAACACATGGAAGCACTAGAGAGTGAGAGAGTAGACAGGTGGGCACACAAGGAGGTGCCACGTCACCAACCTTTTGACACGTGGAAGCACTCATCACTTGACACCTCAAATGAGACCTTGGGTATAAAAGAAAAGGGATAAAGAAAGAGAAGGAGGAGAGGATGAAACTTCATCTGACTGTAAGAACAATGAGAGCTCTAATGGAGGTTTTTGGTAACCAGAAATTAATCAATAAAACCCTCACAATTTCACCACCCGTGGAGGTAGGCCATTAAGGGCTGAACCACGTTAAATCCTGTGTGCAATTTCTTCTTTGCTTTTATTAATTTTTCTGATGATTTTGGTTGTTTTGGGTTTGAGAATTTCTGCCCAAACAATTTGGCGCTAGAAACAGGACTGAAGAAAGGATTTATCCTACCTGAGATGGAATCTTCATCAGCACAAGAAAACTCGGTTACACAGAGAGAAATGAAGACAGGAGAGTGAAAAAGAGGGGATTCTCTTTTTCTTTTCTTTTCTTTTCTTTCTTTTTCTTTATCATCTACAGTTACAAATCACCAACAGTTGGTTCACAAAGAGAAATCAAAATGAAACATCACCAATAGATAGTTCGACAAGAAGGAGCCTTCTATTGAGTTCTTTGTTTTGCTCTTTATCTTCATCTTTCAAACTTTCGGCTTGCATTTTTTTCTTTGAAATATTTGATTTTAAAATATGACAGAAAATTTTGTTCAGAAATTTCATCTCAAAATAAGATTTGATTACACATTTGAAGTGTACAAATCATCTATTACAAACCCATCAGATTGATTTTTAAAATTTTGAGCATTAAAATTTTAACTTGATTTGGGAATTTTTTTTTCCCTAATTAACTTTAATTTTCCTTTATGAATTAATCCCTGCAATTATTATGATATACAGATGATTTGGATGAATGGGTTTGTGTTTGCATGATCAATAAGTGCAGGGGAAAAGCTTGAATGGACTTAGAGATCACCAATAATTTCGTGGATGAATCAACAACGCAGTGCACTCAAGGTGTTTGTGAAGTTTTCTGGCTTGAAATGGCCGAGCAACTGTGGTTCAGAAATTCAAAGACCGTGATATCGGCAATGATGATGATGATGACGAATCTTACAATTCAGACTCTGATGGTGCAGAGTCTATCTATGACATTGATGGAAAAATCACAACTTCCAGGACAAAACCATGAAATCGTCATTCAATCTATGATATTGGACATGCTATCTGGTGGGAGTGACACAGCGGCCATGACCCTTACTTGGATTCTTTCCCTATTGCTGAACAATCCAAATGTTGTTGAACGCGCAAGAGAAGAATTGGATACTTACGTTGGAAAGATCAGACAAGTAGAAGAATCCGGCATTCCGAAACTCGTCTACATACAAGCAATCATCAACGAATCGATGCGATTGTATCCAATTGCCACAATGCTAAAGGGTGCCAAAGCACTAATAGTTCCTGAACTTGCATTGCCGCTCTCAGATAATTCTGGCCTTCCATCTAAAGTTTGGATTGCAGTAAGCGGGATTCTTCCAGTCTTTTGTGCATCCTCTTTGAAACAAGAGAAAATCAGTCCGGTGAACCTAGTATCTAGCAGTTAATACATATCCTGTGTTCGAAAATCAACATGAGATGGTAGACAATGCCATACTATCAGCCTGAGCTGATGCTGCTGCCAACATACAAGAGATAAGTATTCATAGTTTGACAAGAGATAGATATTCGTTATCATTCCTTAATTATTTCATTGCTATATTCATTTTGCATCATGAAAAATGATTTCAATTCATCCTTACTTTTTAATTATCATCTATGAATGATTTGAATATGAACTTTCCATACTGTCAAAAGCACACCCCTTTTTCTTTCATATTCATATTGCAACCCTGTTTGAATGCAAGGGAGGTATTCGATTGCATTTTAATAAACTTTTATTATCCTTTTCAACTGAATTTTATTTGAGAAGGTTTAGCCTTATTTTGCAATTCAAAAAACATAAGGATAATCCTTTGTGATTGTTGTCTGTTTGCTTCTTAAGAGCTTATTTGATATTGGTTAAAGCTTATTGAACCTATTTTATAGCATAACCTCTTATTTTTATACAAGTTTCGATATGAGCAGGATTTAATCGAATGATTGCATTTAGTTGTTCCTGTAACTTCAGTGAGAAAGTAAAGTTTTCATATATGCTTATCAATACTTCTAAACAAGATCTTCATTACATCATTTCACCAAGGAGATGCTGGTATATAAAGCTCTTCCTCTAGATTGGACTCATCAAATAAGCTTACTATCATATTCATCATTCTATTCATAACCTTACGTTTTTGTTAACAAATAGCATGGTTTTGATAAATAATAGGCATGTACAGTATCTGACTCTTATTATGAAGTTAGCAGAGAAGTGTGACTGAACAGGAAATTGGAATGTTAAGAATGGAGGGAACATAAGCACTGAAGAATTTGCAGCTCCAGAAGATTGTGATCCCGAAAAATTCACCCTTACTCCTGAAGTGACTGAGTTACAATGACACCAGTGAGACTTTAAGTCGCAATCCCGCAACATCAGGCTTAGCTCCCGCAACACTAAGCTTCCTTTCCACAGCTTAATTCCCGCAGAACACAGCTATGAAGATTTAAGAAAGAAGGCCCTGGCCTACAGCACCTAAACCTTATTTGAAAGCATTTGAGTTGAAGAATCCTGATTTTTGAGGAATTGAACCCGGCCTGGCCTGGACATTATGTCATGTTATCATCAACATGAGCACCACACCATCAGCTAGTGGTGACCGGAGTCTTAGAGTTCTAATGGAGAACATATGGCATGATTCAACTCAGCAAATATGAAGGAAAGCTCAGAGGCACCAAACACATCTGTTTCTTCATGAATGATAAAATTCCCACACCAAATCTCTTCTAAGAGCTAAGTATTTTTGTGATCTCTTTATTTATTAGGTATATAAGAATTAGAAATCTGATTTTCCCCCAAGGCATACACAATTGCAATTTTGACTACTTGTATGTTTAATTTGATACAATGACTGATTGATATAGCAATTAACATATTAGAATCATTCTGAAATGAATTCATAGCTCATTATTTTGAGTTCTAATTTTAACTCATAGCTCCATCTTTCAATTTCTTCTGTAGCACTCAAATAACATTGTGTTATCCCAATTGAATGTTTACTTTAAGTCATTTGAGTTCTTGAGATTCATGTGTTTATATCATAGACTGAATAAATTGTATCATGAGCTTCATGTGTTTTTATCATAAAATGAATGCGTCAATTGCAGTGAAGAACCAATTGTAATAGCCTGAACTAGGCTGGAATACCCAGAAGACAGATAAGACTCTGTCGAATTTTCTTCGCAGGCCGATTAGTTTAATTCAAATCTTTTTGCTTATCATTTTGTATGATGCATGATTAATTTTCAAAAAAAAAAAAAAAAAAAAAAAGAATAATGATGTATAATAATAATATTTATATTAAATTAAATTGATTTAAATCAACTTGTTATAGCTAGATAATTATTGTCACAACTTCAATAGATAAGAAATGGCTTATATCGATCCGCAAGCATTTCGAAAAAGATAGATCTGCATTATCTTTTTTAATTTTTGATTTTAAAGTTCATAATATTCATTGCATATCTGAAATAGCAATTTTAAATTTACAAATAATTTTCAAGCTAACATACAGTATGAATTGATTAGTTGCTTTCAATAACATCTGAATTGTATGAGATATCATGCATCATGATAATTAATGTCATAATCAAAGAAACCTGTTGATTTAATATGATAAATTTTTAGTCTGAACAAATTCTAATTTGTTTGATTAGATTTAGCAGTGATATTTAATTAAAAGCATGAAAATCATTTCTAGCTTGTACCCATTTAATATTATGAAATGTTTAAGACATTTTTATGAAGTGTGAAGATACCTGTGAAGGACACTTCAGAGATGCGGCAGCCATCCAATAATGATGCACTGGGGGGCATACTATAAAGAAACCAAATTTTTATCTATGAAATGAGCTAAATGCTGCGCGCCGGTTAGGTATTTCATTTTAATAATTTACTAACGCTAAATAGATATAACACTTTTCGCCAGTTATATGCCTTGTACTTCTTAGCATAAGGCGACAATTGATAGATACTTCACGAAGAATATTCAATAAATATTTTAATTTATTCTGAATTGAATCGAAGGGCGATACTTCATATACTTCGTATGATATGAAATTTTCATTCGATATTTCTTATATTTCTTGCGGCAATCCGAACGCTCCAACATGAATTCATTCAAAAATGGGGATCTCCTTCAACCTATCATCAAATATTTTCGGAAGGTGAATACTTCTACATTCGTATACTTCTGATGTTTCAAACAGCGATTACTTCGGAATATTCATCTGGATATTTCTCATGTCTTATTTAAAATATATTTCATATTTTATTTCTATATATGCTTCTCATGTATATAGAAGAATATGGGATATGTCTTAAATAAGAAATGAGAAATGAGAAATATCTGGATGATTTTTCAAGTATACTTCTTATATACATTTCAGGTATATTTCTTACCGATATTTCTCCGTTCAAGAGACAAGAAAGACTAATGGGTCCATCCCAAAGAGGGGACCCATGTAAGAGTCTTGATAAAATGATGGACCACACATAATTTACTCCATCCCAGAGATAAATTAGGCGTGTGTTCCTTCTGAGCTCAGTGGCTAGAGCAAATTTATGGGCCACATTGATTTACTCCATGCCTGAGATAAATTAAGTGTGTGTTCCTACCGAGCTCCGTGGCTAGGAGACATGATAAGACTATTGGCGATACAATCGTAACACAAACAAGAAGGATATGTTCGGGACCAACCCTGTATCTTACCTCTGGCTCGGGTTTGTTTCGTATGTGTGGGATCTCGAATATTATTCTGAATGTCATAACTCCGTGGAAGGAGGTGCTTTATTGCAAAAAATTTCAACCCAGGGTTCAAAGGAATCTTGTGGTAAAAAGTTAACGATCACTATATATCCATATACAACATTTAATTTTGCAGGGACAAAAATACAACATAAAATGAATAAAGCACAAGCAACATCAACCACCACATTATGGTACGGACGAGACTAGAAGTCGTTTTCTTAAGAGTTTTTCTTCAAAACAACTCTCAAGAAAAGGGGGCAGAATGTTAGTACCAAAAAGCTGCTCTAACACGTGGCAGCAACGTCAGCGTAGCTCAGCATTTCTGCTACCCACAGTGTCTCGATACACCAGTCTGAAGTGCAACTAGTCCAAACCATGGACCACACTCAAAGCCCGAAGCCCGACAAGAAAGCCCAGGCTGTGCAAGAAAGACAAGCCTAGCGCTCCCGATGTCCCGATCTCATCAGTGACGTCATCAGCGATGTCATCGTCCCGACCGATCCGAAGTAACGTCATCAGCGACGTCATCATCGTCCCGATCCGATCCGAAGTAACGTCATCAATGACATCATCATCATCCCGGTCTCGAAGCACCGTCCCGGTCCCGAAGTGACGTCATTAGCTACGTCATCATCATCACGTCCCGGTCCCGTTCCAGCTGGTGCCCGATCCATCTCGTCCCGACCATGCTGTCCCGATCCGATCAATCCCGATAGACTTAGACTGAACACATGGAAGCACTAGAGAGTGAGAGAGTAGACAGGTGGGCACACAAGGAGGTGCCACGTCACCAACCTTTTGACATGTGGAAGCACTCATCACTTGACACCTCAAATGAGACCTTGGATATAAAAGAAAAGGGAGAAAGAAAGAGAAGGAGGAGAGGATGAAACTTCATCTGACTGTAAGAACAATGAGAGCTCTAATGGAGGTTTTTGGTAACCAGAAATTAATCAATAAAACCCTCACAATTTCACCACCGGTGGAGGTAGGCCATTAAGGGCTGAACCACGTTAAATCCTGTGTGTAATTTCTTCTTTGCTTTTATTAATTTTTCTGATGATTTTAGTTGTTTTGGGTTTGAGAATTTCTGCCCAAACAGTTCTTCCCTTTTATTAGAGTTTCTATCTTAAACCAACATGTCTTTACATACATTTAGTTTTATTCCATACTCTTATAATGTACTGATACATTTTTGTGGGATTTACTCAGGCTTGGGAGCGGTTTACATGATTGGACAGTGCCAAAGTTCCATATTGACATTATTGTTTGGTTGCAGAAAGAGGTGCAGATAGATTGATTAGCAAAGTACAGGTATTAATGGAACGAAAATCTAATAAATGCTCTTTTTCATTGGTTAATATATTTGACAACAGGATTAGGGCCTCATGCATGATCGTAAAATCTGTATTGTAAAATCTGATTTAATCAGGTACCGGTAGCAGCTGTTGTGATTATGGCATGTAGTCGCCCAGATTATCTCAAAAGGACAATCGAGTCCGTCTTAAAGTACGGTTTATATCCCTTTTATGTTTAGATTCTGTGTTATTGTGAGAAATGCTGACTCCTTTTTTGACATTACCATAGTTCCATGTTACCTATTGACGTTGAACTCATGTTCTGTATCAGATATCAACAGTCTGTTGCCTCAAAGTTTCCGCTTTTCGTATCCCAGGTATGTAGCGGACAGTTTTAGTGGAGATAATAGCCCCACGTTGACCACTCCCTAAGCCTAGATCCAAAATATAAGTTGAAGGGGTCACTCCACTCATTGTCAATTGGTTTTCAGTTGGATGCCCACATTCTAATATGGTATCAGAGCCTGGCCCATATGCGAGTAAGAATGAGGGTAAGCACACAGGGCTACCCGTCTACCCATACAAAGGTCCACGATGTAGAGGAATCAAAGAGCTCAAGGCCACTCCACTCATGGCCAATTGATTTTGAGTTGGATGCCCACATTCTAATAAGTTAAGGGTCCAGCTTTTAATTAGGTATTAAGGTTTATGTCCGACTTTTTTCTGAACCGATGGAAATGTGAATAGAGCAACCACAATGGTTTCTGTATTTTCCCTACTTCCAGGATGGTCCAAATGAAAATGTTAAAAGTAAAGCTTTGAGTTACAATCAGCTAAGCTATATGCAGGTACATTATAAATTCCAATCTTTCTTTCTCCCATGTGGCTATTGTTTTTCTGATTGCATTTTCTTGATAGTATATTGCCGGCAGAACCGAAAGCCATGGAATAAAAATCATTCAGAAGGCATTGCAATAACACAAGTGCAATATATGCAATGAAGTATCTGATATCACCACACAAACTGAGCATATTTTTTACTGATTTTACCTCACTGCAGCATTTTGATTTTGAAGAAGTGCACACGGAAAGGCCCGGAGAGATAATCGCTTACTACAAAATAGCAAGTAAGGAATGTTCTGATACTTCTTAGTTGCTTCTATATCCTTAGCACTAATGCACTTTCTTACAGGTCACTACAAATGGGCACTGGATCAGTTGTTTAAAAAGCATAACTTCTATAGAGTAATCATATTAGAAGGTAAAACTCTCCTGCCTCTGTAATGAACTCTTATTTTCTTTCTATGCCACTGTACACTACTTTGTGGAACTAAGCAACAGAATCTTATTGAAGGGCAGATGACATGGAGATTGCCCCGGACTTTTTTGAGTACTTCGAAGCCGCAGCAGCTTTACTCAATAGTGATAAGTATGTACTTCTCAGAAAATGAAGCTTCATGATAGTATATTCTCTTTGTTCTTGCTAATAATTTAATTTTCCTGTCCACTTCCTTGTTGGCACCATCGAAGGACTATTATAGCTGTTTCATCGTGGAATGACAATGGTCAAAAGCAATATGTGCACGACCCCAGTAAGTTCATATACATCTCTTGTTATGCACAACCGCTCTAAAATTATGTTTTTCTGCTGAACAAATAATAAGGAAAATGAGATTTCGCATACACGATATAAGTGTAACCTCCACATTCTGACATGTTATTTGATACTTCTCGCAGAAATTCTGTATCGCTCAGATTTCTTTCCTGGTCTAGGATGGATGTTGACAAAATCGACATGGGAGGAACTATCTCCAAAGTGGCCAAAAGCATATCCTTGTTAGCATTATGTATATATTTGTTATTTGGTCATAATTTGGAACTTGGTCTTTGCTTGAGAATTGTTTGTCCTTGACAAGATTTTACTTACTGGGATGACTGGTTGAGGTTACAAGAGAACCACAAAGGTCGTCAGTTTATTCGCCCAGAAGTGTGCCGAACATACAACTTCGTCGAACATGTATGTATTTTTGTTTGTCCATTGTGCAATATTGAGTAACAGATCTTACATTAGACTGACTACTGGTATTCTAGCTTGTTCTACAATTTGCACCTTGTATTTGCCCTTCCTGAACAAATTTATAAAGATGGATCAGCCAGATGATGATATCAAGTGTTCACATCCGTGGAGTGTTGCTAGGAAAATGAACTTTTCCATGCACCTGGAGCTAGGAAAGAAACCAAAAACCTTTCACTAGTCATTTGCATTGATTACTCACTACTATACTGGTGTCATTATGCAGGGTTCGAGCATGGGGCAGTTCTTCAAACAGTATTTGGAGCCGATTAAGCTAAACGATGTCCATGTAGGTAACCTGTTTTTTTGATGTTGTTCCGTGTTTTTAGCTTTTTAACATTTTCATCTTATGTATGTAATCCGGTGTTAACTTCATCCCCTCACAGGTTGATTGGAAGTCAATGGATTTGACCTACCTAAAAGAGGTGAGTATAATCCTGCATTACTTCATTCGAAATGATTTATCATTTATATCGTATTCATGTTTTCTTTCTCCTAATAAACATACATTGCTATGTGAAGGAAAATTACATAAGGCACTTTGCGAATCTTGTATCAAATGCTAAACCAGTTCAAGGAGCAGATGCTGTTTTAAAGGCATATAACATAGACGGGGATGTATGCGCTCACTACAAAGATCAGTCAGACTTTGAACGGATTGCTCGCCAATTTGGTATTTTCGAAGAATGGAAGGTGCTTTGGGTGACTTTAGGATTCTCTTACAAATTTAAGCTCTGTTTCTTTGTCTTCGTTTCATTAATCATGCCACACTTAAGGCATAGTGATGCTTCCTCTTTTCTTTGACAGGATGGTGTCCCAAGAGCAGCATATAAAGGAGTAGTGGTTTTCCGCTTCCAAACTGCAAGGCGTATATTCCTTGTCGGTGCTGATTCTCTGAGGCAACTTGGAATTCAACATGCTTAGGTCAAAAACCAAGTATGTACTCAGCTGTTTCTCAGCTGTTTCTAGTGTCAAATTGGAATACCTTTACGATGTTTTGCAATAGGAATGCTCTTTTTAATATCCCACATAGTGTAATTTATTGGTTTTAGGTAACAAGGCATGTATTATTATAGGTCCAGTTGAGTTTTTTTCCTTTCCTTTCCTATTTTTTTTTTCCTTTTTGGTCAAATTTTTGCTTATAGTTTTTCTTAATACGAATTCAGGCTAATTTTTTTTCATACTCCAATACCGCACTGCCAAGCTGCTAAGCTAGGTAAATAAACTTCTGTTGGACCTAAGCCCTTTACTGTAAGTGGTGGAAAGGTCCATCTTCAGAGTGATTCAGTCTTCCGAATTGTGATTTATTCATAACAAAAAAAATGATAACACCTGGACAATGTGAAGAGTGGATTACTTTTCCTATTCAACGCGATTGTCGTTGACAACCTGTTGGAGAATATTCCTGTAACAGTAAGCAAACCAAACAAAAATTTGAAAGGAGTTAAGGGTTAGAACAGATAACACACTTCAAACAATTGCACAAGCACAGAGAGATGGAGTCGCCTGTTTAACAGACTGCCCTTAACTCGATATTTGTCAGGTACATCTTTAGAAAGATGTTGCTATACCTTTAGAGATGACAAATCGAATCCAGGATAAAACCACCTGATACCAACCCAGTTAGCAAGACTCGTTGGCCCGTTGTGAACTTAACAGTAGAAGAAAATGAAGAAAAAAAATATAGTGCGCATACAAAGCAAGAAGAGGGGAAAGTCGTCAGGTCAGTGGCTGCGACTGGGGTAAGTAAAATTCTGACTTTGTTTTCTTTTAAAGAAGAAGAAAACTGTTGAATTTTCAAACGGTCAAAATTCAATTAATTAAACATATTTAATTCGAGATATTTAATTAAAAGATTTTGTTTATTAAACCTGATTTAATTTTATAAATTTAAAACGGTAAAATATTTAATGTACAAAATTAAAATATAAAACCGTTGGATCTTTGATGGGTACACGTATGCACTCGCAGGCACACGCAAGGCACACTCGCAGGCACACGCAAGGCACACTCAAGGCACACGCCAATGGTCACACCAAGGTCACACCAAGGCTCCCACCAAGGCTCGCACCAAGGCTCACACCAAGGCTCACGCAAAAGCACACGCAAGCTCAGCAAGCCCGCGGCCCGCGGTGCTTCGGTGCGAAGCACCCCACATGTGTGCATTTGCCCACTTGTCTATTTCCTAAGTCCATATCCAATCCACTAGTTCTTTTCCCTTATATAGAACGTTTGTGGTAAAGAGGATAAACTTCCTCCTTGGTTTGCCCAATATGGGACAAACCAAAGGTTTCTCATTCACTAAGAAGTGAAAATGGATGGCTCTATTTTTCCACCCCAAGTTTGGACTAGTGACCCTAGATCCCTTTAAGATATATTAAGTAACAAAATTCATTTTAAGTAAGAAATCCATTTTTAATTCTAACAATCCCCCACATGAATGAAGAAAGCGATAAATCAGAAAACCGGAAAACGAGAAATACCTCTTAGGCAATAGGTGTCCATAAGGAATTGAACCTCTGCTTAGTGAGAAGTACCGGAACTACTTGATGGACAGTGAACGCGATGTCTTGAACTGCCATGGTTTGGTGTAATTCATCAATAGCTCCTTACGCGAGATATCTCTCAAGAGTGCTGTTAAGTTCACGCCGTTGTGTCTGTTTTGGCCCTGGACATATCCCGTTTCTCAAAATGCTCTAGAGAATCAGCTCAATTCTCATAGGAAGCGACCCACTTCCTCATTCAGATAAGTGAGTTCTATCAAGAGTGTTAACTGCTACACCCCATTTCAATCTTAAATTGAAACTATGGAACTCATTAAGACTTTATTATAAGTCATCCTCACATGCAGTCACACTACCACGTCTACACCATAGGGAAGGGACAGAGAAAATAATTCCCTGATAGTGTTTAATTTTTACCCGCCACAAATTAGTTGTCTCATTCAAAACCTTGATCTTGGGATCTCCAGTCATCAAGGTTGAGTATCCTTCATGGAAAGTTTTAATTTATGAGCTTAAGCCCCACCCCCCTTGATGCATTACTAACTATCTCCTTGGACAAGCCTTTCGTCAAAGGATCCGCGATATTCTCCTTAGACCTCACAAAGTCAACAGAAATAACGCCAGTTGAGATTAGTTGTTTTAGAGAATTGTGTTTTCTCCTAATATGAATAGATCTTTCGTTATAGTTGCTGTTTTTAGCATTAGCTATTGCAGCTTGACTATCACAATGTATAGATATAGCTGGCTCAGGCCTATGCCAGGGAGGAATGTCTTCTAAAAAACATCTTAGCCAAGCGGCTTCCTCTCCTGATTTATCTAACGCAATAAACTCAGATTCCATAGTGGATCGAGCGATACAGGTCTGTTTGGAACTCTTCCAAGACACTGATCCACAACCTAGAGTGAATACGTATCCACTCGTAGACTTAGACTCCTCTGAGTCTGCTATCCAGTTTGCATCACAGTATCCTTCAAGAACAACAGGGTGTCTTTCATAACTCAAACGGTAGTTTAAAGTGTATTTAAGATACCTCAACACTCTGAAAAGTGCATTCCAATGTTCATGTCCTGGATTACAGGTATATCTACTTAGTCTACTCACAACATAGGCAATGTCTGGTCTTGTGCAGTTCATCAAATACATCAGACTTCCTATGACTCGTGAATATTCAAGTTGCGAGACTCCATTGCCTTTGTTTTTCTTGAGTTTGCAAGAAGGGTCAAATGGAGTACTTGCAGGTTTACTATCAAACTGGTTAAATTTCTTAAGAACTGATTCAACATAATGAGATTGACTAAGACTGAATCCATTAGACTCCTTTCTAATTTTCATCCCTAGGATTACATCAGCAGGACCTAAGTCTTTCATGTCAAAGTTCTCACTCAACATGTTCTTAGTGGAATTAATGATTTCTAAGGTTGTGCCTAATATAAGCATATCATCAACATACAAGCATAGAATCACACAGACATCATTTATAGATTTATTGTACACACATTTGTCAGCTTCATTTATTTTAAATCCACTAGAGAACATTACATGATCAAATTTTTCATGCCATTGTTTCGGTGCTTGTTTCAAGCCATATAAAGACTTTTTAAGTATACACACTTTGTTTTCATAACCCTTCACTACAAAGGCTTCGGGTTGGCCCATATAAATTTCTTCATCTAATTTACCATTTAGGAACGCAGTTTTTACATCCATTTGATGTATTTCTAGGTTATGAATTGCAGCGATTGCAATTAGCATCCTAATGGAAGTAATTCTAGTGACAGGTGAATAAGTGTCAAAGAAATCTACACCTTCTATTTGTTTATAGCCCTTAGCTACTAGTCTAGCTTTATACTTTTCCACAGTTCCATCTACCTTACGTTTTCTCTTGAAGATCCATTTACAGCCTATGGGTTTGCACCCTGGAGGTAAATCTACTATCTCCCAGGTTTCATTCTGAAAAATAGAATCCATCTCACTAATAGTAGATTCTTTCCACCATGGAGCTTCAGACGAAGTCATGGCCTCTTTATAGGTTTGTGGATCAGTTTCAACTAAACAAGTTATGAAGTCTGGCCCAAAAGATTTTTCTATTCTAAGTCTTTTGCCTCTTCTAGGTTCATAAACATATTCATCTTCTTCTATCGGTAAAATATGGCTAGAAGAAGGGACATCTAGGGGATCATCACATATCATGCGAGATTCATATTTCAACGGAAACACATTTTCAAAAAATATAGCATCCCTAGATTCCATAATGGTGTTCACACCAATTTCTGAGTTTTCAGAACTCACAACCATAAACCTATAAGCAGTGGTGTGTTCGGGATATCCTATGAAGACACAATCAACTGTTTTAGGTCCTATTTTAGTCCTCTTAGGTGGAGGAATAGAGACCTTGGCTAAACACCCCCACACTTTGAGGTATCCATAAGAGGGTTGTTTGCCTTTCCATACTTCATATGGTGATTTGACTGATCCTTTAAGGGGCACTCTGTTCAGGATATAACAAGCTGAGAGGACGGCCTCCCCCAACAAATTTGCCGGTAGTCCTGAACTGATTAACATGGCATTCATCATCTCCTTAAGGGTTCGGTTTTTCCGTTCATCCACTCCATTTGATTGTGGTGAATAAGGAGGAGTTACCTCATGAATAATGCCATGTTGTGCACAATAGTCTCCTATAGGGATTACATATTCACCCCCACGGTCAGATCTAATGGTTTTAGTTGTGGTGTTCAATTGGTTTTCTACTTCTAATTTATATAATTTAAATGCTTCTAAAGCATCATCTTTTCCTTTAATCAAGTAAATATGACAGTATCTAGTACAGTCATCTATGAAAGTGACAAACCATTTTTTACCACCTCTAGTTTGGATTGATTTCATATCAACTAAGTCTGAGTGAATTAACTCTAAGGATTAGAATTTCTGTGGACATTTTTCTTAAAGGGCTTCTTTGCATATTTTGATTCTACACAAACTTCACATTTATGTTCATATTCCAAATTTAATTTTGGAATGCAGCCAGAGTTTGCCAATTTGTTTATTAATTTATAATTTACATGACCAAGTCTACCATGCCAGATATTCAATGAGACAACAACATAAGAAGAATCAATTTTATTAACTTCAACAAAGGTTACAGATAATTTGTATAGGCCTTCAGCCTTATAGCCCTTTCCCACAAAATCATTTCCCTTAGTGATAATCACTTTCCCAGACTCAAATACAATCTTAAAGCCCTTATCATCTAGCAAACCACTTGAAACGAGATTCTTGCAGATGTCTGGTAAATGTAAAACTTCATTCAATGTGAGGATTTTCCCAGAGGAGAGCTTCAGCGAAACTTTTCCTTTTCCTACAACCTGTGCTGCAGATGAATTACCCATATATAGTTTTTCTCCTTCTCCTACCGTCTGATAGGAGGTGAACATGTCTTTACTTCCGCAGACATGTTTGGTAGCTCCAGAGTCTACCCACCAGTCTCTCACATTAGTAATTAATTTAACCTCAGACACCGTGCCAGAAAACTCGTTTTTACTACTTTCAACTAAATTTACATTTGTTTTCTTAAAATTTACATCTTTGCGTTTTCTACAATGAATTGCCATATGGCCAGACACACCACAAACATAACATGCTCCCTTAATTTTACCAATAGCAGATTTTGGTTTTTGAAAGGTACCTTTTCTTTGCGGGCCAGGCTTACGCTTGTTGTGGTCCAGACTTAGATTAGCAAATTTGTGTTCGATGACGTGAGCTTTGTTTGACATGTCTCTTGCAGAATAAATATTCTTGTCCTTTGAACACATCAATTCTTCAACTTGGATTTTCTTGCCAAATTCTACCATGGAAATTTCACCAGTTTCATGCCTTAGTCTTCTCTTGTATTCAGCCCAGGAATTTGGCAACTTTTCAATAACAGCAGAAACTTGAAATGTTTCGTCAATAACCATTCCTTCAACAACTATTTCATTAATAATTTTTGCAGCTCCAGAAACTGATCAACCACTGATTTATCATTCATCATTTTATATTCCAGAAAACGTGCAACCAGGAATTTTTTACTTCCTGTTGTTTCTGCTTCATATTTATCTTGTAGTGCAGTCCATAAATTATAAGCATTGAAATTATCCTTAACATTGTAAAAATCATATAAAGCATCTTCTAGGCAGTTTAAGATATGATTTTTGGCCATATAATTACTTCTCTTCCAACTTTCTAAGTCCTGTAATTTTTCAGGTTCATTCAGAGACTCATCAAAAGGCTTCAGAACCATCTCATCTAGCATGTGGTAACTCAGGAAAAATAACATTTTTGACTGCCATCTCTTGAAGTCCTTTACAGAAAATTTCTGAGGTCTGTCAACATCAGTCTTCACCATTGTCACAGAAGTAAAAAATTGAAATCAAGCAATATATCGAGTTAAGAATGTTGGAGAATATTCCTGTAACAGTAAGCAAACCAAACAGAAACTTGAAAGGAGTTAAGGGTTAGAACAGATAACACACTTCAGACAATTGCACAAGCACAGAGAGATGGAGTCGCCTGTTCAACAAACTGCACTTAACTCGATATTTGTCAGGTACACCTTTAGAAAGATGTTGCTATACCTTTAGAGATGACAAATCGAATCTAGGATAAAGCCACCTGATACCAACCCAGTTAGCAAGACTCGTTGGCCCGTTGTGAACTTAACAGTAGGAGAAAATGAAGAAAAAAAAATCTAGTACGCATACAAAGCAAGAAGAGGGGAAAAGTCGTCAGGTCAGTGGCTGCGACTGGGGTAAGTAAAATTATGACTTTTTTTTTCTTTTAAAGAAGAAGAAGACTGTTGAATTTTCAAACGGTCAAAATTCAATTAATTAAACATATTTAATTCGAGATATTTAATTAAAAGATTTTATTTATTAAACCTGATTTAATTTTATAAATTCAAAACGGTAAAATATTTAATGTACAAAATTGAAATATAAAACCGTTGGATCTTTGATGGGTACACTATGCACTCGCAGGCACAAGGAAGGAACACGCAAAGCACACGCCAAGGGTCACGCCAAGGCTCACACCAAGGCTCGCACCAAGGGTCGCACCAAGGCTCACGCAAAAGCACACGCAAGCTCCGCAAGCCCGCGGCCCGCGGTGCTTCGGTGTGAAGCACCCCACATGTGTGCATTTGCCCACTAGTCCATTTCCTAAGTCCATATCCAATCCACTAGTTCTTTTTCCTTATATAGAACGTTTGTGGTAAAGAGGATAAACTTCCTCTTTGGTTTGCCCAATATGGGACAAACCAAAGGTTTCTCATTCACTAAGAAGTGAAAATGGATGGCTCTATTTTTCCACCCCCAAGTTTGGGCTAGTGACCCTAGATCCCTTTAAGATATATTAAGTAAAAAAATTCATTTTAAATAAGAAATCCATTTTTAATTCTAACACAACCAACTAAGCAAACCAATACTAAACTTGCTCTCAGATTCTTTAATTGTTTTTTAGAGGGTGGACAATTTAGCTGGAGGTTCTTAAATCTTTTAGGTATACATTTGCTAAAACTACTAGTTTTACATTCTCCTATATCGAACAACTTGCATGAATATTAGTATAACTCTTCAGGGTCAGCTGTGAGGAAACTGGCACCGGACAGGAGTGTAGGTCAAGAGATTGTGTAGTGATCTACCCATATTTGTTATTTGTTAAAGCTGATCTAAATGAATGTAAGAACCTTCTTAATACCATAGAAATCTTTAGAAAAGCTTCAAGCCAACTTATTATTTTAATATATTTTTTTTAGTAAGAAGGTCCATCCAAAACACCAAAGAATGATATCAAGACTTTTAAAAATAAAAAAGATAGATCTAAAAGATTCTTACTTATGGGCTTCCCTCTTCATATATAAATCCAAGATAAAAACATTTGAATCAATGATAGAGAAAATGGAGCAAAAAACACAAGGATAGAAAAGCAAAGTTCTTCCTCAATCTAGTAAAATGGTCCTCAATTAGTCTTTCTTGGCTAGTATGCCAACTTTCCAAATGGGGTGCTTTGTAATACCAAAAAAAAAAACTATAAAATTAATACAATTTAGAGAGACTTTTGGTGGGGTAAAGAACCAAACTCTAAAGGTTACTATCCCAAAGCGTGGACCTGTCTTAGTAAACCAATCCAAAAATGAGGTCTAGGATTTAGAGATGCACATAAAACCAATCCAGATATGATAACTAAAGTGGCATGGAGACTTCTGACCAAACCCAATTCTGTATGGGCTTCCCAACTAAAACAGAAATATTTCAAGAGAAAATCAGCGTTAAGAGTGAAGAATTCCTCCTCCAGCTCATGGATATGAAAATGCATCAATAAAGAAATTATACTAATAGAACAACATAGTATTTGGGAAGTAGGAGATGATAGAAATATTCAAATTTGGGGAGACAAATAGGTACCAGGTCTAGATAATCTTCTTCAATTCCTTAATAACAGTAATAACTTCTTAACACTTGTGGAAAATATCATTGATCTTGCCAATGAAAAGTGGAATGTTGCTCTGATTTTCTCTCTTTTTCCAACCCACATTGCAGAAAGAATATGCAAGATCAGGGTTTTCCTATCTGACATCAACAAACCTAAACCTGATAAATTAAGATGGCTCTTAACTGTACCTGGAGAGTTCACCGTCAAATCTATGTTGCTAAACTTAACGAGAATGGGATTAACTCTAATAACCTTAATCTCTTGGATAAATTTTGGAAAGACCTCTGGGATTTAAATGTTTCTCAAATAATAAAAATATTTGCCTGGAAATGCTTGCAGAATGCTCTTTCAACAAATCATAAGCTATCTAAAATAATTAAGATATTTCCCCAAAATGTTCTTTTGGATGTGATTCTGAAGAAACTCTAGAACACTTGTTTTTCCATTGTGACTTTTGATGGTATTTTGTGATAGTGGTAAGAAAGGGTTTGTTTCAGAACTTGTGAAGATTTTGATTTTAGATTTAAGAATTAAAACTAAACTAGAAATAGCAAAACTTAAATGAAAAATTGATTTCAAGATTTTAAAACTAACCAAGAAACTAGATTCCACTACTACGCATAATTGAATTGGTTTACCAAGATTTCTAAAACTCTAGTTATCTTTAAGTCCTCTTTTATCTCAACTCACTAATAATCAGACAAATTTTTAAATTTTACTTGTAAACCTTAAGCATAGGTCATCGAATGATTTAACAAAGCATAACCTATCAAACTGAATGACAAATAACTAAGAAAATCATACATTCGAATTAAAACTCTATAAAAACAGTGATTAAGTGAATTATAAATAAAACTAGAGTGAATAGATAAATACATTACTCATCAATCATGTGTAAGTAGCTTCCTCCATTGCCTTGGTTAAGTGAGAATTATCTCCTCATGATAAACAACATCTCAAAAGATTGATTCATGGATCAAAAGTTGTTTACAAAGATGAAAAAGGATAAAAATTAATAAAATAGCGAGTTTGACGTTTATAGGCGTTACAGACTCACTGTTACAAAGCAAGTGTTTCAGAGATGAAGATAAACGTTGCAAAGCTAACAATAAACGTTGCAAAAATGACAATAAATGTTGTAAAACTGAAGATAAACGTTGCAGTTGGGATGAAGAAACCGTGAAAGATGGTTGAAGGAACCGTCGCCTATTCTCTGTTCTTCGTGTTCTTCAGCAGCAGAAAAATATTCTTTGCAACTTCTTGATTTCTCGCTCTGTAGCCTCTCTCCTCTTCCCAGAATTGTTCCAATCGACCCCTATTTATACCAGAACACAACCCAATCTTCCAAATCCTCGAAATAACTCCTCACGGATCTTTGTATTCATAGAACTTAATTCTCGGTATATTTTCTATCCTTCTCGGTCTGACAACAAATTGATTTTATTTCCTTTTTCTTCTTGACAAGTTGTTTGTCTTCTCTTGCTAGCTTGGAAAAATTCTAAGGGGATATTATCTCCTTTTATTACACAGACTCATATGAAACCCGAGAATCTTTCTCATTATTTTTACGAATTTTCTTCCCTTTTTAACGTCTAAATTTGAGTCCCCAAACCCTGTAAAACTCTTCTTGATAAGTTAAGAAGATATTCTTGCATTTAATACTTGAGAATAACCCAAAATAATAGTGAAGGATTTATGTTGTAAGAAGGGTCCCGCCAATTTTATTATTTGAAATGGTGAAGAAGAGGTGCCCTGAATCCAAAATATGGGTGCCTTTAGCACTGGGGTGCCCTTATCCACCCTTGGGTGCCTTTAGTAATTTTTATGTGTGCCTTTAATAATTTTTCGAGCCAACTTTTTCCAAAATTGTTTATTTCCCAAAAGCACCTACATATACATAAAACACAATATTAGTACAAAATTGAGTTCTAACATTATAAAGATTGAGAACAAATTAGGCACATAAATGTGTCTATCAACTTTGCTAAATCAATATGGGCTTTAGAGCTTAATCTTGTTCAGTTCTCTTTTGAAAATTCTGCCACATTCTTAGACATATGTAGTTCATGGATAGAAAAACCTAGTACATTAGTTTATACAAAACTAGCTATAACAAAATTAAAATATGGTTTATCTGTAAAGATAGGTGCAATAGAGCCTTTCAAGGAAATCAAAGTACACCAGCACAAACAGCTTTAGGAATTATGAGACATATAAACCTTTTGGAAGAAGAAAGATCCAACTCAGAACCAAAAAGGCACCCCAATACAAAAACAACCTAAACAACAAGAGGATTGGAACTTACCTGAGAAAAATCAATTTAAAATTAATGATGATGCAACATGGATATCTAAAGATAATCCCTCTGGTTTTTCCATAATCCTTAGAAATGATGCAGGTAAATTTGAACAAAGGATGAGCAGGACCATCCTTAACAACTGAACCAAAAGAAGCAGAGGCAGTAGGAGTTCTTCAAGCAGCTCAGTGGGCAAAGGAGAAAAACATCAACAATTTTTGCATAAAAGGAGACTACAAAAAGATTTTTGATTATCTAAATGGGAACCAATCTCTGATTTCTTGGAAGAGTGAGTCAATCTTGAAGGAAGCAAGATGAATCATTAACTCTTGTCATAATTTTTTTGGTTTTAATTTTGTACCAAGATCGGCAAATAGCTCAGCAGACATTCTTGCTAAAAAGGCTAAATATTTCAATAGTAATTTGGATTGGGAACTTATCCCTCCATCATGTATTGAACATATCTTAAAAGTAGATAAATCTAATGCTAGGAAGAGTTTTCATGCTTCCATATTAGATGTCTCTACTACAAATGTAAGACGGGTTTCTAACTCCCGAAGTTAGTGTTTTTAATGAAATTCCAATTTGCAAAAGAATAGAAAAGACTAGATGATGTAGGATATCTAGCTAACCAAGTCACCCATGTTTGACACAATCAAGCCTCTTTCCTTTTTCTAGTTCAATATCTTTCCCTTTTCTAGTTTTAATTATTTTCCTAGTTTATCTTTATTTCCTTTTTCTTGGTATTTTTTTTTCCTAGTTATAATTTTTCTAGAAAATACAGTAAAACTTCGATAAATTAATAGTCTTGGGACTACTAAATACTATCAATCCAGTGAAGTATTAATTTACCATAAATTAATAATTTATTAATATATCGAAGCATACCAAATTTAAATTTAAATTTCAAAAATAAATGTGTATATGGTTTTCCTATAAAAACAAATATCTAGAGAAATTTTTTCAATTCAAATTATTGTATGGCATAATATAAGATGATATAGTGCATATTATGTGTGTAAATGTCTACAGTTTGATGTTAAAATTAAAAAAATAAGAAGAAAAATACAATAAAATCACTCTGAAACTTCTCAAGGGACAACAAAAAATTAGAGATGAAGTCCAATGTATAAACAGAACGGATCCCTTTATATAAATTTTGTGACTTGATTTCCTACTTAATTTCTCCACCATCAAATGTAAATGGATGGATGGTTGATTATACTTCCTTTTTAAAAAAAAAAATTTATCTTAATCTTGACCATCCATCCCTTTGCATCTGAGGTGGAGAAATTAAGGCACCATAAATAACTTTAGATTCATATTTTAATAAGACACCATAACGTAGTGCTATTACATTGATTATTAACTTATATATTCGTTGGGCCCTATTGAAACTTAATATTTATATTATCTTATAAATTTAGTGGGGTTATTAGTTAAGTACATTAGCCCAAGTCGGAACTGACAAATAATATTATTTTAACGAAGTCATTAATTTATCGTGGATTACGAAGTTCTACTGTAGTGAAGCCTATATAAGATGGCCTAGTATTGTAGAATTCTATATCCAACATTAAAATTTGATTTTTGAGAGTTATTTTCTTAATTGTTATTTTCTAGTTTTTTATTGCTTTTGTGAATCTATTAATTTCACACTAGTTTTCATTATCTATTGGATTTTTGATCCAACTTATAAGCTTTCATTACGTTAAGTGGTATTAGAGCCTCGATTGAGAGCCTCCACTAACATGGCTTAGAAAAAGTTTGAAGGGTTCAAGGGCATGTTGAAGAATGACCTAGAAACATATATGCTAGTAGAGCCGTCTTATAGTTTAGGGGTACTCTAGGTTAACTCAAGGTATGAGTTTTTTTTATAGGTTACCAGATCAGGAATACAGGTACAATTTTAATTTAAAAGAAGACAAATTTATATATTTAAAGTGAAAACTTGGATTCTGCTCTGCGGTTGAAGGAAGCTAATTATTTTTTTTCCAGTTTTTTTGGTTAGATTTTGGAATATAAACTTGTTATTTGGCATAAAACCTGCTTGTCAATCGATTTGATTTAACGTTCAATGCTTCATATCAATAACCCTAGAGCATCCTATCGCAGGTCTACTCCGGCAAAACTCCTTTTTATCATCAAAGGCGCAAGTGCCACTCTTTGAATCCTTCCCAAAGTTAAACTTGAAGCAAAAGACACTCAAGTATAACCCAATGAAAGCAACGGTCTTCTGAGTTGAGGTTGTTTTAAGTAATCCGACGCAAGAGCCTCACGGATTTAATCTAGGTTAAGCTTCTATTTTCAATTACATGAAGGTTTTGAATACAATCAGTAACACCATGCTACTTGTAACCGGTCCATCGACTATTCTGTATCTCCAAACCCTAGTTTAGCTTTAGATATGAACACATTACCATTCAATTTGTAACTTAAACGAACAACTATTCAATCATACATGACAATATAAACAGTAGAACATAATCGTTAAAAGATATCATTAACATTAAAACCAACCATCCAGATTGATTTATATGTCTGGGACTTCGGATTACATCCCCAACCAATAAAAGAAAGTTACCTACTCATACATTTCTCAAAACCCATGGAAAATATACAAGAAAAGAGGGAGAAGAAGAAGAAAGTGTCACGGTTCTTCCCTAAAAGGAGAAAACCCTAATTTTTTTTATTTTTTTTTTGTAGATGATATGATGATCCCCAGATAAGTTCTCGGAAGTCTTCTTACATAGGAAAACAAGTATAGGAGTGCCCATGCTTAAATCCCGGTCATTCTAGGTTTTGGAAACTCAAAAATAACATAAAACCCCGTCAAAAATACCTAGCTCACGTATCTGCCTCGACCACCTGACCCTCTGAGAATTATGTCTTTCTCGATGGCTTGACCCTCTGAGATTTATGTCTTTCTTGATGGCCTGATCCTCCGAGAAAATTATTTTTTTCCTGAGTTTTCCTCGATGCCTTGACCCTTTGAGATTTCTGTCTTTCTAGATGGCCTGACCCTCCGAGGATATACTGAACTTGTTTTTCTCTTAAATTCTTCACATGGCGTCGGAATGACCTCATTCTTTCGTCGTTGGCTTCGTTTCCTCATTCTTTTCAATATGGTGACAAGAAATGCTGGGTTTGGAAGACTTCCACTTGGTCTTTGGATTTTTTTTTTCTTCCTTTGTAACAGTTCATATCCACTTCTTTTAGAGATATAACCTAATAAAAGACATAATATACAAAAGTAATAATAATAATTCAAGGTAATTCACACAAAATTTAGCAAATAAATATATGAAAATAGTACTCAAAATATTTAATTATACACTTATCAATTTCCCCGACACTTGCCTTTTGCTTGTTGGTCGTTTTAAAAAAGTGATAAAAAAATATGTTCATTCACTGAGACTTGTGAAGATTCGTTTTAGACCTAATTATGATTTAAACTAGCAAATTTATAAAAGGTTGCAACAATATTGGGACGAACTGAGACTTAAGATTCCACCAAAATCACTTCTGTGTGATTTCTTCAATGATTTTTAACAATTATAGCTCTTTTATTGACTATGTTTCTTTGCCAAAAGTAGAATTCTAAAACATTAATTGTAAATCGTAAACATGGCTCATCAAAAGTTCGTAAGTCCAAGCATACACAATCAAACAAAATCACAACTAAGTATAAAAAATCATAAAACAATTTAAAACCAATGCAAAATTCATAAAGAATCAAAAATAATTACAATTCATTCATGAAATATGGCTTCCTTCACTGTCCCAGTGATGGAATTTAGCTCATTATACTCAAAACACTCTAAAAAGATTGATGCATAACTCAAAAGTGCTTGAGAAGAAGAAAAGAATCAAAAATAACTGACATAGAGAAACTGAGACGGATATAAGTGTTGCAGGCGGACTATTGCTGCAGTTCTGAAACAGATTTTTGTTGGTACAAGTATTGAAAAGAACGACTGTTATATGGAGCCTTGATTTGCGACTGTTTTCTTCTGTAGCTTTATGGTCTTTTTCTTCACAACAGCAGGTGAGTTTTTTTTCCTCCCTGAAATTTTTCCCGAGCCTCCCAACTTATATTTTTCTTCTTTTTCTTCTTCGGTATTTTTAGGTTTAGAAACCCTAACAAACCTTCTTAAGTCGATAAGGACTAAATATTCTCTTAAAACAACTCTCATATCTTGAGTTTTTCTCAATCCCATAATAAATCAGTTTCCGGCTTACACATGAAATTTCAGCCATTTTTCTTGGCAAGAAACTCTTACTTTGGCATGTTTAAACGTGTTTTGACCATTTCTTCTTTTATTATATCCAAATCCTTGTTTGAATCCCATAAAAATAGGAAATCAACAATTCTGAAACATTCTCTCACGTAAAGCAAATCTTCCTGCCATTTTCTCTAATTTGAATCAAAGGAGAAGGGTGCCTCTAATTCATGAGTTGGGTGCCTTTAACACTTTTGTTGGGCGCCTTTATCGCTTTTTTCAGCCAATTTTTCCATAAATGTTTATTTCTCAAAAACACCTACAAACACATAAAATAACACAATAAGTACCAAATGAGCATTAATGAAATAGATAATTGAGGATAAATCAGACACAAAAATATGTCTATCACTTGTCCTCGAGCAAACTAAAAATCTAAAATAACCTAAACTACAACAACTCCTTTTCGTTGAGGATACGGTTACACTTAGCATGTGTAACAAGCCTTTAAATCCCTAGGTGTCCCTAGTGGACGAGTTATAGTCTCGTGAGGGTTTACAAAAGGTATACCCACAAAACCTAAATTCCAACTTTCAAACATTCCAAAACACATGCATCCAAAGAGCTACGAAGACATAAAGTTTATGCACACTAACAATAAGAAGTTAGAAATATCAAAGAACGTTATTCTCATGCTTAACTCTTGAGTTAGGAGAAAACCAACCATATGAAAGAATCCAGCCTCATCGAATAAGCATTCCGCCTCGACTTCTGCCTCACCAATATGGTTTTATGAAATTGTACTCAGAAAACGCACTTTATGGTTCTCATGTGTGCAGGCAAGAATGAAGATAAAAAATATTGCACACGTTGAATGGTAGGAAAGAAAAGTAACCTTCTGAATCATATTTTTTTATCCCATAGAACCGTGGGATGAAAAGAACTCTTTTTTTTATGATCTCTAAGAAAGGAAATCAACCACTATGCGAGGATGAGAACGCTTACTTACCTTCTCACCCGATTCACAATCAGCACCACTCTCACAACGAATAGAAACGTCTCTGTCTTCTTCGTCTCCGGCTTCAACTAATGATGATAAACTTATTAACTTTGTAGAATTTCGACAACTTGTACCTGTTTTTCTTTGATTCCTTATTGCTTAAAACTTCTTTGTATATTTATTATTTCTCATGGCTTAACTAATGAAATAACACACTAACTATGAAATTAAAATGCATATCTTTTTGTATTTTCCATTTATTTATTTATTTATTTATTTATTAAGAATATGCTACAAAAAAATAACAACTACAAGAATAATGAAACTGAAATTAACATGGCCATGGGTAAATGACTTAAACACCTGATTCTTCACAACATGTATAGCCTTGGTATCGTATAAACTTCAAAAACTTTTTTTTTCTTTCTTTTTCACTTTGTCTTGTCTTCATTTTTGATATAGAACTTTGCTCCTCTTTTTGTTGCTTACAAACCTTGACTGTCTTCAACTTTCTTCGTGATTTTGATGTCGCTCGCTTGTTGATGATGATGTATTTCTATCACTGATTTGTCGAGAGAATGGTGCCAACTGCAAACAAGACTATAAGATAGACTTAGAAATTCTGATGACACCCCCATGATTGAAGAAATAACACTCAAGAAATCAAAAAGTAGTGTTGAAATTGGTGTAAAGTTGGGTAGCTCATCATTCTCCCCGGGACTTAACTTTACATTGTTCTCAATATAAATTAATTCCTCCAATGTAAAATCAAGTTGAGAAGTTCCTAATATGATATGAAAACTATAAAAATAAATATACAGGAGATAGATATACGAAACCAATGAGTTGCCTCCCATTCAACGCTTAGTTTAACGTCCTCAGTCTGAACTTCTGGTTATTATCCATATACCAACAATCTAAAAATCCGGGGATCAACCAGATAACAATCTGCAATTCTAATAACAGCTTCACATAAATATTAACATATGATAGTACTAGTGAAACCATTATCATAAAGAAGTTACCCTCACACTTAGTTCTTTCTACAGTTTGAAGTGTATATAGAACATAGAGTTTGGGAACTTCTACAGGTTTCTCATGGGTAACCAGTATAGTATTAGAGTCAAGCATACCTAATGATATATTATTTGAAGCAAAATAATTCGTTAAAACTTTGGAATCACACAACTCCAATCCTAACTGAGGTATTTTCTTAAAAGTTGGGTTAACAACTTTTTGGGAAATTACTTCGATTAGAGGAGGGGGATCAAAAGAAATATACTCATGCAAAGGATTAGAAAAAACTTCCATTATTTCTTGTAGTACGGGATCCTCGTTGTTCTTAGAGAACTCTAATGAATTATTTACCTCTTGTGTATCGTGGTCCTCTATAAATCTTTTCAACCAATCTTCGTCAGTTTATGTCTTAACCGAAATCTAGGCATCAACATCATCATAATATTCCTTGGTAAGCTCAATTGGTTCTTCCAAGATATTACTCAATCTAGCATCTTTCTCAAATGTTTCATCTTCTTCGAAATATGACTCTTCATCAGAATTTTCATCGACTTCATATTCTCCATTAGAAAAACGTTGTTTGAATTCCATACATATGGTACTAATAATTCCTTAAGAATTTCTTATGGTGCTCCGTTATCTTCCAGTTGATATAATTCTTTCGAGAGTTCTTATGTTTACACGTTTTCCACCTTTACTTACAATAGGATCGCTAAACAAAGACTTTTCCCATTGAATGGGTAAATGATCATAAATAAGGTCAGGAGTCAGGTAAGGTATATTGTTGTAAAATTTTATTGGTGCGACGTTCTCTCTATTAAGTGTTGGATCAAGCTGGTCTAATCTTTGTTGCATGTCCTTTAATTGATCTAAAATCTGCATACAACTCGAGTGAAACCAATTATAAGTATAATTGTTCCACCTTCTTTATGGTTATTGACCTACATACCCATCATAAGGTTGTTGGTGTATAGAGCCAAAGGATTCCGTAGGGTATTGACCAAAACCAAAGAATTGATTCTGATTGTATCCCATGGTCGGTTGGAAGTTATTGAAAGATTGAGAATTATAACTAAACTGATTACCACCATAATATGCATGATCTTGTGCATCATACATGTTATTTCCGTAAGAAAACATGATGACACACAAAGAGTGAGAAAAAAAATCTAACTAAAAATTTAAAAAGAAAAATAAAAGTGATGTATACAACCTGTTTTCAAAATGTACCTACCGCTTTTGATGGTTAACAAATTCCACCAACGAATTGTTTCCACCACAAAAACCTAAAAACATTAAAAACATTAAAAGAAAAACATAAAATAGAACAAAAACAAAAAAAAAATCTCAAACAAAAACAATCGTCAACTTCTCCCCGGCAGCAGCGCCAAAATTTTATGTGTGTTGTACGTGTAGCAAATTACTTCAGATGTTTCCCACTAATACTAATAACTAGTGTAGCGGTAGTAAGGATTGTTCCCATGAGGAGATATATAATTGTTATTTGTTTTCAACTTCTTATGTAACAAAGGGGGACTGTAATGAATTAAACTAAAGTAAATTAACAAAAATAAAACAAATATAAATAAAGATTATTTGAGGAGAGAAAATTACCGGTTAGAGGTTCCATCTTCCATCACCAAACCTGCTCGTCAATCGATTCGATTTAACGTTCAATGCTTCATATCAATAACCCTAGAGCATCCTATCGCAGGTCTACTCCGGAAAAACTCTATTTTATCATCAAAGACGCAAGTGCCACTCTTTGAATCCTTCCCAAAGTTAAACTTGACACAAAAGACACTCAAGTATAACCCAATGAAAGCAACGGTCTTCGTGAGTTGAGGTTGTTTTAAGTAATCCGACGCAAGAGCCTCACGGATTTAACCTAGGTTAAGATTATACATGCAATTACATGAAGGTTTTGTATACAATCAGTAATAACACCATGCTACTTGCAACCGGTCCATCGACTATTCCGTATCTCCAAACCCTAGTTTAGATTTATATGTGAATACATGACCATTCAATTTTCAACTTAAACGAACAAGTATTCAATCATACATGACAATATAATCCGTACAACATAATCGATAAACGATATCGTTAATATTAAAACCAACCATCCAGATTGATTTACATGTATGGGACTTAGGATTACATCCCTAACCAATAAAAGAAAGTTACCTACGCATGGATTTCTCAAAACCTATAGAAAATATACAAGAAAAGAGGGAGAAGAAGAAGAAAGTGTCATGGTTCTTCCCCTAAAGGGGAAAACCCTAATTTGCTTCAAAACCCTTTTTTCTTTTGTTGTATATGATATGATGATCCCCAGATAAGTTCTCAGAAGTCTTCTTACATAGGAAACCAAGTATAGGAGTGCTCGTGCTCAAATCCTGGTCATACTAGGCTCTGGAAACTCAAAAATGGCATAAAAATCCATTAAAAATACTTAGCTCCCGTATCTACCTCGGTGATAAGCACTTAATTTATACACTTTTTTCGTCCTATCTATATTTTCTTGTTTTCATTTTTTGTATTAATCTTAGTGTTTTTATGTTTTTATAGGTTGTATCGGTAAAACCCGACGTTACAAATAAATTGGTTAAATGGACTACATTAGCTAAATTGTATGAGACTGTTTGATTTGAGGAGTAGTGGAAGCCCGTGGCAGAAGTGGGTTGGACGGAGCACATGGCATAATAGCTGATGTGGATGGATAGTCTATTAACTTTGTTGGGAAAAAATGAGACTTTAGCTTTGAGTTTGTGTTCTTTCACGTGAGCAAGAATAGAAGAGTAGGCTGAAGCTTTTCTTGTTTCTGTTGCCTGAGCGTGAGAAAGGAAGAGAAAGATGGCACGTGATCCGAGGAAGGAAGTAGAGAAGGTGGGGTCTAGCCTAGGTTCTGTTGAGTAGAGAAAGAGAAAGGGAACAAGGTCTGACTTCTTTTTAGTGGGACTTGGAAGATAGATTGGTGACGTGGCTGATTTTGGGAATTATAAATAGAATAGAGAAGAAAAATCTTGGGAGTTTTTTTTTGTTCTGTTCTCAGTGGGGTTTTTTCTTTTGGGAAAAAAGTATGTGGGGCTGGTTGACGGAAAAGTGAAGGGAGAGGCGGAAAGAAGGTGGAGCAGTAAAGAGAAGACGCCCGGAATCTGTCGTTTTTACGATAACATCGGTTTAATCTTCTATCTTCTCTTGTTAATTATTTTTATGGGTTTTGAGAAACCCATAGCCATGTTTTGCTGATTCTCGTAACTAGGGTTTTTATGTTGAAACCACTTTAAGTTTAAGGCTAATTAAATTGATTTATTAAGAAAATGACTATTATGAATTGAATAGATTAGTTCTTGATATTGTTTATTGATTTAACGATGAAATTAGTTGTTGATTCACCAGTTCTGTACAATACAATAACCTTTGTGCGTAATTAATTGGGTCACAAATATATTTATATTATTATTTGATATTCCATGCTTGGGTTAAATTCTTTGATGAGATATGCTTAGAGTTGCAAGTATTGTTTGTGAGCCAATATTTAGTTTCGCATAATTTTCTCGCTAACGTAATTTGATGGTGTATGCTGAGACTTAGAGCTTTTGATGCACCATGCTTAGGGTGTCCCAGTGATATTTGCGACTCTAATACATATAATAGGTGATTTCGATAGAACAAACAATAGATAAATATTATGGAGTTATGTTTCATTTCAGTAATTAAATATAAATTGTGGTGGATGCTATAAACCCAGTTTACCAACTCTCTCTGTTAGTTGTTTTATTAATTTGGTTTAATTTATTTGTTTCATTCTTAATTCTAAAAATCCAAAAACATCATTTCTGGTTAGTTGATTAGATATATTGATTGCAGTATTTTCCCGCTCCTTGTGGGTTCGACCCGTATTTTCCGTTGTCTACTAGTTGGACACCGTGCGATTGCGGTTATTATAAATAGGTTTCTCAGAACCCTATCAATTTTTGGCGCCGCTTCCAGGGAGCGGTTGTGGAATATTGTAAATAATATTTTTTATTCTCTAATTGTAGTTTAGGTTATTATTCTATTTATTTTTATTTTTGTATAGTATTTTTATTTTTAGGATTTATTTTTAGTTCTTTTTGACTAGTTTTGTGTCCTAGAATTTTGTTTCAGGTACTTTTGGGGTTGCTCCTAGTCTTCTAGCTCAACAACATTCATCTACTGCAAAATACTCACGAGTTTCTTGCTTGTGAGTTATATATTGAATGATTTAGACAGGTTGGACGCTCGTTATCCTAAATTGTGAATGTTGGTACGAGGTACTAGTACTGCTTTTCAAAGTGGGAAAATACTTAGTTGAGTTCTTTGAACTCTTCCATTCCAATTATAAGGGTAAGAGCAATTTTTTTAATTTTATTTTCTGGTGTGACTTATGGAATGAATGAATTGGTGATTACTTGTTTGTTTACTTTCTGAATTTGCACCAACTTTTTTTTTTTGTATAAATCTTTGTTTTTATTTTCTTTGTATATATGGAGTTTGTTTACATGATTGATTCTCTAGTTGAGATCGCTTTTAGCACCAATAATGTTAATGATCCGTTAGAGGCCTGCCTGGCCAATTTTGGAGCCTACTACGATGAGGATAGTCATTTTGAAGAAGTTAATGCGTTGTTAGATTCTGTACCAGTTTTGGATTATGGAAAATGGCAACGTAAACCTGGTGATGATGAATTGTAAATTCCGAGGAAACTGTATTTAAGTTTAACGACTTAGAGTATGTTTCTAGACCCCTATACTTCCAAAAGTTACCTAATTTAGGGTTAGAATTGTGTGCTTCAAAAGTTTTGTTGGATTACTTTGCATCCAAGTACTCATAGGACTTGCATGTTCCTAACACCGTGTATGAACCAATTGATACTTTCCCAATCCCAGTAGTATCCACATATTTTGTTCTTTACGCACTTTCATATACAATGCAAACTAGGTTTGGGGGTAATCCTTTGTTTCTGATAGTTTCAGTGTCTCCGTGTTGCCATAACATAAGTGTGAAGTTTTCATGTGTAAATATTATATTTTGGGTTGTTCCCCAAATTTTCAGATTGTTAATTTATAGAGATCCTTTCTGTACATATCTAGTAGGTAGATTTTTATTTTATTTTTAGACTTGTGTTTTTATTTCTATTTTATTTTCAGTGTTCTTTATTGTTACTATCGTTTGATGTGTGTTACCGAGAAAACTACTTTTCTTGCGTCAATCAGGTGAAATCTTCCAATCCCTTCTCTTTTATTTATATTTGTTTCTCATATTTATATTTATTGCATACCATTCTAGGTTGCACGATTTGAAACATTAAGGACAATGTTAAATTTAGGTTTGGGGGTGGAGTTTCCGAAAATTGATGCCAATAAGAACTCTAAAATTTAGAAACTTGTGAACTATTAAGGACTACACTAACCGTTCTAGGTAGATGCAAACATAGCTCTTGTCTATAGGAATTGGTGTTCCCGGCTAAATGGTTTATTCATAGAAGGATGCACTTAGGTGTTAGAAATAACATGATAATCATTGAACAAGCATATCTCGGAATCATCATAACCATATCACCTTCTGTTTTTATTTTTGCAATTTTATGTTTCTCTAAGTGATTTGGTGGGGTACTAGTATCGACTTGTTATCGCTGTTGGGATGAAGTAGAGTGATTGAGATCAAACTCCATTATTGTATTTAATTGAGACCAAAAAAACAAAAAAAAAGATAAAAAAGATTAAAAAAATGATAAAAATAAGTGAATAATTATTTTATAAATAGACCGTTGGGGCCCTTGTATATACCAGCTGAATCGATATTAGTATAAGGATTGAGAGCAGTGGGAGCATATCTCAATCCATTAAGATTCATCCTAGCGGCGACCTTCAGACAGATATGAGAAACATCGTTCACCTTAGTCAACATATGAACCATTCATCACTTCTATATTCATCTTCTAATCTGTCCTTGTGTTTGAATTTGATTGATTTTGAGCAATGTGAATGTTGACAATTTTTATCCAGTTTTGGATGTTCAATGATTATTTGAGTAGAGTTTTGCATTCTTATATGAATTTTAGTACACTGAGTGCAAACTCGTGTAAAGCAATTGGATTCATACAGGGTAATGATTCTTATAGCCGCAAAATTTAGTATGCCAACTAATTAGCTTATTTAGTGTCTATTCTAAACCGTTCACAGGTAGTTAGAAGTTGGAGTATAGGTTTTGTGGGTATACCTCTTGTAAACCCTTATGAGACAAAACTCGTCCACTAGGGACAACTAGGGGTTTAAAGGCTTATCACATATGCTAAATGTAGTCGCGATTCCTGTGAAACTGATTTAGGATTTTGATTTTATTTTTAGATTAGTTTTTCTCGAGGACTAGCAAAATATAAGTTTGAGGGTATTTCATAAGCACTTAATTTATACACTTTTTCCGTCCTATCTATATTTTCTTGTTGTTGTTTTTTCTATTAATCTTAATGTTTTTACGTTTTTATAGGTTGTATTGGTAAAACCCGGCGTTACAAATAAATTAGCTAAATGGACTACAATAGCTAAATTGTATGGGACTGTTGGCTTTGAGGAGTAGTGGAAGCACGTGGAAGAAGAGGGTTGGACGGAGCACATGGCATACTAGCTAACGTGGATGAATGGTCTGTTAACTTTGTTGGAAAAACGCGAGACTTCAGCTTTGAGTTTGTGTTCATTCACGTGAGCAAGAATAAAAGAGTAGGCTGAAGCTTTTCTTGTTTATGTTGGCTGAGCGTGAGAAAGGAAGAGAAAGATGGCACTGAGCCGAGAGAGGAAGTAGAGAAGGTAGGTTCTAGCCTAAAAAAGAGAAAGGGAACAAGGTCTGACTTCTTTTTAGTGGGACTTGGAAGATAGATTGGTGACGTGGCTGATTTTGGGAATTATAAATAGAATAGAGAAGAAAAATCTTGGGAGTTTTTTTTTTGTTCTGTTCTCAGTGGGTTTTTGCTTTTGGGAAAAAAATCTGTGGGGCTGGTTGACGGAAAAGTGAAGGGAGAGGCGGAAAGAAGGTGGAGTAGTAAACAGAAGACGCTCGGAATCTTCCGTTTTTGCGATAACATCGGTTTAATCTTCTACCTTCTCTTGTTAATTATTTTTATGGGTTTTGAGAAACCCATATCCATGTTTTGCTGATTCTCGTAACTAGGGTCTTTATGTTGAAACCACTTTAAGTTTAAGGCTAATTGAATTGATTTATTAAGCAAAAGACTATTATGAATTGAATAGATTAGTTCTTGATATTGTTTATTGATTTAACGATGAAATTAGTTGTTGCTTCACCAGTTCTGTACAATACAATAACCTCTGCGCGTAATTAATTGGGTCACAAATATATTTGTATTATTATTTGATATTTCATGCTTGGGTTAAATTCTTTGATGGGGTATGCTTAGGTTGCAAGTACTATTTGTGAGTCAATATTTAGTTTCGTATAATTTTCTTGCTAACGCAGTTTGATGGTGTATGCTGAGACTTAGAGCTTTTGATGTGTTATGCTTAGGGTATCCCAGTGATATTTGCGACTCTAACGCATATAATAGGTGATGTCGATAGAAAAAATAATAGATGAATATTCTGGAGTTATGTTTCATTTTGGTAATTGAATAGAAATAGTGGTGGATACTATAAACCTGGTTACTGACTCTCTCTGTTTAGTTGTTTTTACAATTTAGTTTAATTTATTTGTTTCATTCTTAATTCTAAAAATCCAAAAATAACATTTCTGGTTAGTTGATTAGAAATATTGGTTGCAATATTTTTCCGCTCCTTGTGGGTTCGACCCGTATTTTCCGTTATCTACTAGTTAGACACTGTGCGATTGTTGTTATTATAAACAGGTTTCTCAGAATCCTATCACTCGGCCACCTGGCACTCAAAGAATTATGTTTTTCTCGATGGCTTTACCCTCCGAGATTTCTGTCTTTCTCGATGGCCTGACCTTCCTAGAAAATTATTTCTTCATGAGTTTTCCCTCGATGGCTTGAACCTCTGAGATTTTTGTCTTTCTCGATGGCCTGACCCTCCTAGGATATTTTGAACTTGTTTTTCTCATAACTTATTTATATGACGTCGGAATGACCTTATTGTTTCGTCGTTGGCTTTGTTTCTTCATTCTCTTCAATATGGTGACAAGAGATGCTGGGTTTGGATGAGTTCCATTGTATTTGGATTTTCTTCCTTTGTAGCACTCCATTTCTACGTCTTTTAGAGATATAACCTAATAAAAGACATAATATACAAAAGTAATAATAATACAAGGTAATTCACACAAAATCTAGCAAATAAGTGTATGAAAATAGTACTCAAAATATTTAAATTATGCATTTACAACCTGTCCACCTTCCACAGTCCCACAATTTGAGTTCTTCGTAGATTTTTACACATATTCTACTCCCCCAAACTTGCACAAAATTTCTCAAAACAACAAACAATTGACATAGAAGATTATAAGCTATATTATTATCCTCCACTACTACGCCATCAAAGATACACTGGAAATCCATAAAATATCGTCCCAAGGATGATATAACTCTTTTGATGGACTCTTACACATCTAAGATTTCCTAAATTGGCTGTGTACAGTTGATCGTCTTCTTGCGTATATGCGCATATCAGAAGATCAACAAGAAGAGCTTGTTGTTTTCAAGCTTACGGGACCAGCCTTCTCATGGTGGGATTATCTTCAACTAGAACGAGCCAACCAAGGATTCTGACAATTCAATTCTGGCTAGCCATGAAACAATTATCGAAGAATATATTTTTGTCCCCGGACTACGCGCAAACCTTGTTCATCATCTTGTAAATTTTTTTCCAAGGTAACCGCTCGGTACAAGAGTATGTGACTAAATTTTCTCGTTTGTTGTCTCGAAATCATCTGAATGCGACGGTTGATCAAACAATCATACGTTTCATCAATGGTCTTGATTAGAGTATTTAAGAAAATTTAGCTACTCAATAATATATTTTTCTTTATGCAGTCATTAATAATGCTCTTAAAATAGAATCTTTTACACTTTCTCCACAACAATACTCAAAATCCTCAATCTCTAACCCTAGAAAACCTTCGTTTTGATTTTTTCTACCCGCCAATATCTTTCTCCATACCGATCCCGTACTTCTCCTACCCCTACTACCACCTAATCATCTCATTTCCAAAAACTACCTAACACAAAGCCTCCACCACCTCAACCCCAACCTAGTAATGCTCAACCCACTAGATCAAAATCACATAACCTTTATGCATACCTAACTGAAAATAAGCGTTACAAGTGTAAACAAACATGACACACATCAAATCAATGTAGGAGTGAGTGTACATTGATGACCGAGGAAGGGAGTGTTAAAGTGTACGAGGAATAAGCTGAAGAATTAATTGAGAACTTTGAATCTGTTACTGCATATAGGAAGAAAAGGTAAATTTTCTCTTGTGTTATTCGAAATCTGTTGTCTATATCTCGTATAGACTTTCTAACTCGTAATCGTTTATTCCACATTTAATGTCGTGTGCGGGACAAGGTATGTGATATGATCAGTGACATAGGTAGTTGTCAAAATATTGTTTCTCCAATATTGGTGGATAAGTTGAAACTATCTACTCATCTACACCCTAAACCATACTTTACTGGTTTGGTTGATGATAACAATAAAAAGAACGTAGATTCTCAAAGTGTCTTGTGTCTTTCAAAATAGGGATATATAATAAGATAGTAGTTTGTGATGTTGTGGATATTACTGTTTTCCACATATTGCTTGGTCGCCCATGGTTATATGATATAGATGTCACTTATCTTGGTAAGGCTAATACATATTCATTCATCTACAATGGTAAAAAGGTCATACTGCAATCATCTTACGTGAAACCTAAGCCAACTCTACAGCAAGAAGATACCACAATGTTATTTTCACCGGATATCATGGTTGATGCACAAAAATCAAGTACGCTATATACTTTAGTTGTAAAACCTTCTAATGTTGACCCTCCTACATTTATTTCTACACAAGTGCAGTCCTTATTAGATGAGTTTGCATGTGTTTTACCATCTGATATGTCTGATTCTCTGCCATCTATGAGCAATATTCAACACCAAATATAACTCATGTCTGGTGCAAGTTTTCCTAACCTTCCCCACTACCAATATAAGACCTAAGAAACATAATATACTTCATGGTCAAGTAGACAAACTGCTTTTTAAAGGTTTCAAACAATCTAGTTTGAGCTCATGTGTTGTTCCCGCTTTTCTTGTGCCTAAAAAGGATGGAACTTTGCGTATGTGTATATTGACAGTAGAGTTGTTAATAAGATCGCGATCCATACTCGTTTTTTTATTCCAAGATTGGATGTTATTCTTGACATGCTCTCCGGTTTGAAAGTTATTTTCTAAGATTGATCTTAAAAGTGGGTGTCATCAAATCATAATTTGACCTTGAGATGAATGAAAGACTGCGTTTAAAACAAAAGATATCCTATTCGAATGGCTTTTCTAATGCTCAAAGTACTTTCATGAGGCTTATGAATCAAGTCTTACAACCTTTCATTTGTAAGTTTATTGTGGTTTATTTCGATGATATCCTTATTTATTCGAAATCTGAAGACAAACACCGCTCTCACTTGTGGGTTATTTTCAATGTTGTTTGAGAGAATGAGTTACTTATCAATCTCAAGAAGTGCCATTTTTTCACTTCTAAAATTCTATTTTTGGGCTAAGTTGTTTCTGCCGACGGTATTCAAGTAGATGATTCAAAAATTACAACTATTCGGGGTTGGCCTACTCAGAAAACAACATTCGAAACTCGTAATTTTCATGGTTTAACTTCTTATTACCATCGATTTATAAGAGATTTCAGCTCTATGGAGCTCCTACTACTGACAATTTGAAGGATAAACGTTTCTTGTGGACCGCTGAAGCCGAATCAAGCTTTCAATTGTTAAAACAAAGGCATCAATCTCCTCATATCCTTGTAGCACCTAATTTTGACAGCTTTTTGAGGTACATTTTTCTGCTTCCATGTTATGAGTCGGTGTTGTCTTGTCTCAAGAAGGTAAACCTATTGAATTTCTTTGTGAGATCCTCACGGAGCTCCTAAAAGTGGTCTACCTATGAGTTGGAAATCGACATCGTCATTCCTTTATAACGAAAATTGAGACATTACTTAATACATAAGAAGTTTGTCTTGTACAATGATCACCAAGCCCTCAAGTACATTTAAAATCAATCACCATCAAATCGAATGCATGCAGGTTGGATTTCTTCATTGTAAGAATATACATTATATATTCAGCATAAGTCTGGTTTGAACAATAAGGTGGTTGATGCACTTAGTCGTTTTACTAATTAATCATAGCGCTCGAGAATTATTCCTTGTTATTATATCTATTAAAGTAATTTCCTTTGCCCCCCTTAAGGATTTGTATCCTATTGATCCAGACTTTTCCACACTAAGGCAGAAATATTCCTCCGCACAACAAGGTATTGAAAATTTTTCTTTATATAATGGATTTCTTTTTAATTGAATTATTCAAGGGATTAGACAAACCTTTCATTATCTCATGTATTACAAGATCCTCATTGTTCTTAAAGAACTCCAATGAATTATTTACCTCTTGTGTATCGTGGTCCTCTATTAAACTTTTTAATCAATCTTCGTAAGTTTCTACCTCAACAAAAATCTCGGCATCAACGTTGTCCTTATATTCCTTATAAATCTCAATTAGGTCTTCCACAATATTACTCAATCTAGACTCATTCTCAAATATTTTGTCATCTTCGATATCAGAATCTTTATCAGAATCTTCATCAACCTCATATTCTCCATTAGAAAAACATCATTTGAATTCCATACATATGGCACAACTAATTCCTTAAAGAAGTTCTTATGGTGCTCCATCATATTCCAGTTGATAAAGTTTTTTTTGAGAGTTTTCTTATATTTACACGTTTCCCACCATTTCTTACAATAGGATCACTAAACCATGACTTTTCCCGTTGAATGGGTGAATGATCATAAATACGATCATGAGTCGAGTAAGGTGTACTGTTGTAGAATTTGGATGGTACAACGTTCTCTCTATTAAGTGTTGGATCAATCCGGCCTAATCTATGATGCATGTCATTTAATTGATCTAAAATCTGCACACAACTTGAGTGGAGCCAATTAGAAGTATAACTATCCCACTCACACAACTTGATTGGAGCCAATTAGAAGTATAACTATCCCACTTTCTTTACGGTTTTTGACCTACATATTCACCATAAGGTTGTTGGTATGTATGAAAATCACCAAAATATTCCATAAGGTATTGACCAAAACCAAAGGATTGATTCTGATTGTATCCTATGGTCGGTAGGAAGTTATTGAAAGATTGAGAATATAACTAAACTGATTACCACCGTAATATGCATGATCTTGTGAATCATACATGTTATTTCCGTAAGGAAACATGATGACACACACAGAATAAGAAAAAAAATCTAACTAAAAATCTAAAAATAAAAATAAAAGTGATCTATACAACCTGTTTTCAGAATCCACCCTCCGTTTTTGAAGGTTGACGAATTCCAATGAAGAATTGTTTCCACCACGAAAACCTAAAAACTTGAAAAACACTAAAAGAAAAACATAAAATACAAAAAAAAAAAGAAATCTCAAACAAAAATAATTGCCAACTTCTCCCCGGCAGCGGCGCCAAAATTTGATGTGTGTCGTTTGTGAACAAATTAATTAAGATATTTCCCACTAATACTAATAAATAGTATAACAGTAGTAAGGATCGTTCCCATGAGGAGCTATGTAATTTTTATTGGTTTTCAACTTCTTATGTAGACAAGGGGGGATTGTAAAATTACTGAACTAAATTATACTAATAAAATAAAACAAAAGTAAGTAAAGGTCGAGATCAAGGTGAGAAAATACTGGTTAGAGGTTTCACCTTCCATCACCAAACCTGCTCGTCAATCGATTCGAGTTAACGTCCAATCCTTCTTGTATCAATAAACCTAGAGCATCCTATCACAGGTTTACTCCGGAAAAACTCTTTGTATCATCATAGGCGCAAGAGCCACTCTTTGAATCCTTCCCAATGAATAACTTGGCGTAAGATCCACTCAAGTTTAACCCAATGAAAGCAATGATCTTCGTGAGTTGAGGTTATTCTAAGCAATCCTGCGCAAGAGCCACACAAATTTAACCTAGGTTAAGCTTCTACATGCAATTACATGAAGGTTTTGAATACAATCAGTAATAACACCATGCTACTGTAACCGGGTCTATCGACTATTCCGTATCTCCAAATCCTACTTTAGCTTTAGAAGTGAACACATGCCCATTCAATTTGTAATTTAAACGAACAAGTCTTCAATTATACGTGGCGATATAAACAGTAGAACATAATCGATAAAAGGTATCATATACATTAAAACCAACCAGCCAGATTGATTCACATGTCTGAGATTTAGGATTACATCCCCAACCAGTAATAGAAAATTACCTACTCATGGTTCAAGAGAGAAGAAGAAATAGCTTGGTTTCCCCCTAAAGGGGTAAACCCTAGAAAATAGAATTAATCTCTCTTCTCCCTTCTCTATGTAAAATCTAGGTCTAAAACGTATCTCCAAAAATAGTAGAAGTGTCTCTTATATAGGTACCAACGTGTAGAAGTGCCCGAAATCAAATCCCTGTCGAAATCGGTTTCCCAGAATACGTCAAACTCCCAAAAATAGTTCACGTCCCAGCTCGCTCGTGAAAAGAAGTTGAAAAGGCAGCTAATGGGCTCGTGCATATGACGTAGAAGTCTGGCCCATTTTTCTTTCAACGCCCAGCTCTTTTGAATTTTTTTTAGTTTTGTCTCGATGGGTCTTGCCTCCGAGAAACTTAATTTCATCTGAGTTTTGGTATTCTTATTCGTGTTTGCCTCGATGACTCTCGATGCCAAGAAATTTATTTTCATCTGAGTTTTGTGAAACTCAGCCTCCACATATCCGATAATATCTCGTCTCATATCCATGATTCTTCGAACTTACTGCCAATAAATGCGTCTCTGCCAAACACCATCACTCGAGCCAAACCATCCATTAAGTGATCTTCCGACTAACCCATCTTCTACATCTCTTTCACCTAACTCGAATCACCATTGTCATTCATATCTTCTCCTCAACAGACCACAACCAAAGCCACCATTCCTTCCCCGACTGTTCAAACCCATCTCTTTCTTCACAAACTTACTGTCATCAATCAATTATCAACAGCTCCATCCACTCAGCAATATCTCTCAAACTCAGTCACCACAAATGGCAGCAAATCCACTTTCTGTTTTTCCCCTATTTTCTTACACCATCAAACTACCGAAGCTCAAGATCCCATTAACCATCAACCACCGTAATCAACTGCTCCAAATGGTAACATCGATCCAAGATTCCCTGACTTTCTCGAACTCCATATTCTTCATCATCAACTCTATTTGATGATCGACTTCTCCAACAGCCAATTGCACCCTCCATTAATCACCTCCAAGATCAACATCTCCTTCCATTAATCACCGATCAAAAATTACATTCAATTCTCTTCAATCATCAACTACAGGCAGTCACCACTTCTCCATTTTCTCCTAATGATCGCTGTCATCTTCGTCTCACCATCATTCCCTGTTCCTCGGCACTGGCAGCAACCTCATTGATCTCCATCAACCATCAATCGACAGCAACATCCACCATCATTAATGACGGCAGCCAATGTTTGACGTGTTAAAATACAGAACCCTAAACTGAAGTTTTTCTCAGTTCTAAATTGAAGAAGATGGTGCACTTAACAAATGGCTGGTTCCATTAACACTTTTCAAATGGTGGCAGCCCTGAGCAATTCAGGCGGGTGCTATTATAAATTCTGTGCTTCGGCAACTTTCGTAACTTTGACTTGCTTCAAACACCCGTAACTTTCTCATACGGAGTCGGAATGACTCCGTTCTTTCGCCGCTGGCTTCGTTTTCTCGTTCTCTTCGACATGGTGGGTAGAACCCTATATTTGACCGTATCCAATGGGTCTTTGGAAATTCTTTCTTTAAAACACTTTATTTTCACTTCTTTTAGAGATGTAACCTACAAAAGACATAATATACAAACATAATACTAATGCAAGGTAATTCACACGAAATATAGCAAATAAGCGTAAGAAAATGATACTCAAAACATGTAAATTATGCACTTATCAAAAGTTTAGTTCTAAAACTCGGCCGCTTGAATTGCTTACTAAAGTCAGTTGTGTTAGGTTAGACTTAGGACATGAAATGTTGAGACAATCTCTAGTAACTCATTGAAGAGCTGAAGAAGTATGAAGACAACCAAAGGAATCATCCTTCAGATTGAGGTTAATAACTATTGACTTTGACTTGTTCAATTTCTATCAAGTTCTTACAGTCATATTCATTGAAAACATAACATGCGAAGTTTTTTTTTACATGGCTTCAGTTGTTTAGATGACTTGAACATTCTTATGATCCAAGTGTCAAAAGGAAGGATATACATTGGTTGTTTCTATAACTTATCGTATTAAGTTATATATAATAGTTTACTGTACTTTTTATAATTTCGACATAACACTAATATGGCTCTTGTCTTGGATTTGTATTGAACTTTTGGGAAACTAGATATATGTATATAGTGGTGAATCTGGTCTTTGAATTCATGTTAAAAAAGTTTTTTCTTTGGCATGGTTTAAAGTTTGAGTAGACACATATTCAGTTTCTAAGTCTAATAAGATTCAGGACCGATCCCAAGCTTGCGAATTTATAAATCTTTGTTTTTATTTTTAATCTTTAAAATTTCGAAAGAAAAGCAAGTTGGAATAAGAAATTTCTATTAAAAAATATTGAACACTTATTTAACTCAAATATATTATTGTTCAGATTTATTCCTTTGATACTCAAGGGTATATCCTATTAATATCTTGAGTTACATTTTCGAATCCAATTTTGGAATCGATATTGACGTGCTTTCCTTTCCCAGAAAATTGCACATAACTAGTTTTGTAATTTAGAAAAGTACATGGATTTACACTAGCTAATATTACTTGTCATACTAGTAGGATATTTCAAATATTAACGTTCAAAATTATTACTCCCTCCGTTTCAAAATATATGTCCGTTTTGACTAAGTCAAAATATTAAGGAGACCGGAGGAATATCCAAAATTACTCCTACTAAATGCTTTATTATTACTAATATTAAAAATATCATTCTATTTTTAATAGAATGAAATATAAACAATAAAGATATTAGCATAATTATTTTCTAATTATATAAATATTATTTAAGATTTTAAACTGGGTCCCATTAAAATAAGTTTATGAGTATAAAAGATCAAGGGTATATTTGAGAGTTTATCGAGATAATACAACAATAAACAGAAGCTGGACACAATTTTAAAACTGACGAAAATGGAACAGAGGACAAACATTTTAAAACAGAGAGAATATTAATTATATATTTTGGAAATAATATTTTGTATTTATTATAAATAAGTTATGCATGTTAATATAATCATATAATATCAAGATCTTTGCTAAAATCGGAAACGACATTTATTGAATATATTTTGATTTTCGATTTTGGTAGATCTTGTTTCCAAACAAGCCTTGGTCATAACAATATAATAGTAGAGCTTGTATTCTTACAGACTCATCCTATAACACTCCTTAGTCGTGTGGAAAGTTAATTCAAAATAATGATGAGTAAGTCTGGTTCGTTTTGGAAAAAAATACCATTAATTAGTTTAAAGTTGTGACAGACCGAAAAATTCTACCCCCAGAGCAATATCGCGAAGGCTAAAACTCCCCGATGCGCCACTTGAATGATAGTGAACAGGCCTTAAAGCTCCACCCATCACTAGGAAAATGCACGTAAATTTTTCTTTCCAAGCATGAGTCTCGAAACGTAGTTTCCCACCATTCCAACTTTCCCCTTGTTCTGCTAAGACTGCAAGGCTATAAAAGCTAATGATGAAGTCCTTGGGCATGCATCACATACTTACCAGCATTGTCCGAACTTAAGTCATGCCTTGGACTAGCACATAGGCCATTGCGTACCTACTTTTTGAATCCTCAAACTCTAATTCAACTATGCGCTGGGTGCATGCACCGACCTTGCTCTTTCCAAGAGTGCAGCAACCGGGCATATACCATCCATGCCGTATTGCTTGATAAGAAGTATGAACATCCACCAAATGGATTGCAACTACCTCATCAAGTGTGGCAACAACCATTTCTTACCTCGCACTACCGAACCAGATAATATGAGTTACCAAAATATTTCAATCACCTCCGAATTAGATGATATGAATGACAAGATGCTGGACCACAAATACTTTACGTTGCGGTAGTGTAATACCCGTCCTAATTTTAAGAATAAATTTTAAATTTTATAAAAGGGTATTTTAATAATTTGCTAATTTTTATTTATTCTTGCATAATGGATAACCTATTATTGTCGTCGTGTGAAAGCATGTAGTTTATTTTGAAAAATGATTAAATAGGCTCTTTAGCTTAATTATTTATACGATTTAAAGTTACCTTATAATTATATGTTATAGAAATAGCCTTAATTTAAGCTTAGGTAAGTTTGACTATAATTGAGAAGTGCAGTAGGATTTGTTACACATTGATTTTAGCTGGTCATTTGTTGACCGAAATATTAACATAGTTTGTTTAGGTGTATTTTAATTGCCACGTCTCACCGCAATTTTAGTTAATAGTTATTAGGGTTTTAATAAAATTTGACTACCGGCTAGCTATTCAAGATTTCAAAAGAAATATCATTTTCTAAACGGTGTATAGGTTGCAGAAAAAAATAAAGAAGAACAAAAAATCTTTATCCTTAATAACCCGTGTTAGTGCGTAATCATTTAATTTTAGATATTTAAATTTATCATTTATGTTTAAAATTCTATTTTTAAGATGTAATTAATCTTAGTTTTAAAACTGTAAAAATTACGTATTATGTTGAGTTGACTGTTATCATAGTAAGTTTTGGTATTATTCTTTTTCTAAAAAATGCAAAACATTTTCAATAACGTTTAATGTAAATTTTAGAATTTTCTGAGTTGCACAAGTATTTTTAAAATAATTCTTTTTACTGGTGTTAAATCCTGAAAATATCTGACGGCTTTATATGTCTCATTAATATCTTCTTTTTAAAGTATTATCCATTGATTTTTAGACCTTAATGTCTTATATAAGAAAATGAATATCTATTTCTTATCTTTCTAAACTGATAAGTTTCATTCAATTTTGAGTTGTTTCTGATTTGATATTAATTGTTTCAAAACATACTGTAGAATTTTGGTTTTTTACTGTGTTGGTCAACTACGTGTTTGACCTTAGTCTTACAGTATTTATTGTGATCCATAAATTCTTATAAATTTACATCTTAGATAAATTTCAGTAAGGATTTCAAGTATATAATCATAATAAATTTTTGAGTTCACATGAAAACCGTAAAATTATAAGAGTGCACCGTGGTCGGTTTTAGTTTTAAAAACCATTATTGAAAACTTATTTATATAGAATGACTTATTGATCTTTAACAGTGAATCTAATTATTTTATAATATTTAATGTCTTGACGTTCTAATGGTTTTAAAATATCAATAAATAGACAGTTAGATTTTCTTTAATAATTTTTTAAGTATCCGCTGCGATAGAATAGTTAATATGAAAATAAATAAATTTCCCAAATAGCTTAACGAGCTTGGGCTTAGTTCACCGTGCTTTGGATATGATATTGACGTAGCATCTCAGGGTTTTGGGCATTAGATTCGGGTCAGAATCTGGACCCAAATTTCAGGGTATTACAATTTAGTAACAGAGCGGCAATTAGATCCGTTCGGAGCTAGTTGTTATACAAATCAATAATAAATATTAGTCATGTTTGGATCAAATAAGTTAGTTGTATTTTTTTCCGCTTGGAAATTTTGATCATCGTATAGTGCTTAAATTTAGGGATTAAATTTCTTTAAATGGATGAAGTTATAATACCCGTTCCAATTTTAAGGCTAATTTTATAAAAGGATATTTTAATAATTTGTTAATTTTGTTTATTATTTTTGCATAATAGATAACCTATTATTTCGCCAAATGTGAAAGCATGTAGTTTATTTTGAAAAATGATTAAATAGGCTCACCTAGCTTAATTATTTATATGATTAAAGTTACATTATTATATTATTATATGTTATAGAAATAGCCTTAATTTAAACATAGGTAAGTTTGACTAAACTTGAGAAGTGCCGTAGGATTTGTTACACATTGATTTTAGCTGGTCAGTTGTTGACCAAAATATTAACATAGTTTGTTTATGTGTATTTTAATTGCCACGTGTTGCTGTAAGATTAGTTAAGAGTTAGGGTTTTAATGAAATTTGACTATATATAGAACAAGAGGAGTTACTTAGAGCGTCCCCAGTCATGAGCGGATTAACTACTAAAATCAAAGAGCAAATATCAATTTTTTTGGTTATAGTCCATATGAAACGCAGTGGTAGGAGAGTAAAATTTGGTCAAGCGTAAGCATAATTGACCGTTTTACTTTGGACACATGTGTATGAAGACGTCTGTTGGTCGGACGGATGCGTAGTTAAACGCTAGGTTGGAGCGGGACGTTGTATCAGCGCTCAAAGAGAGACGGAGGCCTGAATGAACGCTTGATTACAGATGTACGCAAAAGTGAACGCCCAAATGACAGGTATGTGTGTAAAGATACGCATGGTGGGGCGTACTCTTAACCCCATGCCCATTAACAAGCATATCTTCACCCATACGCTTGTTTATAAATCTCAATTAAACATGATTTTATTAAGAAAAGTTCTCATTTCAAAAGTTCAAACTATTTCCAAGAGGTAATTATGAAGCAAATTCATCCAACTTTATAAATATAAATTGATTGAGAGTAACCGAAAAAGTCAAAAGTCTCAAGGGCCATTAACAACAACATGAAACCATTACCGAAATACTTAAAAAGAAATAAGAACTCTTACCCCTTTTCTTTTCTTTCAAGCTTTTTATCAAAAAAATAGTGTGCAGTTTTGCTGGTGTTGAGAGGTATGTTTTACTTGGTTGTATTGAGCTCCTCTCATAGCTTCTTCATCTGAAAATTTAAGCTTAACAACAATCCATATATCCTTACATCATCAAGACTCTAAATATCCCCTCAATTCCCATTTTCCATACCCCAAATACCCACGACAACATCATCACTTCCCCATTCCTATTTACTCGGCTACAACTTAACCCAAAACCAAAACAGATTACTATACAATCCTCTCACTGCTCTTACCATGCAATTAATTTGTTGAGTAAGAACCGACCACCTTAGATCAGACCCCCAATTTGAAAAATAGTAAGGAAAAAGGAAAATGGAAAGTAAATAAGAAAATCCCCACATCTGTTCTTTGAGCTTAAATCTATCATTATTAGGCTTCAAGTTATACATGTAAAAGAATTGAGTAAAGCACCCAAAAATGGAGTTTCATAAAATTGTTTCTGGATTGAGGTTATATAGTTGTTGTAATTGCAAAAATTTTCTTATCATGATGATATAATGTCTAAAGATTTTCAGGTTAACCTTCCCTCTAGCTTTATCGCAAATTTGATTATGTAAGAGGCGCTCATAAACACCACCGCCCCACACACGCGCACATTTATATATACGCCCCAACACAGACATACATTTACTTAAACGTCCAAGACAGGCGCATACTTAAATCTACGCCTCAAGACGGGTGCACGTTCACTTGAACGTATGGTGGGATGGCCTCCTACCTATACGCCCACTACATGCGTTAAGATGTGTAACCGCCTACTATCAAACATATGATTACACTACCGTCTACTTTCAAATGTACGATTACACTTGTGCTCCACCAAATTTGGGTTTTGTCCGGATTTCAAACCAAATTTGGTCCAAACCCTAGAAAAAGTCGACTATAACCAAATATACTCGCCCCACTGTGATTGGTTTTGGGATGACCAAAGAGTAAATATAGGTTTAGTCCGTCTTTTAGTAGCGTGACTGTGGACGCTCTTAGCCGACTAGTTATTCAAAATTTCAGAAGAAATATCATTTTCTAATCGGTGCTAGGTTGCAGTAAAAAAAATAAAGAAGAACAAGAAATTTTTATCCTTAGTAACCCATGATAGTGCGTAATCATTTGGTGGAGAACTATTTGTTGTAGCAAAAATATTCATACAACACTCCTTGAGATTCGGATTGAAATATGAAATCTAGACTGTCATACGAATTAAGAATGGTTTCTGATGGATGAAATATGGATCATTAGATGATTCACAATATTCCTCGAGATACATTTTTGATGATGAAGAGATTCCAGCTCAGCTCTCCAGTGATTTTAGCTTTCTTGGAATTGTTGATGAATGAAGAAGGGGGGTACCTGCAAGGACACTCTGATGCCTCAATGAGTAAGAGCTCTAAGCAGGTTTTAGTGGAGAGAAAATGATTAGAAAATGTGTACCTTTCTAGTTAGAATTCCACCTCTATTTATAGGTTATAAAGGAATAACTGATCCCCCCCCTTTTTTTAGGGATCAGTAACTTCCAGGTTTGAATTTAAACCTGGTTTCCCAATAACTGATTTCCCTTTTTTTTTAGGGATCAGTAACCTCTAGGTTTGAATTTAAACCCGGTCTTCCCAATGACCCCCATTTTTTTAGGGATCAGTAACTTCCAGGTTTGAATTTAAACATGGTCTTCTTTTGTATAGAAGCTAGCAGATTAGGTTATTAACCCTTCATGGACTTAGACTTCAATCCATAGCCCAATTAAATGTTTTATTTAAGGTTAATGGATTGAAGATCTCATTAAGCCTACTTCATATTTATATGGTCCAAACACTATTCCTTAGAACTTGTGTTGGAGCTGGGGGTTTTGCAGCGGTATTTTATATTTATTATATTTTGGATTGCGATTTGAGGTAGGCGCAACACCAACTCTTAAAATTATTTTGTTTAAGTGCTTTTAAAATTATTGATTCATGATTTTAGTGTGATTGATGATATACTATGTATGCGCATGATTATGTATTAGGCTCCAGTCCATGAGCAGCGACCCCTAAAAACCTTTTTGACGGGATAAGAGTTATCCTTGGGAGTTGATGGTTGCCTCCCTAAACCACATGGAGCTCATTAGGAGTTGATAGTTGCCTCCTATATGATTGCTAAACCCACGTTGGACTCCCTTGGCGCGAGCGGATAAATATAATTATTTATGATTATATTAATATTGTTGTTGCAATATGGATGACATGATGTGTGATATGCATGTTGTGACTAAAATCATGATTGTTTTTATTAAAGAGTTGAAAAATGTTTTTGTTGCTTGTTTTCCTACTGAGTGTCAAAACTCACTTTGTATTATGACCAAAATTCCATATTTGATGCATGACAAGGAGTTGATGAACGTGGACCTAGATAATGATTTTAGATATTTAAATTTGTTGTTTATGCTTAGTTAAGATGTAATGAATCTTAGTTTCAAACTGTAAAAAAATACGTACTATGTTGAGTTGATTGTTAATAGTTCTTGTTTCGTAATAGATTTTGGTCTAACAAATGTAAAACATTTTCAAGAACGTTTAATGTAAATTTTAGAATTTTATGAGTTGCACAAATATTTTAAAAATAATATTTTTTACCGGTGTTAAATCCAAAAAATATCTGGCGGCTTTATACGTCTTATTAATATCCTCTTTTTAAAGTATTATCCATTGATTTTTAGACCTTAATGTCTTCTGAGAAAATGAATGTGTCTCTTATATTTCTAAACTGATAAGTTTCATTTAATTTTGAGTTGTTTCTGATTTGATATTAATTGTTTCAAAACATACTGTCAGAATTTCGGTTTTTTGCTGTGCTGGTCAACTACGCGTTTGACCTTAGTCTTACGGTATTTATCGTGATCCATAAATTCTTGAAAATTTATATCTTAGATAAATTTAAGTAAGGATTTCAAATATATAATTATAATAAATTTTTGAGTTCATATGAAGACCGTAAAATTATAAGAGTGCACCGTGGTCGGTTTTAGTTTTGAAAATCATTATTGAAGACTTATTTCTATGGAATGAATTATTGATCTATGGAATGAATTATTGATCTTTAACGGTGGATCTAGTTTTTTGCAATATTTAATGTTCTGAGGTTCTAATGGTTTAAAATATCAATTAATGGATAATTAGATTTAATTAATAATTTTCTAAGTATCCGCTGCGATAGAATAGTTAATATGAAAATAAATAAATTGCCCAAATAAATTGCTTAACGAGTTTGGTCTTAGTTAGCCGGGCTTTGGCTATGATATTGACGTAGCATATCGGGTTTTTGGGAATTGGATTCGGGTCAGAATCTGGGCCCAAAATTTAAGGTGTTACAGGTTGCCTATGTACCTAATCCGTACTATGAAGGGATCAAGCATGACCGTAGTTCATCAGAAGGGTCATCTCGAATGGGACAAGCAACTCAAGCATATTAAGGCAAATCCAACCTCGATGCCAAGGGATAATCGTTTTGAAAGTATTTTCTTAGTCTATACAATCCGCATCCAACAATTTCCAACTTGTGTGGCAAGGCCGAAGGCCAAGCAAAGCCTAGTACGAATAGGCCAAGGGATTTTTCGCAAGGTATACACTAGATTGTGCATACTAATTCCACTTAGTATGCAAATATGCATCCTCGAGTAAGCAACACGGATGAATGATGCTTTCGCATCATTCAAGCTCCATTGGATAAATACCAAAGCTAAACAGAGCTATCATGACTAAGCATGGCTAAGCATCGCTAAGCCAAATGAACCTTTCTCGCTAAGCATGGCTAACCCGACTGTATCCTTCCCACTAAGCATGGCTAAACATGACTAATCCAAATATATATTTCTTGCTAAGCATGGATAAGTATGTATAAGCATGGATAAGCCAAATGAATCTTTCTCGCTAAGCATCGCTAAGCCAAATGTGTCTTTCTCGCCAAGCATGACTAAGCATAACTAAGCCAAATGTATCTTTCCCGCTAAGCATGGCTAAGCGTCATCGATTCCACCCAACACCTCCTCCATATATATGTCTTAAGCGCATTTATACAAATTTTGAAAAGGAAGGTAAAGGACATTGACTGCCACCATGGCTAAGCATGACTAAACATGGCTAAATATCGTTAATCCAAATGAACCTTTCTCGCTAAGCATGTCTAAGCACTACTAATCCAAATGTATCTTTCCCACTAAGCATGGATAAACATGTCTAAGCATTGCTAATCCAAATGTATCCTTCCCGCTAAGCATGTCTAAGAATTGCTAATCCAAATGTATCCTTCCCGCTAAGCATGGCTAAGCATGTCTAACCATTTCTAACTCAAATATATCTCTCCCGCTAAGCATGTTAAGCAAAATGTATCTTTCCCGTTAAGCACGTTTAAGCATTGCTAACCCAAGTGTATTTTTTTCGCTAAGCATGTCTAAGCATTGCCAACCCAAATGTATCTTTCTCGCTAAGCATGGTTAAACATGTCTAAGCATGCTAGGCCAAATGAACCTTTCTCGATAATCAACGCTAAGCATGTCTAAGCATGGCTAAGCCAAATGTACCTTTCTCGCTAAGCATGTCTAAGCATGGCTAAGCATCATCGATTTCCAACCAACATCTCCTCCCTATATATGTCTTAAACACATTACACATATTTGGAAAAAGAAGGTAAAACACATCCATTGACTGTCATCACTATGCTAAGACAATTGTATCTTTCTCGCTCGCCTTTTGGTAAAATGACTTTTTTTCCCCTGGCTCAAAACTTGATGAACATGACTTTTCACTTTAATTACAAAGTGAGCGTTTTGCCCCTGGTGTGTAAAATTAATATTTTACCCCTAGTCTAAAAATTTACTACAATTACTTTTTTCCCTTGATGTGTAAAATTACAGTTTTACCCGTGATCTAAAATTTTATGCAAAGTGACTTTTTTACCCTTTGTCAAAAAACCTGCCATCAACACTAGGGTAAGCGTCATGCAAATAATGCGGGTATTACAAGTTTGGTCACCCATT